>CM055060.1:50595262-50633899 GCA_029204045.2 Tillandsia leiboldiana | reverse complement strand
GGGTAGAAGTCCTACCTCTAACCCAGTAATGACTGCAAATATTTTACTAATGAAAGAATGTGATGCCTCCCTATCAAAATAAAGTACGAGTCCTAATGTCAGAACATTAAGGTGTCCTGCCACCCAAATAAATCTGCGGCTGAAGAGTCCTCTACCTGCGCCGCATACACCCGCCCACTTTGAGCTGGAGGGCGATACTCCGTGGGATGGGAAGAAGATGGTCTGCTTGCTGGAGCATATGGCCGCTGAGCCGTCGACCACTGTTGAGATGAAGATGGAGCAGATGCTGAAGAATGGGTGGCAGGGGCCGAAAAGGGGCACGAAGCTTGAATGTGCCCGGGCTGTCCACATCTATAGCAGCGACCCCACCGCTGGTCGCAGGTGTTGGAAAAAATGCTGACCCTCCACAGAAAATACAACTGCCGGGAGCCCGTGGCTGTCGTGATTGCTGTTGCTGTTGAGACTGCCGTTGTCGCTGAGGCTGTCGTTGCGACACACGCTGCGACGGCTGGGATCTCTGCTGTTGCTGCTGCCGCTGCTGGGGCCTCTGGGGTCCACCAGGCCCTCGCCGCTCAGACCGTCCTTGGCCGGAAGACTGTGGCAGAGACGGTCGTGGCGGCCTCCACGAACTAGCTTGTCCCCCAACCTCCGATGCCGGTCGCTTCGCCCCCGGGATCACCACGGGAGCTGGAGCTACCTTCTCCATCACTACCTCCCCGCACTCAACGTAGAGTGCCTGCTCCATTGAGGCCTCCAAGGTCTGCAACCTTCGCGAGCGAACTAGTTGAAAAAGGTCCCGGCGCAACCCTCGCTCGAACATGTAAATTCGGTGCGCCTCATCCCTGGCCACGTTCGGTACACATGCCAACAACTGATTGAAATTGGCAATGTATTCGTGTACGGGTCGATTCCCCTGGCGAAGGTTTCTCATCTGCTCCTCCAATCTCTGTCGGACGCTTTCCGGGAAGAAAGCCCCGAGAATGAGACTGCGGAACTCCGCCCAGGTCAGGAGCTGAGCCCTAGGCGGACCAGCCGGTCGAACACGCCGCCACCAAGCCTCGGCGTTGTGCTCCAAAAAGTTCGTCGCTAATACCACCTGATATCGCTCCTCGATAAACAACGTCTCAAAACGTCGCTCCATCGCCGTGATCCACGACTCTGCCTCCCACGGCTCTGTATTTTGCCCCGAAAAATGGGGTGGGTCAAACTGGCGGAACCTCATCAACAGGTCCACCACTCCCCGCTGTTCTGCCGGGGTCAGAGATCCTGTCAGCCCAGTCGGCTGTCCACCAGTACCCCGAGCAACAGGGGATGCCGGGGTCACCGGTACAGCTGGGGGATTCACAGCAGGGGAAGAAGGTACGGGAGAATTCTCCGGGGGTGCTACAACTGGCTGCGCCCTCTGTTCTAACATCTGCGTTAGCCGACCCATAGCCTCCTCCTGACGCCGAACAGCCTCGGACATCTGGGCCATCTGAGCTTGTAGCTCTGGCACATTACTCTGCTGGCCCTGCCCGGACTCCTCCTGGTCGGGCTCAGGGGAATCAGGCTGAGAACGCGTCAACATCCTACGTCGCGGAGGCATCCTACCACAAGAAACCACACTCAGTATCATATCCCCACACGACCCAATCTAGCGAAAGTCAAAGACATCCCCATATTTCTGTGACATTATGTTGTCTGCAGCCAACATAACGGTTCACCAGAAATTGGGCATGTCGATCCCTCTTCTCTCACTGGAAGAGCCAAACAATAAATCGACGACTTCCGCAAATATCACGTCTCTCATGCCCTATCATCCTAGGGTCTACCAAAAGCCTAGGGTTTTCTAAGTCCCAACTGACGTATCCCTAAGCTCTGATACCAACTTAATCTGTCACGCCCCGGAACCCGGGCTCGCCAATAGATCCGCCGTGCACACGAAATTTCCCGAGCACACGAAGCGCTGGTAACCTGCTCCGATATAATATGAACAATAAAAGAGCATAATACAGAGCTGAAGTAGAATAGCCACATAGTATCTCAGACTGGAACTACAAATAAAGCAGTAATAAGTACAATAATCTCTCAACTCACCAAATAGTACAACCTGCTGGCAGTAGCCAGACCCAAATAAAATGAGAATACCACAGTCTGAGTGAAGGGTACAACGTCTATTTACAGCTCTCAATCTCACAGGAGATCTATCTATTCGGCGATCCCCTTACCTTGATCCGCTGCCGAAGGCCTAGCAGCTCCTGCAGATGACTCTGCAAAATAAAGGAGAAGAAAGAAACAGAAAATAACAATGGGGGGTGAGAACTACCAGATAAACCAGCAGCCTCCCCTAGTGGGTAAAACCTCAACTCTGACGCACCCACTAGGACTACTAGAGGTAAAAGGAAAAAGGAGAAGTGGTAAAATACATAAGATGCCGAAACAGGAAAACTACCACTACTATGCTGTCAACACTGTATGCATGCATAGAAATGGTATCTGTCCAAATAAACCCAATCTAGACACCAGTAACAACTAGTACTGCCTGCTCAGCGGAATCTGCACACACGGCTCGAAACCGCGGGATCGGCTCGCACGGCTCGCATCCCAACATGAGTATCAGACCGGCACACACGGCTGGGTCTGAAAAAGCCCACCTCCGGAGTGGCACTCGAGGGGAGCGACCCACACAAGTAAAGCATCTCTGTCATCAGTATCTCAAGTATCTCTGTAGCACATATCTCAATATAGCAGGACTGGATCATAACTATGATCAAAGTGGGAAACTCCATCCACTACAGAAACCCAATCCCCAGCTGATGCAATAAACCAGACTCAACCCCAATCTGATGCAAGGATAAACATCTGGTCGACCGCCTACTGTCCGCGGTTATCGCAATACCCCACAAATCCACAATCTAATGCAATCTCGACTACACTATCCCAAACCCCTGCTCACACTTGAGCAACAAGCCTCTGGATGCATAGGACAACAATGAAACATGTACCAATCCCAAGATGATAGTGTAGCAATAAATAGTGGCTAACTAGATGAGCAAGAAAGCATGCCATTATTTAAAAGCTGTAGAAAAGTGTCGAATATTTATTTTAAAAAGATTGATTGTTATAAAAGTTATTTGCATGCGAGATTATAGCCTTTGTCCCAATCATAGTGTCCCAATATAAGTTATCTGTGGGGTTATATTAAATTTTAGGAGAGTTCGTCCCAGCGGTTCTCATCAATTGTCCTGTTAGTTGTCCTGTTAGTTTGTCCTGTTAGTTTGTCCTGTTAGTTTGTCCCAATGGTTTTCATCAATTGTATTTTAGGGGAGTTCTAATAATCCCAGTGAGCTTGTCAAAAATGAGGTAAGCAACAACCGCCCACCTCAAACAGCTCAAATCACACCCAGATAGTCTCCTGGCTGTCCACAGTCCCCTAGAGCTGCTGTCTGCCGAAAATGGTGCCCTACAGCAACACACATTGCACAGGGTGTAACTATATTATTCATAAAAATACAGCTTTTGCTGTTTTTCAAATAGCACGAAAAGAGAGGAGTTTTTCACCTCTGTATATTGCTCAGAAAAATCCAAAAAAATTACGGTTGCGTTCCTCGCGAAGAGTAGATCAAAATCGACTCCTTAAACGTCTCGATCTGATGCTCCTACGCCAAGATAAAAATCGGAGAAGTCGATGCTGTCCAGAAATTTCCACAGCAAATAGGGGGGTCAAAGAGACCTCGGGAATCGTGCCAAAAGTACAAAATGGAGCAAAGTGACCAACACGAAAATCAAAGTCTTACCTCTTAGGAACGCGCTGCCGTGAAAATCGTCCAAAAATTCCTCCTGGTTAGCACACAGGGAATTTTCGACTGAACTGCGACGGGAAATGGGCCGAAAAAGAAAACCGTCGCAGTGCGCCGCGTCGCAGCTAACTCACTATCGGTATCTTCAAAAATTCTAAAATCTGGAGGAAAGAGAGAGGAGAGAGAGAGGAATAATTTTACTAAAGGGCCCAACCTCTGATTCTCTCTCTACGGCATAGAAATCGAGGTGGGGAAATGAGAGGGAGGGGGATTCCTATTTATAATGGGCCTGGGAATCTCCCACACGAGATCCGGGCAGAACAGGAAACAGCGAAAAGAGCCAACCAAAACGCGCCACGCGTCCACAAAACAGGAAACAGCCTGTGCAAGGGCCACTCAGAAGCCACCACGTGTCCACGTGGTGCACAGGCCCGGTCCCCGCGCCGGGTCTTCCGGAAGATGTCGGCCAACCGGGTGCTGCCACGTGTCACCTTCCCACATGCTTCTAGAAGCCGGCCAACCAATGGCGAAGCGCCACGTGTCAAGGGGAGTCTTCGGTGCACCCGATGCACGCCATGCCGTGGACCGCGCACCAGCGCCCCATGCCCGCGCCTGCCCGCGCCTGCCAGCGCTGCGCGCCTCCGCACTCCGCCGCTGTGCCGCCGCTGCGCCGCTGCCCGCCGCCGTGCGCCGCCGCCCGCCGCCGGTCGCCGGTCGCCGGAACAGTAATTCCGGCGGCCGGAGTTACTGTTCCGGCATGAACAGTACCCATGTGCCAAAAAAATAAAGTAAATATACCGTTTCGATCGTTTTCGCGTGCTGAGTCCAAATCCGTTGTCCATTTCGCCAAATTCTCATCCTAAATTTTGCCGAAAGTCCTCGAAAAATCCCATTTGCTCCGATTTTCGTGCCGAGTCTATTTTAAATGTTCAATTTCGATTCTATAAGCTCTGTTTCACCGAATAAGCTCCCTACAGTCACTGTTTAATGTTGCACAGTTCCTGCGGGAGTCCGGATCATCACATCCTCCCCTACTAAAAAGAGTTTCGTCCTCGAAACGAGACTAAACAATAATCCTCAGTCCGATGTCTCGAATAAGTAGGGGTGAGCATCCCTCATCTCCGACTCGAGCTCCCATGTAGCCTCGCGCTCGTCATGATTGCCCCATTGGATTTTCACATAGGGAATGGCCCGATTGCGCAATTCTCTCACCTCTCGGTCCAGAATTCGCAGTGGGCGCTCCTCATACCTCAAATCTTCGCTAATCTCAAGCGGTGTGAAGTCGATGACATGCGATGGGTCGAAGACATACTTCCTCAAGGTAGAGACATGAAATACATCATGGACACCAGCAAGCCTCGGAGGAAGTGCAAGTCTGTAGGCAACTGGCCCGATACGCTCCAATATCTCAAAGGGTCCAATGTATCGGGGGCTAAGCTTTCCACGAATGCCGAATCTCCTGATTCCTTTGGACGGCGAGACTTTCAGGAATACATGATCTCCAACTTGAAATTCTAGGTCTCGTCGCCGAACATCGGCATAACTCCTCTGTCGGCTTTGGGCGGTTTGAAGATGCTTTCGAATCACTCGGACCTTCTCCTCTGCCTCTATCAATACATCTGGTCCCAAGGTCCGCCTCTCGCCCACGTCACTCCAATAAAGCGGTGATCGACACTTGCGTCCATACAACGCTTCAAACGGAGCCATCTGAATGCTTGCTTGAAAGCTATTGTTGTACGCGAACTCAGCCAAGGATAAGTGTCGAATCCACCCTCCGCCGAAATCCAAGACACAAGCCCTCAGCATGTCCTCCAGGATTTGTATCGTCCGTTCTGACTGTCCATCCGTCTGCGGATGAAAAGCAGTACTGAACCTAAGCTGAGTTCCCAAGGTTGTCTGCAAACTCATCTAGAAACGCGAAACAAACCTCGGGTCTCTATCTGATACAATGGAGGCTGGTACTCCATGTAATCTAACTATCTCGTCTAGATAAAGCTGGGCTAGTCGCTCAAGTGGCCACGTAGTCTGCATGGGCAGAAAGTGTGCCGACTTGGTAAGTCGATCTACAACTACCCAGATCGCATCGGCTCCTCCTTGTGCCTTCGGTAGTCCGACCACAAAGTCCATCGTAATGTGGTCCCATTTCCACTCGGAAATTGGGAGACTCTGTAACTTGCCAGCTGGCACTCGATGCTCAGCTTTCACCTGCTGACAAGTTAAACACTGGGCCACAAATCTCCCAATATCCCTTTTCATGCCTTTCCACCAGAAGTGTGCCTTGAGGTCCTTATACATCTTAGTCCCACCAGGATGTAGGGTATAAGGTGTATAATGGGCCTCTCGCAATATCTGTTCTCTAATCTCCACATCTATTGGCACACATGCTCGGTTCCTGTACCTCAGTACTCCCGAGGCATCTACCGTAAAGTCCCCTGACTGATCACTCGGAATATGATCTCTAATCCTGGCCAAGTGGGGGTCCTCACTCTGTTTCTCCCTGATCCTGTCCAGCAGAGTGGGCTGGAAGACTAAAGATGTCAGTCTAGCAGTGACCCCAGGGGACACAACCTCTATCTCGAGTCGTCTCATCTCCTCTAATAGCGGCGCTTGGTCTGTGATCAACATAGACAAACTTTGCACCGCTCTTCTACTCAAGGCGTCAGCGACCACATTAGCCTTTCCTGGGTGGTAGAGAATATCTACATCATAATCCTTTAGTAGCTCTAACCACCTACGTTGCCTCAAATTCAGCTCCTTTTGCGTGAACAGATACTTTAGGCTCTTGTGGTCGGTATAGATTTCACAATGCTCCCCATATAGATAATGACGCCAAAGCTTCAGTGCAAACACTACAGCAGCAAGCTCCAAGTCATGGGTAGGGTAATTTTTCTCATATTCTTTGAGTTGTCTTGATGCATATGCAATTACCCTCCCTTCTTGCATCAACACACATCCGAGTCCACTGTGTGATGCATCGCTGTAGATCACATATCCTTTTCCCATAATAGGAAGGGAAAGGATAGGAGCGGTCATCAGTCTATTCTTGAGCTCCTCAAAGCTCTTTTGACAGTCCTCACTCCAGATAAACTTCACTCCCTTACGCGTCAAGCGAGTGAGGGGTGTGGAGAGCTTCGCAAAGCCTTCCACAAACCGACGGTAATACCCAGCTAAACCCATAAAGCTACGTACTTCAGAAACCGTCGTCGGTCGGGGCCAATCACGGACTGCCTCAATCTTTGCTGGGTCCACTGCCACACCCGCGGCAGAAATCACATGGCCCAAGAAGACTACCTCCCGAAGCCAAAACTCGCACTTTGCCAGCTTGGCATACAACTTCTTCTCTCGCAGAAGTTGCAGCACAATCCTCAAGTGCTCCTCATGCTCCGCATCACTTCGGGAATAGACCAAGATATCATCAATGAACACTACCACGAATCGATCTAAGTACGGTCGGAAGATCCGGTTCATTAAATCCATGAATGCGGCAGGGGCATTAGTTAGTCCGAAGGGCATAACTGTAAATTCATAATGCCCATACCGTGATCTAAATGCCATTTTCGGAATATCTTCGGCCTTCACCTTCAACTGGTGGTAACCGGACTGCAAATCTATCTTAGAGAAGACACAAGATCCTTGCAGCTGATCAAAAAGATCATCGATGTGCGGCAAAGGGTACTTGTTCTTGATGGTCACTTTATTTAATTCCCTATAGTCCACACACAATCGAAGTGACCCATCATTCTTTTTCACGAATAGCACCGGCGCTCCCCAAGGCGATACACTCGGCCTAATAAAACCCTTATCCATTAAATCCTGAAGTTGCGCCTTAAGCTCTCGCAACTCAGCCGGTGCCATCCGGTAAGGAGCCTTAGAGATTGGCGCAGTTCCTGGGACTACGTCAATCGCAAACTCAATTTCCCTATCTGGCGGCATGCTAGTAAGCTCAGGGGGAAAAACATCCGGGAACTCGCGGGCAATAGGGATATCCCCGAGTCCCGGCGCCGCCGTAGGCCCCTCAACAACACTAGCCAAAAAGGCTACACATCCTCGACGGATCATATGCTTTGCTCGGGAAGTCGAAACCATAGAGGCAAAGAAAGCACTCTGACATCCCCGATATACCAACATCTCCTGGCCTGGCTCTCTAAAAGTGACGGTCCTTGCGGCACAATCAATAGTCGCAAAATACCGAGCCAGCCAGTCCATCCCGAGGACCACATCGAAGTCCTTCAATTGTCTCAAGACCAACAGGTCTGCTGGCATAATCCAGGACTCGATTTGCATCGGGCAGGACCAACAACACTCCTCTACGTGCAAGGTGTGATCGGGAATCTGAACCTCTCGTGCACGTGGTAGAAGTCCTACCTCTAACCCATGTAATGATGCAAATGTTTTACTAATGAAAGAATGTGATGCTCCCGTATCAAATAAAGTACGAGTCCTAATGTCAGAAAGTAAGGTGATACCTGCCACCACATAATCTACGGCTGAAGAGTCCTCTACCTGCGCCGCATACACCCGCCCACTTTGAGCTGGAGGGCGATACTCCGTGGGATGGAAAGAAGATGGCCTGCTTGCTGGAGCATATGGCCGCTGAGCCGTCAACCGCTGTTGAGATGAAGATGGAGCAGATGCTGAAGAAGGGGTGGCAGGGGCCGAAAAGGGGCACAAAGCTTGAATGTGCCCAGGCTGTCCACATCTATAGCAGCGACCCCACCGCTGGTCGCAGGTGTTGGAAAAATGCTGACCTCCACAGAAAATACAACTGCCGGGAGCCCGTGGCTGTCGTGATTGCTGTTGCTGTTGAGACTGCCGTTGTCGCTGAGGCTGTCGTTGCGACCCACGCTGCGACGGCTGGGATCTCTGCTGTTGCTGCTGCCGCTGCTGGGGCCTCTGGGGTCCACCAGGCCCTCGCCGCTCAGACCGTCCTTGGCCGGAAGACTGTGGCAGAGACGGTCGTGGCGGCCTCCACGAACTAGCTTGTCCCCCAACCTCCGATGCCGGTCGCTTCGCCCCCGGGATCACCACGGGAGCTGGAGCTACCTCCTCCATCACTACCTCCCCGCACTCAACGTAGAGTGCCTGCTCCATTGAGGCCTCCAAGGTCTGCAACCTTCGCGAGCGAACAAGTTGAAAAAGGTCCCGGCGCAACCCTCGCTCGAACATGTAAATTCGGTGCGCCTCATCCCTGGCCACGTTCGGTACACATGCCAACAACTGATTGAAATTGGCAATGTATTCGTGTACGGGCCGATTCCCCTGGCGAAGGTTTCTCATCTGCTCCTCCAATCTCTGTCGGACGCTTTCCGGGAAGAAAGCCCCGAGAATGAGACTGCGGAACTCCGCCCAGGTCAGGAGCTGAGCCCCAGGCGGACCAGCTGGTCGAACACGCCGCCACCAAGCCTCGGCGTTGTGCTCCAAAAAGTTCGTCGCTAATACCACCTGATATCGCTCCTCGATAAACAACGTCTCAAAACGTCGCTCCATTGCCGTGATCCACGACTCTGCCTCCCACGGCTCTGTATTTTGCCCCGAAAAATGGGGTGGGTCAAACTGGCGGAACCTCATCAACAGGTCCACCACTCCCCGCTGTTCTGCCGGGGTCAGAGATCCTGTCAGCCCAGTCGGCTGTCCACCAGTACCTCGAGCAACAGGGGATGCCGGGGTCACCGGTACAGCTGGGGGATTCACAGCAGGGGAAGAAGGTACGGGAGAATTCTCCGGGGCTGCTACAACAGGCTGCGCCCTCTGTTCTAACATCTGGGTTAGCCGACCCATAGCCTCCTCCTGACGCCGAACAGCCTCGGTCATCTGGGCCATCTGAGCTTGTAGCTCTGGCTAGTGCTCAGAGAGGAGTTTTTCACCTCTGTATAGTGCTCAGAAAAATCCAGAAAAATTACAGTTGCGTTCCTCGCGAAGAGTAGATCAAAATCGACTCTTTAAACGTCTCGATCTGATGCTCCTACGCCAAGATAAAAATCGAAGAAGTCGATGCTGTCCAGAAATTTCCACAGCAAATAGGGGGGTCAAAGAGACCTCGGGAATCGTGCCAAAAGTACGAAATGGAGCAAAGTGATCAGCACGAAAATCAAAGCCTTACCTCTTAGGAACACGCTGCCATGAAAATTGTCCAAAAATTCCTCCTGGTTAGCACACAGGGAATTTTCGACTGAACTGCGACGGGAAATGGGCCGAAAAAGAAAACCGTAGCAGTGCGCCGCGTCGTAGCTAACTCACTATCGGTATCTTCAAAAATTCTGAAATCTGGAGGAGAGAGAGAGGAGAGAGAGAGGAATAATTTTCCTAAAAGGCCCAACCTCTGATTCTCTCTCTACGGCATAGAAATCGAGGTGGGGAAATGAGAGGGAGGGGGATTCCTATTTATAATGGGCCTGGGAATCTCCCACACGAGATCCGAGCAGAACAGGAAACAGCGAAAAGAACCAACCAAAACGCGCCACGCGTCCACAAAACAGGAAACAGCCTGTGCAAGGGCCACTCAGAAGCCGCCACGTGTCCACGTGGTGCACAGGCCCGGTCCCCGCGCCGGGTCTTCCGGAAGATGTCGGCCAACCGGGTGCTGCCACGTGTCACCTTCCCACATGCTTCTAGAAGCCGGCCAACCAATGGCGAAGCGCCACGTGTCAAGGGAGTCTTCGGTGCACCCGGTGCACGCCATGCCGTGGACCGCGCACCAGCGCCCCCTGCTCGCGCCTGCCCGCGCCTGCCCGCGCTGCGCGCCTCCGCACTCCGCCGCTGTGCCGCCGCTGCGCCGCTGCCCGCCACCGCTCGCCGGTCGTCGGAACAGTAATTTCGACGGCCGGAGTTACTGTTCCGGCATGAACAGTACCCATGTGCCAAAAAAATAAAGTAAATATACCGTTTCGATCGTTTTCGCGCGCTGAGTCCAAATCCGCTGTCCATTTCGCCAAATTCTCATCCTAAATTTTGCCGAAAGTCCTCGGAAAATCCCATTTGCTCCGATTTTCGTGCCGAGTCTATTTTAAATGTTCAATTTCGATTCTATAAGCTCTGTTTCACTGAATAAGCTCCCTACAGTCACTGTTTAATGTTGCACAGTTCCTGCGGGAGTCCGGATCATCACAGCAGGCAGTGCCAGTTTTTACTGTTCATGGATTGGGTTTATTCAGGCATGCTGTCAAGCCCCGGGGGTTCGAAACGCGCGGAAGAGGAGCCACCGATGCCCCTAATCCGGCCATATATTTTTTTTTGAAAGCCATTACTCCCCGGCGCGTGCCCAGACCCGCCGCATATACAAATTCACTCTGCGAACGGACAGAATCTCCTTTGCATATGCACGACGTCTCAACTACAAGGTGCCTCATTAGGTACATCGCATACAACCTTTAACCACACTAGCTAGAGTCTCGCACATATACAACCATTCATCTCACATAATCTACTAGTTTCAACATGCAATATAGAGGCCGTCGTTTGGAAAGGATAAACCATCACAAGGTTTTGAAAGCGGCGCCCACTCGGCGCCGTTGTTTTAGAAAACCTTTTTCAAAGCTACATAAACCCCAGAGTTTTGAAAACGGCACCCACCCGATGCCGAGTTTTGTAGAGCCAGTTTGAAACCACATAAATTCCACAAGGTTTTAAAATCCGGTGCCCACACGACACCCACGTTTTAAAAACGATTTTTGCAAACGGTTTTCTTTGGTTGTTTTTCTTTTCATTGTTAAAAATGGCCAAGCATAAAAAGGAATAGCATTCATTCGCATATGGGAAAAAGAGGTAACATCCACGTCGACCCCACGGGGGTGTCGCAATCCACAACTAACCACTAGGAATAATAAAGGAAACAAAAGGGAAAAAGAGTCACTGTGTCTGAGTTCGCTCAAAGTCAGAACAGCACCCTTGCGGCCTCACCGGTGCCCTACCACTCGCCCCTGGACGAACCTGTCACGGAGTGGGAAGTCAGTGACTAGAAATAACATAATATGCACAAAGGGCTAAAGTAAGGCAAACCACAGTAACCAGAGCAACCATCGCCCCTCAATATAACGTCAACAATAATAACACCCTGCACCAAACAAAACCGGGCACCCTTCCCGAACACCTCACCGGGCCCCTGCCCTGGTGCCCCCCCTGCCGAGCACCTGTCTCGGCCGCCGAGCACCTGCCTCGGCATCATCGCTCACACCCCCCACCCATGAGGGCCCCCTTTCCTAACGTCACCGACACGTGGGGTACACGGGTCAACGTACCACTTTTCTGAAAAAGCACACCCTTGCGGTGTCCAAACCGCCGGTGTGCGTGTAGTAACACCAGAGCCTCATAAACAGATACAAATAGATGATTATTCGAATAAAGTAAAACGGGGTCAGCATTGCTCATAAAGAATAACTTAGAAGAGAAAACACCTTTGCCCATACTAGCACCTTACAAATGCACACCCTTTCCCAATTAACCCTGGCGAAGGTACCCACCTTGTGTGTGTCGTCCGGTGCTCGGCACGTCCGCGACCGTGTGCCTGTTCCCTGCAGCGTCCCGCACTCCTGAGGAACAAAGGCATGTCAAAACTAAGGGACTCGAAACCCCGACACTGACTCTAGGCCGAAAAAGACGACCGCCGTGAACTTCGGGCTCCGCGCGGCGGAGTTCCCCGCACAGCACCGACCCGTGCGGCGCGCGCTCGGCCTACGGACAACCTCCTCCTCGCACGGCCCCGACCCGACACGGGTCCTGACGGCGCGCTTGCCGTGCGGCGTGCGGCATGCAGGCGGCCCGCGCGGCCCCAGCCCGCGCGGCGGCCTCGTGCAGGCAGCGCCCGCATGGCGCGCTTGCCGCGCGGTGCCCCGCCTGCAGGCGGCCCGTGCGGCATCTGTCCGCGCGGTGCCCGCCTGCGGGCGGTGCCCGCGTGGCGCCCCGCCTGCAGGCGGCCCGCGCGGCACCTGTCAGCGCGGTGCCGGCCTGCGGGCGGTGCCCGCGCGGCGCCCCTCCCGCGCGGTGCCCCGCCTGCAGGCGGCCCGCGCGGCGTCTGCCCGCGCGGTGCCCGCCTGTGGGCGGTGCCCGCCTGGCGCGCCTGCCGCGCGGCGCCCCGCCTGCAGGCGGCCCGCGCGGCCCCTGTCCGCGCGGTGCCGGCCTGCGGGTGGTGCCAGCGCGGCGCGCCTGCCGCGCGGTGTCCCGTATGCAGGCGGCCAGCGCGGCATCTGCCCACGCGGTGCCGACCTGCGGGCGGTGCCCGCGAGGCGCCCCTACCGCGCGGTGCCCCGCCTGCAGGCGGCCCGCGCGGCATCTGCCCGCGCGGTCCCCGCCTGCGGGCGGTGCCCCCGCGGCGCGCCTGCCGCGCGGTGCCCCGCCTGCAGGCGGCCCGCACGGCATCTACCCGCGCGGTGCCCGCCTGCGGGAGGTGCCCGCGCGGCGCCCCGCCTGCGGGCGGCCCGCGCGGCGGCGGCGGTGACGGCGACCCTCTCCTCGAAACCCGACCCCGAAGCGCAGAAACCCTAACGGAAAGACTCACCTTCGATCCGCCGGGAAAAGAGAAGAAGAGGATCGTCCTATCGTTGCCCGGTTGATCCCGCGAGCAAGAAAACCTCAGTCCCTCTCCCGATTGCCCCGCCGTCGGTCGTAACGAGAGCGAAAAAGGGTTGGGTTCCGTTTCCTCTTTTTCTCTCTCGTAGCGTCTCTTAAAAACCCTAGCCGCCGAACGAAGGAACCTAAGAGGGAAAACCTAAAACCCTCAGGTTCTTAAAGGGATTTAAAGAAATAAAAGGAACAAATCCGGCGGCTAGAGTTACCTCGAGAAACGTGCCGATCGCTCGCACGGATCCCGGAGCGCCTAAAAGGGGTCCGAACTTCAAAATTTTATTCTGGGAGAACCGGGAGTCGGAATCCGAAACTGATCGCATCCCCGTTCTCCATTTCGCGAGCTCTACCGCCTAAAAATGTCCGCGAGCCCCGACGGACTGTCCGGAAAAACACCAAAAAATGGCCCTCAGTTGGACAGTCATAAGAAAAGGGATAACGGGAAATGTCAAGGAAAGGCCAGGTCTTACACATGCACTTCTATTGTTGCACTCGTGCTTGGGGGCTGAGTGGAGTTTAGTAGCTGTGATTGGACCAATGCTAGTGTGGTTGGGAGCCGTTTGGGTTGATGGTGGTCCCGGGTCGTTGAGAGTACTTCGACCGTTGTGTGAGATGTTTGAGGATCTTGAGTCTATCCGTTCTGAGAGAGAGCGTGGATTTCGACTATAGCCTGCATGTGCCACTATTCGATAGCGAGTTAGTCCGATTGGACACCCTATGTTGATGCACTAGGGAGGCGCAGGCTTGACTGGACCAGATATGACAGTCAGCTCGATTGGGTCGTTTGAGCACCTCGTGTGCGAGTGGTTGCATATCTTTCATCGGTTTTCTCCATTGAGCATTTAGATAGAGGCATGGTAGCTGTTGAGTATCTCCAGCTTTCTTGTTCAGTCTTTACTGCATCGTTATCTTATGCCTCTAGTAGACTTAGTGGGCAGACCGTCGGGCCTGGTGGCGGTACCCACTGAGAACTACCTGTTGGTGTAGTTCTCAAACCCGTTGGGGGTCCTCCCCCTCCTTTTTCTTTCATCTCCTTTGTTTTGCAGAGTCATTGCAGGAGTTGCTGATTTTGCTGTTGCTGGTCGAGGCAAGAGAGTCGCGAGCTAGATCCCTACCTGTCTTTGGAGAGTAGCTGTACCCCCATATTGGAGATTTATTGTACAGTCAGTTAGATTGTTTATTTTTACTTTTGAGAGATTGATATATTGTGAGGATCTGACTTGTACTGTGAGCCTGTACACTGTTGTATTGTTATTTTAGTTACCTCCCCGTTTGGGTTTTAGAAGTTGTATCAGAGGATGTTGTACTATTTTTATTGTTGGGAGGTGGATACTGTATTTTATTTCCAGTTGTACAGATGGTTGGATTTTAGTTTTATCAGCAGTTTTCTCTATAGCTTTGATATCTGTTTAGCAGTAGTACATTTTCTTGCAGGTTGGACACTTCGCCTATGCGGGGTTTTTGTCTAGGCGGCGTATCTGTTGGCGAGCCCGGGTCGCAGTTTCGACCCCGGGGCGTGACATGAACAATCGGCATAAAGCCGGAAAATCCCTATTGGGATGCTGAAAGCTGTAATCTCAACTGATACTGTATAACTGAAGCTATTGTTAGGTTTTGCGCAAAAATAAACGCAGCGGAAAAAAAAATCAAAAAGGCAAATATGAAAAACTTGAGATCTGATCTCAAAAGCCACGCAAAACATGATCCCTCATGTATTTAGGATTAAAAGGAAGAGGAAGATCTAATCTTCACCTTTGCGCGGGGAGATCTACACCGCAATTTGATGATCGTGGAATTTGGTTCTCTTGAAGCCGCACACGCGTCCGGCCTCTACAGGTATCCACACGAGGTTGTTGACTTGATCGAAATTCTCACCGAGTGCTAGCTCCCTTGCAGAGAACGTCTTTTCTTTAATATGGATATTTAGAAAAGAGAAAGACGAGGAAAGATGACGGCTAGGGTTTTCTTTTCTTAATAAAAACTCGTACGTATATAAAAGGGATATAATCCCTTTTTATAATTATTAAGATAAACATTAAGATAAACATTAAAATTAGATTTAAGTTTATCTTATCCCTAATATGTTCAATCGATTAAATCCTAATTTAATTCGACTTGAATAATTCTAATTTGATCGAATCAAATTATTAATGCAATATTTGCACTTAAGTCCTCTCATAACTTACTAACTATTAGTAAGCCATCTCTTGCAACATTTGCACTTTAATATTCTTAATTTGTAACAATTACAAATTAGTCCAATTATCAACATATTGACAATTAAGTCTACAGGCGATTCAATAATCGCGATCCAACTATCCGATCAGTCACAACCTCTTATGTGTGTGACCCCATAGGTTCTATTCTATCTGGTAGTGAGATATATTGTGATTACCATCAACATATCACTGAAACTCTTTTCAGTTGGTTAGAACTATTCAAACTCAGCCCAATAAGAATTATCGATCATCATCCAGATAATTCTCGTGAGTCCCACAATCCACCAGTGACGCCTAGCATCATGTAGTGGCATTCCAGTAGAATGGAATATTGAACCTCTAGGTGCAGTTAACGTGTGATACAATCCTTCTATCCGGAGTCCCAACTAGACGAAGGTCATGGAATTGCTCGTCAAACCCTACCATCTGTCATATGTCAAATTTATTCGACTCGAGTTTTTATTATCGGAAACCCTTTCCGTTATTTACTACGCCTTGGCCAAGGTCTTCTAAACTCGGTCTCATAAATCACATAGGACTAACTCCCTTCTCTACTAAGGGCGATAGATTCCATATAGGTGTACATCCTATTCCTACAACGAACCTACTGTAGCCAACATGCACCCACTGCAAGGACCCAAATGGTTAGGGACCAAGTGTATGTACAGTCAAACTACAGTAACCCCATTGTGAATAGCCGAGACACCGCAGGTCAAGGGACCAGTCACACTACTGCAACATCGAGTAAGTCACTGACGAGTGAGTAGACATCCAAGTGACTTCTCGTGACGATCACGCTCGGTACCCTTGTTCTCCAACAACCACCTGCACATTCGCTCCAGTGTCCCCACACTGTTGACTCGAGACTCGTCTACCCTAAAAGGGAAGCGACTGTGCACCAATCTCACCGGATCAATCACTGTCCCCGTGATGATCCATCGATCGGGAGCATTTAGGAATTAATCACTAATGATACATGTCTCAAATTCTCAACTCTTGAGAATACGTATCATTATCTTATTAATTCCTTGGACAATTCATGGACACATACACAACACGAATGGAAATAAAAACCCAATAACATTTATAATGTAAAATGTCAAATACAAATTTATATCCTAGAAAGAATATATGTGTCGGCCAAGTTGGCTTCTAGGGCATACATCTAACAGCTATATCACTGAAACTGTATAACTGAAGTTGAATCACTGAAGCTGAATAACAGAATTGTATAACTGAAGCTGTACTCCTATTCTAACATGCAGTATAAGAATAGAAAATGCTGATATGAAGTGAATTGATAATCACTCTAGGTAATGTCCAATCAGGCATGACATATGTCCAGATGTATATCACTATATATACTGAATACTGAGAATGAAAACATATAGAAAAACTCAACTGTAAAACCAAGGCTATATAGCTATAAAGATTGAATGCTGGAATGCAAGCAAGTAGAAAGGCTTAACCATAGGATCAAGGCTACACCAAACACAGGGGTCCGACTAACCATGGTAACCCATATGGGCCGAAATGATAAAGCCTGGACAGAAGATAAACCCACCTTAAGATAGACGGTCGCGGTATCCGTTGGACAGCTTGCGGGCTGGCTCCTGATTGTTGGGGCCTACAAAACAGGACTCACTCACACCCCACCCACAGACTCACTGTATATAGACAAGTAAAACGGGGAACTTCTCTTAAGCCCCGGGATTCGCCGGAATTTTCGGTAATCCGCCGATCGACCAATTATGATCCAATCTGTGCAAAACGACATCCAAATCTCGTGAAACTTCATGTGCTGCCCCGAAACGTTTAATTAAAGACGTTCGGGCACTAACAACTGACTCTGTGTAATCCCGTGCACAGATGGTGTCATAAAGATCGTAAACGCCTTCGGAAACCCGATTTCGGCTCCGGAAATTATCGACGCAAAACTAAAATCACCGGATCCACCAGAACTGCGTCGGGAATAGCCAGGGACAGCTGACAACCAAAAATAACTATCCAATTCTCTCGAAATGCGCGTTTAGCACGAAACCGCCGTTAAATCGACAATTTTGTCGATTTACGGTTCGTTAAGCAAATCCCGTTCAACAAAAAGCAACGGACTCCCAACGAGAGGTGCAAAGATCACGTGCACACTGTCTACAACAGCCTACTAGGCTACAATTACAAGTTGACCCCTAGGGTTTAACAAAATTGCATAAATACATGCAATTTATCGCAAATTAAGCTACTACAAGTTATCCGGGGACTTTTAAACTGAAATAAAATCATCACTAACTGAGCCTCGATGTTCTAAGCATCATGCTCACTGTTTGGGAGCAACTTGAGCCATGAAAACAATACTTGGTCCATGAATACTAAGCATTTAGAGCACAAGTTGACCGATTATGTACAACCAATTGACCAATTGCATATTTAAGTTGAGAATCATGCTAAGAGGGTTAAGGAGGCACATAGGCTCACCTTCGGGGTGTCGCGGGGCTGCCGGAATTGTCGCGGGAGCAAGGTGGTCAACAATGCACCTTTAATGGAGCTCGGATTGGCCGAGGTCACACCAACTCGGGTTCTAGCTTCAATCCAACACAAGCACTTGCTGTAGAATGTTCCCAGAGGTGGAAGAATCACCACCAAACTAAGCTTGGGCAGCCCGGTTTGCTGGTTGGCCGAGGAAGATGACCTAGGCACATTTGAAGGTCATTAATGGTGGATCCTTATTCAGCAAGCCTCGACCCCATGCAAAGGGTCTGGATGACTGCTCTTGACTCAAGAGAGCTTACCAGTGGGTTGGCTGGCGCCGGGGAGCAACGACGGCGGCGGGCGGCGCTGCTCGGTCCAACACCAAGAACCCAGACCTAGGGCTTCTTTCTCCAGCCTCTACACCGCACCAAACTCCTTCAAACCACGTGAGTATTCTTCTGGGGACCAGCAGAGAGAGTTGGTCAATTTGGTTCCCTTGCAGAAGCTCCGGAGGCGCGCGCAAGAATTCCGGCCAAGAACTAGGGTTCCGGCGACCCTATCTCCACCCGCCTGCAACCGAGGGTCCAGGGACCTCGGGGCTTGACCTGGAGCATCCTTGTGATGTCAGAAGATGACTGCGGGAGGTTAGGTTGCAAAAAATTTAAAGAAAAAGCAAAACCTACCTCGCCAGATCCGAGGAAGAAGAAGAAGAAGAAGAAAGGAAGGTCTCTCGGCGGCGTGCGGCGGAACAGAGCTCTGGCGCTTCTCGAGGAGGGTCTCTAGAGGCTAACAAAGGTCTCAGATATGGTTTGGAGAAGTTCCAAGTCTTTTGGTTGCTTCCTTCTCAACCAAACCCAAGAGCAAGGTTTGTTTCTTGCTTTCTTTTGCTTTTCCGGCGATGGCCGGAGGCGGCTTGGGTGTAACCGTCGTGGAAGAGTGCAGAGGAGTTGAGGAGATTCTCTGGTGGTGGCTGGGTGGAGAGGAAACCGAGGCTAGGGCACTAGATCCAACTTAGGTTTTCTTTTAACCTAATTTGCATAAAAAATGCTAACTAGTCCCTTAACTTGAATTATTTAGAGTTGAGTCCTTTACTGTAGATCAATCTTGCACTAAGGTCCCTCTCCAATTAATTCCATCCCATTCCACACATAAAATATCGGGATTTATGTGAATTTGCACTATTTTTTTCTTTTTTTTACGCTTTTCGAGACGACCGGGTCGTCAAACGGCGACGAAACCTATCAGGTTGCGATTTTGGTTCGTCGAGATCGATTCTCTAAAATTTCAAAATTCATCTTCTTTAGTGAATTTCACAGTTTGGCACGCTTTTCGATAACTTAAGCTCATTGAACATAAATTTTGACTACGCCACTATGCTTAGAACATCAAGACCGATCAAATCGACTACTTGGATCGTCGATTTTGGATTTCGTTAGGTCAAGTTAGCCATCATTGATCGAAAAACTGAATTTTTCTAAAAAGTTACTATTCACTTAAGTCATTTACTGTTCATATATATATATATATATATATATATATATATATATATATATATATATATATATATATATATATATATATATATATATATATATATATATATATATTACAGAATTCAACTTTTATTCCTTTTTTATTAAATTTCAAAATTTGAATTTCTCGAGTATTACAATTTTTATCTGAATTACAAAAATTAAAATATCTATTTTGCTCTTAACGTGAGATAAATAAGAAAAGTTGGTGATGTTAAAAGAATATATTTAAAAAGGCAATTTTTTTTGTTTTTTTTATTGTTCATAACTTAAGAACAAATAAGAAAAATTGATTATGATAGAAAGGTATATATATTTGAAAGAACAAAATAATAATTTTATAAAGATAACGACAATTACTAACCGTTCACTAAGCAGAATTTAAGAATTTAATTTTAAAGTATGTTTGAAAGAACTTGAAATGTTAAATAGGTATTTTTAATATTAGTTTCTTAAGAGAGATAAATAAGAAAGTCAAAAAATTTTCATAGTATAGAAGCAATTGCCACAAATTAAAAGTTATACATAAATTTTTTTGAACTAAATGTGTGAACGGTAAAATTTTTTTAATCTTATGCATGCCTACATAGCAATTACATGAACAATATTATGAAAAACTAGAATTGATACTTCAAAATTTTTGATTTAATTCGAGTTTATGCTCTTTTTTTTTTCCACTTCTAAAAAATGATCTATACTTCTTTTTTTTTTATCCTAAAAAAATTTTATTTTGAATTTATTACTTTATTTATTTTTCAATACCAAAAGTAATTAAAACAGATCCTAAATCCTAATAAATGTGTTCAGGTGTATACAAAGTTTACTTCCTAATACACATTGCGAACATTGTACGAGAAAACTTGAACTTCCTAATACACAATGCGAATATTGTATGAGAAAACTTCGGATGATGGTTTCACAATTTTTTTTTTTTTTTGTATAGAACATAAAAGCTATTTATTTAGCTCATAAAATTTTTAAATTGAAAAAAATATAAATAAATAAATAAGTCAATTCATAGTGTACTGGATCTACCAACATCTTTTAAGTGCAAATAAATTGATTTATTTTGGATAGTGGTGGCATGCATTGCAGTGTTCCGATGCCTTGTAATTTTTCGAGTGTAGTTGAATTAGCTGGCCGACATATCTAGAGATAGTCAGGTCGAGTTAGAGTAATTTTAATGTAAAATGGATACGAAAATGGATTCGAAATTGCGAAATCTTAAGGAACTGAAAAATCCAGAAATTTATGATGTTTCGGGCATCCGAATTGATCGTTATACTATTTTGCAGTTTTGGATCCTAGTTGTGGACTCCCGAAAGTTACTGTAGTATTCTGGTTGTGGGTTGGTGGATCCCTCGATCAGAGTTATCACACTATGCTGGCACGTGTTGATCAATTGGTGAGATTTCGGATAAAGTTTCGAATATCCGAAGTAGACCATGGTAAAAGTACTATAGCAAAAGCGATTCAAAAGTGGTTTCGGACGCCCGAGAAGGTGGTACAGTGTGTAGTGCCTCCGATGTTTGGGGTGCCTGGAACTGGATTAGGGTGTCCGAAAGCGTGATTTGAGTGGTTGGTACGGATTTGGTTTGATTGATTCGAGGATTCTTTTTACTCGATGGTTTCACCTATCACTACAACAAAATTATGCTATAGCGATATTTTTAAGTATTTCTAAAATTTTAAAAAAGTGTTGTCAGTAAAAATACCGACACTTATTATAAGTGTTGCTATATGTGCCGTCGGTAGGGTGTATAGCGACATATTTTTATAATATGTTTAAAAAATATGTCCCTATAACCTAATTTTGGATATAGATGGAATATAGATATGTCACTTATACAAAAGTATCACAAACATGTGTCCTATAACCTAATTTTGTTGTAGTATATAAATAGACCATCTCGTCCACAGGGAAGCATTTTGCAAATCTTGAGCCGGAGAAGGAGCTTTGATCATCTCCATCTTCTCCATTTCCCTTTCCTCTTCCTCTAGTGAGCTCCCGGCGGCAGGGAACTGGTGAGACTTGTTCAACAGTAGCAGTAAGGCTTGCATTTGGACTTGACCAAGACTTTGGACTGCTGTGGGTTGTGTTGCACTCATGGTGCGTGGTAGCTGAGGAGTAGAGCTTTTATTGAGGTTCCTTCAGCTGAATTTTGAGATAGGTGGTGAGTGTTTTGAGTTTTTGAGCTGAGGTTTCGATTTCGGTAGTTTTTATGAATTTTTTTCCAATTGATGTTTCCAGCTGAGATTTTGGTGCTCCCTTTTGATTCTTCTTCTTCTTTCCCCTCGCATCTTCTAAAACTATTTTTTAGTCAGAATTTCAATACTCTGAAAAAGGAGCCAAAAATATATATTATATATAAATAATTAGTATGAAGAATAAAAAATTTGTAATATGATCTATTTGTGCATTGTAATTTTTTTTTTTTTTTTTGATATTATGGCCTCAAAAGAAGCTAGTCCAAACCGAAAAAAAGAAGAAAATAATATCGATAGGTAATTGCATTTCCATCCTACTTGGGCAAATAGAAATTTCACTTCGATTATGTAAATTTAGAATTGTAAAAATGTATTCTAGCGACTGTGTTTGGTTCGGGTATAAGCGAAAACTGATTATTTCGGGGATAGCTAGGTATAAGTTCAGGTACAAGCAAAAATTATAGTAATTTTGTGTTTGATTGAATATAAGAATTGTACCGGATAAGAAAAATTGTATTTGGTAAATTTAAAAAGAATAAGAATAATAAATGGGATTAAAATTTATAAAATAAAATAAAAAAATTTTAAATTTTATAAATTTAAATATCTTATAATTCAAAAATTTTAATTAAAAAAAAATAATAATAAGGAACAGGTGGAACAGCTGTTCCACCCTTATACCGGAATAATCTGGTATGGGGAGAACAGCTGTTCCCCCCATATTTAAATACTGTTGTCAAACGGGCCTTATCCCTCCTTATACCGGTTGCCAAACGGGCCTTTATAATAAAGTTTCTCACATTTGTGCTATAATTTAATCCTATTTCTTATTCTTCTTCAAAGAAAAAAAAAAAAAAAAAAAGGGTATATTCTGTAATCTGAATGCACCTATTTCTTCAATATACAAAAAAGAGAGAAGAAAAAAACATTTAAACTTTCAAACTTCTCTGGCTAAAATCCACTTTCAAAAAGTATATAGTTAGACACATGATCTTCTACTAGAAGAGCCAAAACAGTTCTAAAAAAAGAAAAAATAGAAAACACAGAGATTAACTAGCTTTTATATATTCCTGCACTTGAAGAACTTATCTTGGGAAGTCAATGAGCATGCATGTTTGTGTGTGGTTTTGTAAATTTTGGATTGCCTATGCTAGAATTGGAACTTAATAGTCATTAATTAATTGTTGTGGTAAATTCATATAAGAGTTACTGGGCATGCTTAGAACTAGGTCCCTTCCGGGTTGGCATTTTTCGATCATTAATAAATTTGAAAACAAGTTAGTCTACTTCATAACCATACAAACATCAACTGGAAACATTCAGGAACCAAAGAAAAATCCAACTTAAAAGGGTGAACTGCACTACTAGCTACTGCCTAACCTTTGGTCAAAAGTTTATGTATTAAAAATTTGACCTAAAATTCATACAGCGATTTCAATCTAATTGTTATATTTGAAATAAAATGACTTATAGTTGTGCCACGCATGCATGCAATAACATCTCCTTCAAACTCTATTCAAAAAAATGTTTATATATTCATTTTTCAACTTAAAAATTCATGGATCAAAAGTACGGGATCTAATAGTCACACAACAATTTTATCCAATTTAAAACATAATTTTTTATACACACGATTATTTAACATTGCAGTGCTTATATTCACATCTGCTAGTAAATTTTAGTATGCATTACACATTCAGATCCACACGTTAGTTTAGAGGCTCAATTGAAAAACCAAACAGCATATTAAATGACAACTTGTATACTGACCTACGTACGTCCGTGAAACAGCATATAATAAAATATTAAAAAGTAAAATAATATGAAATATATAAATATTTACACAGTTTTGAATACTAACCTACGTCTAGGAACGAAAACTGAAAGGGTCCTGGTACAAAAATTGGCACGCGGTCTCTAATGCTAATGCCCTGCTCGGCTCTCGATATATATATATATAGAGAGAGGGCCATGTGTTAATTTAATGATGCTATGATGCAGGTGTATCTTAATAAATGGATATATATATATATATATATATATATATATATATATATATATATATATATATATATATATATATATATATATATATATATATATATATATATATATATATATATATATATATATATATATATATATATATATATATATATATATATATATATATATATATATGAGAGTTCGGCTACTATATTATTAATAGTATTAAGTTGTTGGTGCTATTAAATTTTCTATCATTAGATCAATCTTTTTGATTATTTTTATCCGGTAAATTTTACTATTTTTTCAACCACCTATTAAACCCAAGGGGACCACTATTATCTG
The DNA here is from genome assembly GCA_029204045.2 of Tillandsia leiboldiana. NCBI lineage: Eukaryota > Viridiplantae > Streptophyta > Magnoliopsida > Poales > Bromeliaceae > Tillandsia > Tillandsia leiboldiana. The sequence continues at coordinate 50,609,809 of CM055060.1, read as the reverse complement.
AATCACATATTTTTTAATTCAAAAATTAAAAACTTAATTAAAAACTTAATAGCATAAATGATTCGATACTATTAATAGTATTCCAACCTCTCTCTCTCTCTCTCTCTATATATATATATATATATATATATATATATATATATATATATATATATATATATATATATATATATATATATATATATAGCGTAGGGCTACTATACTCGCTCTTTTAATTTTTACTTCGAGTTTTTATACTTAGTTTAATTAAAATTTTATCAAAATTTTTTGATCTATTTTTATTTACAAAAAAATAATTAAAATTATTAAATTTGATGAAATTACCAATGAATTTGATAATTTTTTTTACTAAAATTATCTAACTAAAGTTAAAGTTAAGGTCCATTAAGAATATAGCCTATAGAGGGTTAGGATTCTTGAATCCAAAACAATAGCTATATATTGGGCGGAGGATTTGAGTCCCTATTATATATATGTTTGCCAAAAAAAAAAAAAAAAAAAAAAAAAACCTGTACAAAATATTATATATATATTTTAATTTCTAGTTCATTTGTCGATTTTTAGACTTATAAAATCTTAAAATTCGATTCCGTTTTGGCCGTATGGGCCCTTTTAATTCTTGCAAAAAAAAAAAAAAAAAAAAAAAAAAAAAAACGGAATGTAAGTGATAAAAATATTGTTGATTTAGTTAATATATGATTCTTTGTTGTTTGTTGTTGTTGTCGTTGATTTTTTTTTTTTTTTTTGCCTCAATTCTATCTAACCTTATAGTATTAGCCGGCCCTCAGTACCAAACAAAATCTTACATGTTCTAATAAATAGTATTTAAAGATTAGCAATTTATATAACATAAGAAAATTCAAACATGCATGCAGGGCTAATAAATTTATTTTTCATCAAACAAATAACTCTGATCTTTGTTTGTGATTCCATTTATGACGATTTATGAATGCATTTTTGTGTGTACGTACTCAGGTTTTTTTTTTCTTCTTTTTAATCAATATCATATGGGCCTCTTGATAATCATAATTGTTGAAATAAGAGTGCAGCGAAAATTTATAGACTAGATAGTGATCAATATATTCAGAAATCAAAGTCGGATCGTTTATTTTAGCAGCCTTAAATTGTCCTAGTCATGATTTTCTACATAACTCCTACGCACGTTGTAGAAATAAAAGTCATGATTTTCTACGTATCTCCTACGCACGTTGTAGAAATAGAAGTCGGATCGCTTATTTTACCAGTCTTGTAGTGTACTGGTTTTCCCATGCAACTTTCCGGTGAATCCACTGTGTAGAACACCTAGTGTTGGTGTCTGGCCCATGGTGCATCGAAGGGATGCCACAGATAGACCTTGTGAGACTTGGATAGATGATTTGGCCTTCGGCTGTGATTGCCGAATTTTAGAAAGGGTTTTGGGCCAATCTGAGGTTGGATTTGGATTCAGCGCGGAAAAACGCTTGAAAACGGCTATTTGCTTGTTGAATTTGGAGTCCGGATGACCAAATGCGGGCTTCCGGAAGTTTTGGGGGATTTTCGGTGCATGGGAGTGACACGTGGACCGGCCCGAGCCACGTGGCGGCCTCTTATTGGCCGGCTCACGCAGCTGGGTCCACGGAGTGGCGCGGCGGTGCATGGACCGCGGCGGGGGGACGCGTGGCGTGCTCTGGTAGGCGGGCGCACGCGGCACGGCTCATGGGATTTGCGGGTTTGCGGTGGACCGGGCGCATGACACGTGGCGGCTTCGGATTCGTCGGTCCACGTGGGCGCGGTCCACGGGTGCGCGGGGGAGGGCGCCTCGGTACTGTGCGCGCACGTGCGCGCACAGTGGCGCCAGGCGGGGCGGTCGGCCGCACTCGAGTGCGACACGTGTCGCCTCGAGATTGGCCGGCCGTACCTACCTCCGTTGACTGCGGGGGGCCACGTGGCGTATGCGGGCCGCGGGGATCCGCTGTCCCCTGTTTGGGGGTGACGTGGCCGCTCCTGGGTGTTTCGGGCGCGTCGGACAGGGACTGTGCGACCGGGTTTCCGGGCGCAGTGCGCCCGAAAGTTGCGCCCGAAAACCCGGCCCGAAAGCTTAGTGGGCTGGGCCTATAAATAGCTCCCCCCATTCGTCTTGTAGGCTTTTTGGACTCTATTTTCGCTGGGCTTTCTTCTGAGGAATTTCTCCTCCCTCAGTGCACTACCCTTTGGAGAAGTTTGAAGATTTTTGGAGGCACGCTTCCCGAGGTTCCCCATTTTACGGCGCGGCGCGACGCTTGTTCTCCGGCGATCCTCTTCACCCCTTCTCAGTGTTTGGACTCCTCCGACTCACCCCGACCTCGGAATTCGCCAATTCTTGCGCCGTTGGACTCTTGACAGGTAGGGCTTCAACTCCTGTGTTTTGTGGTTCCTCGATTTCCGTGCTGATATTGGAGTTTTCCGAGCAACCATTTGACCCTTTTTCTTCGCGGACTTTTGGGACAGCACCGCAGTGTTCTTGCCATATCTTTTCGCTCAGGCGTCGGAACGAGGTGATTCAAGAGGCAATTTTCATCTACGCGTCGCAAGGAGTCTCCTGGATTTTTCTCAGAATTTCCTGAATTTTACTCGAGGGTGAGAATCTTCTTTCTCTGTGGTACATTGTTACAGGAATTTGGTACAGTTTGGGTACGGGGTGTACCCCTTGTCGGATTTTTATCTCAGCGTAGGAAACTCCAAATTGGGCGTGCAGGTATTCGTTTCGACGGGCTCGTCGCAAGGATCGCGCTAGTATTTTCCTTGGATTTTTCTGGACATTATTCGCAGGTGAAAATTAGTGAATTGTGGACTGCTGTTTTGGGGGACAGATTCTGGAAAGTGTGGATGTTTAGCTTATGAATTTTCCTTTGGGGTACTTTGTACAGATTGGTGGTGTATTTGGACTGGTCTTGGACTTCGCCTTTGGATAATTGGAATAGCGCTTCAGGTGGGTGATGTTGTAAACCTCTTATTTGGGATTTATCACTAGGCCTATTAGAATGCTCTTGATTATGTTATTAGTAGATCTGTGAGAAGAACCTAGCATGCTTGTATGAAATCCTGCTTTCTTCATTGATAATCGCAATGTTAGAAAACTACAAGTTAATTAACGGTGAGTCCATGCTTTAAACATGTAGTAGAGTTACTTGGAATTTATGCTAAATTCTTATATTGTTGATTGTTTAAATGAAAGGCTGAGGTATGTGGTTAGGGTAATTAAAATGGTTCAGCAAGTTAATGACTTTTGCATGCTTGAATGGTCACCTAGATAGGCCACCTTTTTCTGCTACACTATCATGCTGGAATTGACTTAGGAGAAACCATGTTGCATTCTTTCTTCAGTCACTTAGACATAGGGGATATTATGCTCGGGTTAGAGCAGGGGCTGGGTTAGTGTAGTCAGATACTTGGGTTTCGGGAGAGGGTTTTGGGCTTCCTTTGGGAGACGGTACTTTTTCTTATAGAGCGGAGTGCGTGATTTGCAGACTTGAGACCCTGGGACTCCTGTCCCATATCGGTGTTATGCGTAGGCTGGCATACCCGATTTGGCAGACATTGAGAACCCTACCCCTTATCGGTGCTATGCGTAGGCTGGCATACCCGATTTAGCAGACCTTGAGACTCCTGTCCCATACCGGTGTTATGCGTAGGCTGGCATACCCGATTTGGCAGACATTGAGACTCCTATTCCACACCGGTGTTATGCGTAGGCTGGCATACCCGATGTGGCAGGCTTCGATTCTCTGATGCATACTTTTAGCTATCTTTAGCTGGGCAGGTAGAGGCATATTAGTGGTAGCTTTTATCAGGAGTCATACTCTTAGTTACCGCATTTATTCCTTTAGCCTCTGGTAGACCTAGTGGGCAGGTAGGAGTTCGTGTTGAGGTTTACCCACTAGGGGAGGCTACTGTCTTTATAGTAGTACTGACCCCCACTGTTTTTCCCTTTTCTTGTCCCCTTTGTTTTGCAGAGTCATCTGCCGGAGTTGCGGGGCCTTCCTACCAGGATCGAGGTAAGAGGATCGCCGACTAGATAGCTGCTACCCCGAGCTCGAGTTTTTGGTAGTTTTGCTGTATCCCCAGTACACTCAGACGGTTGTATTTTCCTTTTATTTTGGGTCTGGCTGCGGCCAGCTGGTTGTATATATTTCGTGAGCTGGGAGAGACACTTGTATATTTTTGAGAGCTTACTGTACTTTCCTTTCCAGTATTTGTCTGAGTTGTATTAGTTTTAGTTTAGCTCTGTTTTATGCTCCTTTATTACTTGTTTTATATCTGAGCAGGTTACCAGCGCTTCGTGTACACGGAAAATTCCGTGTGCACGGCGGATCTGTGGACGGGCCCCGGGTTCTGGTTTACACCCGGGGCGTGACAGATTAGTTGGTATCAGAGCTTAGGGATAGGTCAGACGGGACTTAGGAAACCCTAGGCTTGTGGCAGACCCTAGGAAGGCAGAGCGTGAGTGACGTGATATTGTGCGAAAGTCGGTAATTGGTTGTTAACTCTTCCTGTGAGTGGAGAGGGATTGGCATAGCCTATTTCTGGGGGACTATTATGTTGGCTGCAGACAACATAAGGTTACAGAAATAGGGGAATGCCCATGACTTTCGCGTGATTGGGTCGAGAGTGGTTTGGTTTACTGACCCGTGGATTTTGTGTGACAGGATGCCTCCTAGGCGGCAGATTCCTACTCGGGGTACTCCTACGCCCCCGGAGGAGCCGGAGCAGTCCGGGCCTTCTGAGATCAGTGAGCTGAGGGCCATGGTGGCCCAGTTGGCGGAGAGTCACCGCCGACAGGAGCAGAGATTTGAGCAGTTGCTGGCTCAGGTTGCGGCACCACCCCCTACTACTGTAGAGGCCCCTGTACCACCAGTTGTACCGCCGGCTATTCCATTAGTCCCTACGGCACCGTCGTCGAGCAGTGGGGCTCAGGGAGAGTTCAGGCCGTTGACCCCAGCGGAGGAGGAGGAGTTTGCTGACAAACTCGCCAAGTTCTGTAAGCGAGGACCACCTAGGTTCTCAGGGAGGAGCACTCACCCATCGGAGATAGGATCATGGCTGGCAGCAATGGAGAAGTTGTTCAGAGACTTCTTCATTGACCACAGGTTCAGAGTGCATATGGTTGTACATTGCCTAGAGGGGGATGCAGATGCTTGGTGGCGTCGGGTCGAGCCCTTGGAGTTTCAGATCACCCGACAGCTACCCTGGTCGGAGTTTAGACGGTTGATCCTTGACACTTATTTCTCCACGAGCGTGAAGAAAAAGCTTGAGGATGATTTGAAGAATCTCCAGCAGGGGGACAGGACGGTATGGGATTATTATCAGGAGTTTACGCAGTTGCTCAACTGCGTACCCTATGTTGCCAGGGATGGGCTGCACCAGGTGGAGCTGTTTGAGACAGGTTTGCGCCCCGAGGTCTATACCTTGGTACACGCCCAGAGGCTTCAGACTTTATCAGAGGCAGTGGATCATGCACAGTGGGTCGAGAGGGGAGATCACGTCGTCGCTAGACGTGGGGGCTTGGCCGCTCAGAGTTCTGAGAGGAAGCGGCCAATGCCAGACGAGGGGGGACAGGCCAGTTCATGGAGGCCGCCCCGACCACCACCGCCGCAGTTTACGGGCCGTGGGCGTTCGGAGCGGCGAGGGTCTGGTGGATCCCAGAGACCCCCACAGCAGCAGCAGCAGCAGCAGCAGCCCCAGCGACAGCAGCAGCACTCGCAGCAGCAGAGGTCGCAGTCGCGACAGCAGGGGTCACAGCGGCAAGGACAGCAGCAGCAGCAGTCGAGGCAGTCCCAGTCTGCGGTCAGGTGCGTCTTTTGTAGGGGACAGCACGCGGCGGATACTTGTGACCAGAGGTACGGCCGCTGTTATCGGTGTGGACAGTCCGGCCATATTCGAGCTACTTGCCCTCTCTCTACACCGCAGGCTCCTTCCTCAGCATCAGCTCCTTCAGTGCCCCAGCAGCGGCCTTATGCTCCAGCGAGCAGGGCTCCTTCCTCCCACCCTGCAGACCACCGACCACCAGCTCAGAGCGGGCGAGTCTACGCCGCTCAGGTAGGGGACTCCGCGGCAGCCGACCACGTGGTGGCATGTATCACTTTACTTTTGGGCATTAGAGCTCGCACTTTATTTGATACCGGTGCATCACATTCTATTATCAGTAGAGCATTTGCATCATCGCATGGACTAGAGTTAGGTCGGTTGCCACATGTTTTAGAGGTACAGATTCCCGGTCACATATTGTATGTAGAGGAGTGTTGCTGGTCGTGCCCGGTACAGCTTGAGTCTTGGATTTTGCCAGCGGACCTGATGGTCCTTAGTCAGCTGCGAGATTTTGACATTGTACTGGGGATGGATTGGCTGGCTCGCTATTTCGCGACGATTGATTGCGCCGCGAGGTCTGTTACTTTTAGCGAGCCAGGCCAGGAGGTGTTCGTTTTCAGGGGGTGCCAGAGTGCTTTCTTTGCCTCTATGGTTTCGACTTCTCGTGCGAGGCAGATGATGCGCAGTGGATGCGTAGCCTTTATGGCATCTGTGGTTAAGGAGCCTACGGCGGCTCCGGGACTCGCGGATATCCCGATTGCCCGCGAGTTCCCGGATGTGTTCCCTCCAGAGCTGTTTAGTATGCCGCCGGATAGGGAGGTCGAGTTTTTGATTGACGTGGTCCCAGGAACTGCGCCGATCTCTAAGGCTCCTTACCGAATGGCACCGGCTGAGCTGCGGGAATTAAAGGCGCAACTCCAGGATTTAATGGATAAGGGTTTTGTGCGACCGAGTGTATCGCCTTGGGGAGCGCCGGTGCTATTTGTGAAGAAGAAGGATGGTTCGCTTCGACTGTGCGTTGATTATCGGGAGCTGAATAAAGCGACCATCAAGAACAAGTACCCTTTGCCGCGCATTGATGACTTGTTTGATCAGCTGCAAGGGACTTGTGTCTTCTCCAAGATCGACTTACAGTCTGGTTACCACCAACTGAAGGTGAAGGCCGAGGACATCCCGAAGACGGCATTTAGGTCGCGGTACGGGCATTATGAGTTCACCGTCATGCCTTTGGACTGACAAATGCCCCTGCAGCTTTTATGGATTTGATGAACAGGATTTTTTCGACCATATCTGGATCGGTTCGTTGTTGTTTTATTGATGACATCCTAGTTTATTCCCGAAGCGATGTGGAGCACGAGGAGCATCTGAGGATTGTGCTACAACTTCTGAGAGAGAGAAAGTTGTATGCCAAGTTATCTAAGTGTGATTTCTGGCTTCGGGAGGTTGCCTTTTTGGGCCACGTGATTTCAGCCGCTGGAGTGGCAGTAGACCCGGCGAAGATCGAGGCAGTCCGGGATTGGCCCCGACCGACGACGGTATCAGAGGTCCGTAGTTTCATGGGGCTTAGCAGGATATTACCGTCGGTTTGTGGAAGGTTTTGCGAAACTTTCCACACCCCTCACTCGTTGACGCGAAAAGGGATTAAGTTTATTTGGAGTGAGGACTGCCAGAGGAGCTTTGAGGAATTAAAGATCAGATTGATGTCGGCTCCTATCCTTTCCCTCCCTGTTATGGGGAAAGGATATGTGATTTATAGTGATGCATCGCACAGTGGACTTGGTTGCGTGCTGATGCAGGATGGTAGGGTAATCGCTTACGCCTCTCGGCAACTGAAGGATTATGAAAAGAATTACCCTACCCATGATTTGGAACTAGCTGCAGTGATTTTTGCACTAAAGTTGTGGCGCCACTACCTGTATGGGGAGCATTGCGAGATTTATACCGACCACAAGAGCTTGAAATACCTGTTCACCGCAGAAGGAGCTCAACTTGAGGCAGCGCAGATGGTTGGAATTGTTGAAAGATTTTGATGTAGACATCTTATACCATCCCGCAAGGCCAACGTGGTTGCTGATGCCCTGAGCAGGAGAGCAGTACAGAGTCTATCTTTGATGATCACCGATCAGGCGCCATTACTTGAGCAGATGAGGCGGTTAGAGCTCGAGGTTGTGTCCCCTGGGGTCTCTGCTAGACTTATGTCTCTAGTCGTGCAGCCCACTCTGTTGGACAGGATTCGGGAGAGACAGAGTGAGGACCCCCACCTGATGAGGATTCGAGAGCAGATGCAGACTGGTTTTGATAGGGGACTTCTCAGTCGATGCTGCGGGAGTACTACGGTACAGGGACCGCGTGTGTGTGCCTATGGACGCAGAGATTCGAGAGCAGATCTTGAGGGAGGCCCACTATACACCTTATACCATCCATCCTGGTGGGACTAAGATGTATAGGGATCTTAAGGCACAGTTTTGGTGAATGGGAATGAAAAGAGACATTGGGAGATTTGTAGCACACTGCCTAACTTGTCAGCAAGTAAAGGCGGAGCATCGTGTACCTGCTGGCAAGTTGCAGAGTCTCCCAATCCCTGAATGGAAATGGGAACATGTTACGATGGATTTTGTCACTGGGTTGCCGAGAGCACAGACGGGAGCGGATGCTATCTGGGTAGTCGTGGACCGGCTTACCAAAACCGCTCACATTTTACCGGTTCAGATGACTTGGCCGATGGAGCGACTGGCGCAGGTGTACTTGGCTGAGGTGGTTAGATTGCACGGGGTACCCGTTTCCATCGTATCAGATAGAGACCCGAGGGTTGTCTCGCATTTCTGGAGGAGTTTACAGACAGCCTTGGGGACGCAGCTCCGATTCAGTACAGCATTCCACCCACAGACCGATGGGCAGTCAGAGCGCACTATTCAGACCCTCGAGGATATGTTGAGAGCATGCATTCTGGACTTTGGAGGAGGATGGTACCGACACTTGGGATTAGTTGAGTTTGCGTACAACAACAGCTATCAAGCGAGCATTCAGATGGCTCCGTTTGAAGCGTTGTATGGACGCAAGTGTCGGTCACCCCTTTATTGGAGTGACGTGGGTGAGAAGAAAACTTTGGGTCCTGATCTACTGTTAGAGGCAGAGGAAAAGATCAGAGTGATACGACGACACCTCGAGACCGCCCAGAGTCGACAGAGGAGTTATGCTGATACTCGACGGCGAGACTTAGAGTTTCAGGTGGGTGACCATGTTTTTCTGAAAGTCTCGCCTTCGAAGGGGATTCGGAGATTTGGTATTCGTGGGAAACTGAGCCCTCGTTATATTGGACCTTTTGAGGTGTTGGAGCGCTTAGGGCCAGTTGCCTACAGGCTTGCGCTTCTTCCCAGACTTTCGGGTGTTCATAATGTCTTTCATGTTTCGACACTGAGGAAGTATGTTCATGACCCGTCTCATATTATCGATTCACTCCATTGGAGGTTGCTGAGGACCTGAGTTATGTTGAGCGGCCGTTGAGGATCTTGGATCGTGAGGTTAGGGAGTTGCGCAGTCGGGCCATCCCGTATGTGAAGGTCCTCTGGAGCAGTCATGATGAGCGCGAGGCTACCTGGGAGTTGGAGTCAGCGATGATGGATGCTCACCCCCACTTGTTTGAGGCCGCTAACCTGAGGTATGACTTTTGTTTCGAGGACGAAACTTTTTCTTGTAGGGGAGGATGTAGTGTACTGGTTTTCCCATGCAACTTTCCGTGAATCCACTGTGTAGAACACCTAGTGTTGGTGTCTGGCCCATGGTGCATCGAAGGGATGCCACAGATGGACCTTGTGAGACTTGGATAGATGATTGGCCTTCGGCTGTGATTGCCGAATTTTAGAAAGGGTTTTGGGCCAATCTGAGGTTGGATTTGGATTCAGCGCGGAAAAAAACGCTTGAAACGGCTATTTGCTTGTTGAATTTGGAGTCCGGATGACCAAATGCGGGCTTCCCGGAAGTTTGGGGGATTTTCGGTGCATGGGAGTGACACGTGGACCGGCCCGAGCCACGTGGCGGCCTCTTATTGGCCGGCTCACGCAGCTGGGTCCACGGAGTGGCGCGGCGGTGCATGGACCCGGGCGGGGGGACGCGTGGCGTGCTCTGGTAGGCGGGCGCACGCGGCACGGCTCATGGGATTTGCGGGTTTGCGGTGGACCGGGCGCATGACACGTGGCGGCTTCGGATTCGTCGGTCCACGTGGGCGCGGTCCACGGGTGCGCGGGGGAGGGCGGGCCTCGGTACTGTGCGCGCACGTGCGCGCACAGTGCGCCAGGCAGGGGCGGTCGGCCTGCACTCGAGTGCGACACGTGTCGCCTCGAGATTGGGCCGGCCGTACCTACCTCCGTTGACTGCGGGGGCCACGTGGCGTATGCGGGCCGCGGGGATCCGCTGTCCCCTGTTGGGGGTGACGTTGCCGCTCCTGGGTGTGTTCGGGCGCGTCGGACAGGGGACTGTGCGACCGGGTTTTCCGGGCGCAGTGCGCCCGAAAGTTGCGCCCGAAAACCCGGCCCGAAAGCTTAGTGGGCTGGGGCCTATAAGTAGCTCCCCCCATTCGTCTTGTAGGCTTTTTGGACTCTATTTTCGCTGGGCTTTCTTCTGAGGAATTTCTCCTCCCTCAGTGCACTACCCTTTGGGAGAAGTTTGAAGATTTTGGAGGCACGCTTCCCGAGGGTTCCCCATTTTACGGCGCGGCGCGACGCTTGTTCTCCGGCGATCCTCTTCACCCCTTCTCAGTGTTTGGACTCCTCCGACTCACCCCGACCTCGGAATTCGCCAATTCTTGCGCCGTTGGACTCTTGACAGGTAGGGCTTCAACTCCTGTGTTTTGTGGTTCCTCGATTTCCGTGCTGATATTGGAGTTTTCCGAGCAACCATTTGACCCTTTTTCTTCGCGGACTTTTGGGACAGCACCGCAGTGTTCTTGCCATATCTTTTCGCTCAGGCGTCGGAACGAGGTGATTCAAGAGGCAATTTTCATCTACGCGTCGCAAGGAGTCTCCTGGATTTTTCTCAGAATTTCCTGAATTTTACTCGAGGGTGAGAATCTTCTTTCTCTGTGGTACATTGTTACAGGAATTTGGTACAGTTTGGGTACGGGTGTACCCCTTGTCGGATTTTTATCTCAGCGTAGGAAACTCCAAATTGGGCGTGCAGGTATTCGTTTCGACGGGCTCGTCGCAAGGATCGCGCTAGTATTTTCCTTGGATTTTTCTGGACATTATTCGCAGGTGAAAATTAGTGAATTGTGGACTGCTGTTTTGGGGGACAGATTCTGGAAAGTGTGGATGTTTAGCTTATGAATTTTCCTTTGGGGTACTTTGTACAGATTGGTGGTGTATTTGGACTGGTCTTGGACTTCGCCTTTGGATAATTGGAATAGCGCTTCAGGTGGGTGATGTTGTAAACCTCTTATTTGGGATTTATCACTAGGCCTATTAGAATGCTCTTGATTATGTTATTAGTAGATCTGTGAGAAGAACCTAGCATGCTTGTATGAAATCCTGCTTTCTTCATTGATAATCGCAATGTTAGAAAACTACAAGTTAATTAACGGTGAGTCCATGCTTTAAACATGTAGTAGAGTTACTTGGAATTTATGCTAAATTCTTATATTGTTGATTGTTTAAATGAAAGGCTGAGGTATGTGGTTAGGGTAATTAAAATGGTTCAGCAAGTTAATGACTTTTGCATGCTTGAATGGTCACCTAGATAGGCCACCTTTTTCTGCTACACTATCATGCTGGAATTGACTTAGGAGAAACCATGTTGCATTCTTTCTTCAGTCACTTAGACATAGGGGATATTATGCTCGGGTTAGAGCAGGGGCTGGGTTAGTGTAGTCAGATACTTGGGTTTCGGGGAGAGGGTTTTGGGCTTCCTTTGGGAGACGGTACTTTTCCTTATAGAGCGGAGTGCGTGATTTGCAGACTTGAGACCCTGGGACTCCTGTCCCATATCGGTGTTATGCGTAGGCTGGCATACCCGATTTGGCAGACATTGAGAACCCTACCCCTTATCGGTGCTATGCGTAGGCTGGCATACCCGATTTAGCAGACCTTGAGACTCCTGTCCCATACCGGTGTTATGCGTAGGCTGGCATACCCGATTTGGCAGACATTGAGACTCCTATTCCACACCGGTGTTATGCGTAGGCTGGCATACCCGATGTGGCAGGCTTCGATTCTCTGATGCATACTTTTAGCTATCTTTAGCTGGGCAGGTAGAGGCATATTAGTGGTAGCTTTTATCAGGAGTCATACTCTTAGTTACCGCATTTATTCCTTTAGCCTCTGGTAGACCTAGTGGGCAGGTAGGAGTTCGTGTTGAGGTTTACCCACTAGGGGAGGCTACTGTCTTTATAGTAGTACTGACCCCCACTGTTTTTCCCTTTTCTTGTCCCCTTTGTTTTGCAGAGTCATCTGCCGGAGTTGCGGGGCCTTCCTACCAGGATCGAGGTAAGAGGATCGCCGACTAGATAGCTGCTACCCCGAGCTCGAGTTTTTGGTAGTTTTGCTGTATCCCCAGTACACTCAGACGGTTGTATTTTCCTTTTATTTTGGGTCTGGCTGCGGCCAGCTGGTTGTATATATTTCGTGAGCTGGGAGAGACACTTGTATATTTTTGAGAGCTTACTGTACTTTCCTTTCCAGTATTTGTCTGAGTTGTATTAGTTTTAGTTTAGCTCTGTTTTATGCTCCTTTATTACTTGTTTTATATCTGAGCAGGTTACCAGCGCTTCGTGTACACGGAAAATTCCGTGTGCACGGCGGATCTGTGGACGGGCCCCGGGTTCTGGTTTACACCCGGGGCGTGACAAGCTTGGATCGTTCTAGTCGTGATTTTCTACGTATCTCCTTTGAACCTGCCCATAGGATGTGCAGGATCCAATACCAAGTTGTAACGGATAGAGGTTACCAAAGTTTAATTGAAAAATTGTTACTAGATTCTCTGGTCAAGTTTTAAAAAAACGTCTTTTTCTGTAAGAAAGCAAATACCAACCAAAACTTATTATCTTCTTTTAAGGAAGAAATAAAGTAAAGGGGTTCTAAATAGATCTATTACAGTTTCTCGTCTCCAACTCATTTAGAATCCTCTAGTTAAGATATTAGGATCCATTAATATTCTGTTGAGAGATATGAAAATATCTAGATATGTTTCTTATCTAATAAAAATATATAATTTCATTTTTATTCTTAATTAAGTTTAAAGATAAATCTTAATCATATTCTTAGCAAATCGTGATTGGGTATATATAGTATGCACCCCTTTAGGGTGTATATCTTACACCCCATCTCATTCTGGGGTGGATTTCACTTGTCACTCGACGTGATGTTGGAATAATATTCATCCCAGAATGGGGTGGGGTGTAGGATGTACACCCCTAAAGGAGTATACACCTAACATCTCTCATCGTGATTTCATCCCTAATACAAAGAATAAATTCTAATATTATTCTTAATCGATAAAAATAAATCATAATCTCATACTTAACACAAAAAAATAAATTTTAATCCACATCTTATGTGAACCAATCAATATGAGCATACCACATAGTACAATAATAAATAATTAGTTGAAACTAAAAATATATTATACTTTTTGCAAATCTATTTTCTTCTTTGTCGAAAGTAAGATATATTTTTTTTATTTTTTCTTTATGTAGTATAGCATGTTGCATTTGATTAACTGTAATTAAGTGCAATTATAATATTTTTGTATTTTTAATTAAGTTAATTGAAAAGTACAAATAATAGATAAGGGCAAAATAAAAATTTTATTTAATAATTTTTTTTATGAATTATTATCCATTTAGATATTGGTGATAGTTTTTTTTTTAAAAATTAGAAGAGTGTTTTTTATATCCACAACTTTAAAAAATATATATGCAATTCAAATATGTTGAAATTTTTTCTTAATAAAATAAAATTGTCCAATTTTTTTCTTTATAAAATAAGATAAGAAAGTAATTAGAGACTGTCACGTCCCAATCCTACAATGAAAGTTCTTTCGGGTATGCGCCAGATCCGCCGAACAGTCAATTTTTTTCTGTTCGTTCAAAACGTCGCTTGAATCCCATTTTTTTCATTATTTTACTCGCTGGCCACGAAGTCAACTTTTTCACCTCAAAAATTTCTGTGTGGTGCTCATTATCGCATACCGAGCTAGCCTTCCCGAGTCCTTACCATGGACGTAATCCACGAGCTTGATTGCTCAGTGCCATTCTTGTATCAAATTCTTCGTCGGGCTCCAAGAGTTCCCAACGAACAACCCCACAACCGAGGTTGGCCACCAAGCAGAGTACACTCCGTCTAACCATACGAACTCTGATCGAGGAGTGCTACTTCATCGAATTTCTGTTACCTTCAAGCTAGACCCAAGGACAATACAAGTTCTCACAACTTAATCCCTCCTGAATGAGCTGCCCTCGAATAGCCCGAAAAAGCTGCCCTCACGCATTACATCGTCACGTGTCTCGCCTGTCCAAAGTCCTTCACAACGCTATGGCGCCCCGCACCTCTATTTGGCAACCACAGAATATTTCACCGAGTCGGACGTGTTCCATTCCGTTGGCCATCCAATTCCGTCACCGGCTCTCGATTCGCCCAAAGTCTGCCTCTCGGATACCCAACACCGATCGTTCCAATAGGTGTTCCCTTTGCAAGGGTTCGCAAACTGATCGACCTTGCTCCGTGCGGCTAACTA
>CM055060.1:50480179-50595162 GCA_029204045.2 Tillandsia leiboldiana | reverse complement strand
TCGATTCCGTTTATTGGCCGTATGGGCCCTTTTAATTCTTGCAAAAAAAAAAAAAAAAAAAAAAAAAAACGGAATGTAAGTGATAAAAATATTGTTGATTTAGTTAATATATGATTCTTTGTTGTTTGTTTTGTTGCTCGTGATTTTTTTTTTTTTTTTGCCTCATTCTATCTAACCTTATAGTATTAGCCGGCCCTCAGTACCAAACAAAATCTTACATGTTCTATAAATAGTATTTAAAGATTAGCATTTCATCAACATAAGAAATTCAAACATGCATGCAGGCTATAATTTATTTTTCAATCAAACAATAAACTCTGATCTTTGGTTTGTGATTCCATTTATGACGATTTAATGAATGCATTTTTGTGTGTACGTACTCAGTTTTTTTTTTCTTCTTTTCTTTTTAATCAATATCATATGGGCCCTGTGATAATCATATTGTTGAAATAAGAGTGCGCGAAATTATAGACTAGATAGTGATCAATATATTCAAAATCAAGTCATCGTTTATTTTAGCAGCCTAAATTGTCCCGTCATAATTTTCCTACATAACTCCTACGCACAGTTGTAGAAATAAAAGTCATGATTTTCTTTTCTACTATCTCCTACGCACGTTGTAGAAATAGAAGTCGGATCGCTTATTTTACCAGTTCTTGTAGTGTACTGGTTTTCCCATGCAACTTTCCGGTGAATCCACTGTGTAGAACACCTAGTGTTGGTGTCTGGCCCATGGTGCATCGAAGGGATGCCACAGATAGACCTTGTGAGACTTGGATAGATGATTTGGCCTTCGGCTGTGATTGCCGAATTTTAGAAAGGGTTTTGGGCCAATCTGAGGTTGGATTTGGATTCAGCGCGGAAAAACGCTTGAAAACGGCTATTTTGCTTGTTGATTTGGAGTCCGGATGACCAAATGCGGGCTTCCGGAAGTTTTGGGGATTTTCCGGTGCATGGGAGTGACACGTGGACCGCCCGAGCACGTGGCGGCCTCTTATTGGCCGGCTCACGCAGCTGGGTCCACGGAGTGGCGCGGCGGTGCATGGACCGCGGCGGGGGACGCGTGGCGTGCTCTGGTAGGCGCGCACGCGCAACTCATGGGATTGCGGGTTTGCGGTGGACCGGGCGCATGACACGTGGCGGCTTCGGATTCGTCGGTCCACGGGGCGCGGTCCACGGGTGCGCGGGGGAGGGCGCCTCGGTACTGTGCGCGCACGTGCGCGCACAGTGGCGCCAGGCGGGGCGGTCGGCCGCACTCGAGTGCGACACGTGTCGCCTCGAGATTGGCCGGCCGTACCTACCTCCGTTGACTGCGGGGGGCCACGTGGCGTATGCGGGCCGCGGGATCCGCTGTCCCCTGTTTGGGGTGACGTGGCCGCTCCTGGGTGTTTCGGGCGCGTCGGACAGGGACTGTTGCGACCGGGTTTCCGGCGCAGTGCGCCCGAAAGTTGCGCCCGAAAACCCGGCCCGAAAGCTTAGTGGGCTGGGCCTATAAATAGCTCCCCCCATTCGTCTTGTAGGCTTTTTGGACTCTATTTTCGCTGGGCTTTCTTCTGAGGAATTTCTCCTCCCTCAGTGCACTACCCTTTGGAGAAGTTTGAATTTTTGGAGGCACGCTTCCCGAGGTTCCCCATTTTACGGCGCGGCGCGACGCTTGTTCTCCGGCGATCCTCTTCACCCCTTCTCAGTGTTTGGACTCCTCCGACTCACCCCCCCCTCGAATTCGCCAATTCTTGCGCCGTTGGACTCTTGACAGGTAGGGCTTCAACTCCTGTGTTTTGTGGTTCCTCGATTTCCGTGCTGATATTGGAGTTTTCCGAGCAACCATTTGACCCTTTTTCTTCGCGGACTTTTTGGGACAGCACCGCAGTGTTCTTGCCATATCTTTTCGCTCAGGCGTCGGAACGAGGTGATTCAAGAGGCAATTTTCATCTACGCGTCGCAAGGAGGTCTCCTGGATTTTTCTCAGAATTTCCTGAATTTTACTCGAGGGTGAGAATCTTCTTTCTCTGTGGTACATTGTTACAGGAATTTGGTACAGTTTGGGTACGGGTGTACCCCTTGTCGGATTTTTATCTCAGCGTAGGAAACTCCAAATTGGGGCGTGCAGGTATTCGTTTCGACGGGCTCGTCGCAAGGATCGCGCTAGTATTTTCCTTGGATTTTCTGGACATTATTCGCAGGTGAAAATTAGTGAATTGTGGACTGCTGTTTTGGGGGACAGATTCTGGAAAGTGTGGTGTTTAGCTTATGAATTTTCCTTTGGGGTACTTTGTACAGATTGGTGGTGTATTTGGACTGGTCTTGGACTTCGCCTTTGGATAATTGGAATAGCGCTTCAGGTGGGTGATGTTGTAAACCTCTTATTTGGGATTTATCACTAGGCCTATTAGAATGCTCTGATTATGTTATTAGTAGATCTGTGAGAAGAACCTAGCATGCTTGTATGAAATCCTGCTTTCTTCATTGATAATCGCAATGTAGAAACTACAAGTTAATTAACGGTGAGTCCATGCTTTAAACATGTAGTAGAGTTACTTGGAATTTATGCTAAATTCTTATATTGTTGATTGTTTAAATGAAAGGCTGAGGTATGTGGTTAGGGTAATTCAAATGGTTCAGCAAGTTAATGACTTTTGCATGCTTGAATGGTCACCTAGATAGGCCACCTTTTTCTGCTACACTATCATGCTGGAATTGACTTAGGAGAAACCATGTTGCATTCTTTCTTCAGTCACTTAGACATAGGGGATATTATGCTCGGGTTAGAGCAGGGGCTGGGTTAGTGTAGTCAGATACTTGGGTTTCGGGGAGAGGGTTTGGGCTTCCTTTGGGAGACGGTACTTTTTCTTATAGAGCGGAGTGCGTGATTTGCAGACTTGAGACCCTGGGACTCCTGTCCCATATCGGTGTTATGCGTAGGCTGGCATACCCGATTTGGCAGACATTGAGAACCCTACCCCTTATCGGTGCTATGCGTAGGCTGGCATACCCGATTTAGCAGACCTTGAGACTCCTGTCCCATACCGGTGTTATGCGTAGGCTGGCATACCCGATTTGGCAGACATTGAGACTCCTATTCCACACCGGTGTTATGCGTAGGCTGGCATACCCGATGTGGCAGGCTTCGATTCTCTGATGCATACTTTTAGCTATCTTTAGCTGGGCAGGTAGAGGCATTTAGTGGTAGCTTTTATCAGGAGTCATACTCTTAGTTACCGCATTTATTCCTTTAGCCTCTGGTAGACCTAGTGGGCAGGTAGGAGTTCGTGTTGAGGTTTACCCACTAGGGGAGGCTACTGTCTTTATAGTAGTACTGACCCCCACTGTTTTTCCCTTTTCTTGTCCCCTTTGTTTTGCAGAGTCATCTGCCGGAGTTGCGGGGCCTTCCTACCAGGATCGAGGTAAGAGGATCGCCGACTAGATAGCTGCTACCCCGAGCTCGAGTTTTTGGTAGTTTTGCTGTATCCCCAGTACACTCAGACGGTTGTATTTTCCTTTTATTTTGGGTCTGGCTGCGGCCAGCTGGTTGTATATATTTCGTGAGCTGGGAGAGACACTTGTATATTTTTGAGAGCTTACTGTACTTTCCTTTCCAGTATTTGTCTGAGTTGTATTAGTTTTAGTTTAGCTCTGTTTTATGCTCCTTTATTACTTGTTTTATATCTGAGCAGGTTACCAGCGCTTCGTGTACACGGAAAATTCCGTGTGCACGGCGGATCTGTGGACGGGCCCCGGGTTCTGGTTTACACCCGGGGCGTGACAGATTAGTTGGTATCAGAGCTTAGGGATAGGTCAGACGGGACTTAGGAAACCCTAGGCTTGTGGCAGACCCTAGGAAGGCAGAGCGTGAGTGACGTGATATTGTGCGAAAGTCGGTAATTGGTTGTTAACTCTTCCTGTGAGTGGAGAGGGATTGGCATAGCCTATTTCTGGGGGACTATTATGTTGGCTGCAGACAACATAAGGTTACAGAAATAGGGAATGCCCATGACTTTCGCGTGATTGGGTCGAGAGTGGTTTGGTTTACTGACCCGTGGATTTTGTGTGACAGGATGCCTCCTAGGCGGCAGATTCCTACTCGGGGTACTCCTACGCCCCCGGAGGAGCCGGAGCAGTCCGGGCCTTCTGAGATCAGTGAGCTGAGGGCCATGGTGGCCCAGTTGGCGGAGAGTCACCGCCGACAGGAGCAGAGATTTGAGCAGTTGCTGGCTCAGGTTGCGGCACCACCCCCTACTACTGTAGAGGCCCCTGTACCACCAGTTGTACCGCCGGCTATTCCATTAGTCCCTACGGCACCGTCGTCGAGCAGTGGGGCTCAGGGAGAGTTCAGGCCGTTGACCCCAGCGGAGGAGGAGGAGTTTGCTGACAAACTCGCCAAGTTCTGTAAGCGAGGACCACCTAGGTTCTCAGGGAGGAGCACTCACCCATCGGAGATAGGATCATGGCTGGCAGCAATGGAGAAGTTGTTCAGAGACTTCTTCATTGACCACAGGTTCAGAGTGCATATGGTTGTACATTGCCTAGAGGGGGATGCAGATGCTTGGTGGCGTCGGGTCGAGCCCTTGGAGTTTCAGATCACCCGACAGCTACCCTGGTCGGAGTTTAGACGGTTGATCCTTGACACTTATTTCTCCACGAGCGTGAAGAAAAAGCTTGAGGATGATTTGAAGAATCTCCAGCAGGGGGACAGGACGGTATGGGATTATTATCAGGAGTTTACGCAGTTGCTCAACTGCGTACCCTATGTTGCCAGGGATGGGCTGCACCAGGTGGAGCTGTTTGAGACAGGTTTGCGCCCCGAGGTCTATACCTTGTACACGCCCAGAGGCTTCAGACTTTATCAGAGGCAGTGGATCATGCACAGTGGGTCGAGAGGGGAGATCACGTCGTCGCTAGACGTGGGGGCTTGGCCGCTCAGAGTTCTGAGAGGAAGCGGCCAATGCCAGACGAGGGGGACAGGCCAGTTCATGGAGGCCGCCCCGACCACCACCGCCGCAGTTTACGGGCCGTGGGCGTTCGGAGCGGCGAGGGTCTGGTGGATCCCAGAGACCCCCCACAGCAGCAGCAGCAGCAGCAGCAGCCCCAGCGACAGCAGCAGCACTCGCAGCAGCAGAGGTCGCAGTCGCGACAGCAGGGGTCACAGCGGCAAGGACAGCAGCAGCAGCAGTCGAGGCAGTCCCAGTCTGCGGTCAGGTGCGTCTTTTGTAGGGGACAGCACGCGGCGGATACTTGTGACCAGAGGTACGGCCGCTGTTATCGGTGTGGACAGTCCGGCCATATTCGAGCTACTTGCCCTCTCTCTACACCGCAGGCTCCTTCCTCAGCATCAGCTCCTTCAGTGCCCCAGCAGCGGCCTTATGCTCCAGCGAGCAGGGCTCCTTCCTCCCACCCTGCAGACCACCGACCACCAGCTCAGAGCGGGCGAGTCTACGCCGCTCAGGTAGGGGACTCCGCGGCAGCCGACCACGTGGTGGCATGTATCACTTTACTTTTTGGCATTAGAGCTCGCACTTTATTTGATACCGGTGCATCACATTCTATTATCAGTAGAGCATTTGCATCATCGCATGGACTAGAGTTAGGTCGGTTGCCACATGTTTTAGAGGTACAGATTCCCGGTCACATATTGTATGTAGAGGAGTGTTGCTGGTCGTGCCCGGTACAGCTTGAGTCTTGGATTTTGCCAGCGGACCTGATGGTCCTTAGTCAGCTGCGAGATTTTGACATTGTACTGGGGATGGATTGGCTGGCTCGCTATTTCGCGACGATTGATTGCGCCGCGAGGTCTGTTACTTTTAGCGAGCCAGGCCAGGAGGTGTTCGTTTTCAGGGGGTGCCAGAGTGCTTTCTTTGCCTCTATGGTTTCGACTTCTCGTGCGAGGCAGATGATGCGCAGTGGATGCGTAGCCTTTATGGCATCTGTGGTTAAGGAGCCTACGGCGGCTCCGGGACTCGCGGATATCCCGATTGCCCGCGAGTTCCCGGATGTGTTCCCTCCAGAGCTGTTTAGTATGCCGCCGGATAGGGAGGTCGAGTTTTTGATTGACGTGGTCCCAGGAACTGCGCCGATCTCTAAGGCTCCTTACCGAATGGCACCGGCTGAGCTGCGGGAATTAAAGGCGCAACTCCAGGATTTAATGGATAAGGGTTTTGTGCGACCGAGTGTATCGCCTTGGGGAGCGCCGGTGCTATTTGTGAAGAAGAAGGATGGTTCGCTTCGACTGTGCGTTGATTATCGGGAGCTGAATAAAGCGACCATCAAGAACAAGTACCCTTTGCCGCGCATTGATGACTTGTTTGATCAGCTGCAAGGGACTTGTGTCTTCTCCAAGATCGACTTACAGTCTGGTTACCACCAACTGAAGGTGAAGGCCGAGGACATCCCGAAGACGGCATTTAGGTCGCGGTACGGGCATTATGAGTTCACCGTCATGCCTTTTGGACTGACAAATGCCCCTGCAGCTTTTATGGATTTGATGAACAGGATTTTTCGACCATATCTGGATCGGTTCGTTGTTGTTTTTATTGATGACATCCTAGTTTATTCCCGAAGCGATGTGGAGCACGAGGAGCATCTGAGGATTGTGCTACAACTTCTGAGAGAGAGAAAGTTGTATGCCAAGTTATCTAAGTGTGATTTCTGGCTTCGGGAGGTTGCCTTTTTGGGCCACGTGATTTCAGCCGCTGGAGTGGCAGTAGACCCGGCGAAGATCGAGGCAGTCCGGGATTGGCCCCGACCGACGACGGTATCAGAGGTCCGTAGTTTCATGGGCTTAGCAGGATATTACCGTCGGTTTGTGGAAGGTTTTGCGAAACTTTCCACACCCCTCACTCGTTTGACGCGAAAAGGGATTAAGTTTATTTGGAGTGAGGACTGCCAGAGGAGCTTTGAGGAATTAAAGATCAGATTGATGTCGGCTCCTATCCTTTCCCTCCCTGTTATGGGGAAAGGATATGTGATTTATAGTGATGCATCGCACAGTGGACTTGGTTGCGTGCTGATGCAGGATGGTAGGGTAATCGCTTACGCCTCTCGGCAACTGAAGGATTATGAAAAGAATTACCCTACCCATGATTTGGAACTAGCTGCAGTGATTTTTGCACTAAAGTTGTGGCGCCACTACCTGTATGGGGAGCATTGCGAGATTTATACCGACCACAAGAGCTTGAAATACCTGTTCACGCAGAAGGAGCTCAACTTGAGGCAGCGCAGATGGTTGGAATTGTTGAAAGATTTTGATGTAGACATCTTATACCATCCCGGCAAGGCCAACGTGGTTGCTGATGCCCTGAGCAGGAGAGCAGTACAGAGTCTATCTTTGATGATCACCGATCAGGCGCCATTACTTGAGCAGATGAGGCGGTTAGAGCTCGAGGTTGTGTCCCCTGGGGTCTCTGCTAGACTTATGTCTCTAGTCGTGCAGCCCACTCTGTTGGACAGGATTCGGGAGAGACAGAGTGAGGACCCCCACCTGATGAGGATTCGAGAGCAGATGCAGACTGGTTTGATAGGGGACTTCTCAGTCGATGCTGCGGGAGTACTACGGTACAGGGACCGCGTGTGTGTGCCTATGGACGCAGAGATTCGAGAGCAGATCTTGAGGGAGGCCCACTATACACCTTATACCATCCATCCTGGTGGGACTAAGATGTATAGGGATCTTAAGGCACAGTTTTGGTGGAATGGGATGAAAAGAGACATTGGGAGATTTGTAGCACACTGCCTAACTTGTCAGCAAGTAAAGGCGGAGCATCGTGTACCTGCTGGCAAGTTGCAGAGTCTCCCAATCCCTGAATGGAAATGGGAACATGTTACGATGGATTTTGTCACTGGGTTGCCGAGAGCACAGACGGGAGCGGATGCTATCTGGGTAGTCGTGGACCGGCTTACCAAAACCGCTCACATTTTACCGGTTCAGATGACTTGGCCGATGGAGCGACTGGCGCAGGTGTACTTGGCTGAGGTGGTTAGATTGCACGGGGTACCCGTTTCCATCGTATCAGATAGAGACCCGAGGTTTGTCTCGCATTTCTGGAGGAGTTTACAGACAGCCTTGGGGACGCAGCTCCGATTCAGTACAGCATTCCACCCACAGACCGATGGGCAGTCAGAGCGCACTATTCAGACCCTCGAGGATATGTTGAGAGCATGCATTCTGGACTTTGGAGGAGGATGGTACCGACACTTGGGATTAGTTGAGTTTGCGTACAACAACAGCTATCAAGCGAGCATTCAGATGGCTCCGTTTGAAGCGTTGTATGGACGCAAGTGTCGGTCACCCCTTTATTGGAGTGACGTGGGTGAGAAGAAAACTTTGGGTCCTGATCTACTGTTAGAGGCAGAGGAAAAGATCAGAGTGATACGACGACACCTCGAGACCGCCCAGAGTCGACAGAGGAGTTATGCTGATACTCGACGGCGAGACTTAGAGTTTCAGGTGGGTGACCATGTTTTTCTGAAAGTCTCGCCTTCGAAGGGGATTCGGAGATTTGGTATTCGTGGGAAACTGAGCCCTCGTTATATTGGACCTTTGAGGTGTTGGAGCGCTTAGGGCCAGTTGCCTACAGGCTTGCGCTTCTTCCCAGACTTTCGGGTGTTCATAATGTCTTTCATGTTTCGACACTGAGGAAGTATGTTCATGACCCGTCTCATATTATCGATTTCACTCCATTGGAGGTTGCTGAGGACCTGAGTTATGTTGAGCGGCCGTTGAGGATCTTGGATCGTGAGGTTAGGGAGTTGCGCAGTCGGGCCATCCCGTATGTGAAGGTCCTCTGGAGCAGTCATGATGAGCGCGAGGCTACCTGGGAGTTGGAGTCAGCGATGATGGATGCTCACCCCCACTTGTTTGAGGCCGCTACCTGAGGTATGACTTTTGTTTCGAGGACGAAACTTTTTCTTGTAGGGGAGGATGTAGTGTACTGGTTTTCCCATGCAACTTTCCGGTGAATCCACTGTGTAGAACACCTAGTGTTGGTGTCTGGCCCATGGTGCATCGAAGGGATGCCACAGATGGACCTTGTGAGACTTGGATAGATGATTTGGCCTTCGGCTGTGATTGCCGAATTTTAGAAAGGGTTTTGGGCCAATCTGAGGTTGGATTTGGATTCAGCGCGGAAAAAACGCTTGAAAACGGCTATTTGCTTGTTGAATTTGGAGTCCGGATGACCAAATGCGGGCTTCCGGAAGTTTTGGGGGATTTTCGGTGCATGGGAGTGACACGTGGACCGGCCCGAGCCACGTGGCGGCCTCTTATTGGCCGGCTCACGCAGCTGGGTCCACGGAGTGGCGCGGCGGTGCATGGACCGCGGCGGGGGGACGCGTGGCGTGCTCTGGTAGGCGGGCGCACGCGGCACGGCTCATGGGATTTGCGGGTTTGCGGTGGACCGGGCGCATGACACGTGGCGGCTTCGGATTCGTCGGTCCACGTGGGCGCGGTCCACGGGTGCGCGGGGGAGGGCGCCTCGGTACTGTGCGCGCACGTGCGCGCACAGTGGCGCCAGGCGGGGCGGTCGGCCGCACTCGAGTGCGACACGTGTCGCCTCGAGATTGGCCGGCCGTACCTACCTCCGTTGACTGCGGGGGGCCACGTGGCGTATGCGGGCCGCGGGGATCCGCTGTCCCCTGTTTGGGGGTGACGTGGCCGCTCCTGGGTGTTTCGGGCGCGTCGGACAGGGACTGTGCGACCGGGTTTCCGGGCGCAGTGCGCCCGAAAGTTGCGCCCGAAAACCCGGCCCGAAAGCTTAGTGGGCTGGGCCTATAAATAGCTCCCCCCATTCGTCTTGTAGGCTTTTTGGACTCTATTTTCGCTGGGCTTTCTTCTGAGGAATTTCTCCTCCCTCAGTGCACTACCCTTTGGAGAAGTTTGAAGATTTTTGGAGGCACGCTTCCCGAGGTTCCCCATTTTACGGCGCGGCGCGACGCTTGTTCTCCGGCGATCCTCTTCACCCCTTCTCAGTGTTTGGACTCCTCCGACTCACCCCGACCTCGGAATTCGCCAATTCTTGCGCCGTTGGACTCTTGACAGGTAGGGCTTCAACTCCTGTGTTTTGTGGTTCCTCGATTTCCGTGCTGATATTGGAGTTTTCCGAGCAACCATTTGACCCTTTTTCTTCGCGGACTTTTGGGACAGCACCGCAGTGTTCTTGCCATATCTTTTCGCTCAGGCGTCGGAACGAGGTGATTCAAGAGGCAATTTTCATCTACGCGTCGCAAGGAGTCTCCTGGATTTTTCTCAGAATTTCCTGAATTTTACTCGAGGGTGAGAATCTTCTTTCTCTGTGGTACATTGTTACAGGAATTTGGTACAGTTTGGGTACGGGGTGTACCCCTTGTCGGATTTTTATCTCAGCGTAGGAAACTCCAAATTGGGCGTGCAGGTATTCGTTTCGACGGGCTCGTCGCAAGGATCGCGCTAGTATTTTCCTTGGATTTTTCTGGACATTATTCGCAGGTGAAAATTAGTGAATTGTGGACTGCTGTTTTGGGGGACAGATTCTGGAAAGTGTGGATGTTTAGCTTATGAATTTTCCTTTGGGGTACTTTGTACAGATTGGTGGTGTATTTGGACTGGTCTTGGACTTCGCCTTTGGATAATTGGAATAGCGCTTCAGGTGGGTGATGTTGTAAACCTCTTATTTGGGATTTATCACTAGGCCTATTAGAATGCTCTTGATTATGTTATTAGTAGATCTGTGAGAAGAACCTAGCATGCTTGTATGAAATCCTGCTTTCTTCATTGATAATCGCAATGTTAGAAAACTACAAGTTAATTAACGGTGAGTCCATGCTTTAAACATGTAGTAGAGTTACTTGGAATTTATGCTAAATTCTTATATTGTTGATTGTTTAAATGAAAGGCTGAGGTATGTGGTTAGGGTAATTAAAATGGTTCAGCAAGTTAATGACTTTTGCATGCTTGAATGGTCACCTAGATAGGCCACCTTTTTCTGCTACACTATCATGCTGGAATTGACTTAGGAGAAACCATGTTGCATTCTTTCTTCAGTCACTTAGACATAGGGGATATTATGCTCGGGTTAGAGCAGGGGCTGGGTTAGTGTAGTCAGATACTTGGGTTTCGGGGAGAGGGTTTTGGGCTTCCTTTGGGAGACGGTACTTTTCCTTATAGAGCGGAGTGCGTGATTTGCAGACTTGAGACCCTGGGACTCCTGTCCCATATCGGTGTTATGCGTAGGCTGGCATACCCGATTTGGCAGACATTGAGAACCCTACCCCTTATCGGTGCTATGCGTAGGCTGGCATACCCGATTTAGCAGACCTTGAGACTCCTGTCCCATACCGGTGTTATGCGTAGGCTGGCATACCCGATTTGGCAGACATTGAGACTCCTATTCCACACCGGTGTTATGCGTAGGCTGGCATACCCGATGTGGCAGGCTTCGATTCTCTGATGCATACTTTTAGCTATCTTTAGCTGGGCAGGTAGAGGCATATTAGTGGTAGCTTTTATCAGGAGTCATACTCTTAGTTACCGCATTTATTCCTTTAGCCTCTGGTAGACCTAGTGGGCAGGTAGGAGTTCGTGTTGAGGTTTACCCACTAGGGGAGGCTACTGTCTTTATAGTAGTACTGACCCCCACTGTTTTTCCCTTTTCTTGTCCCCTTTGTTTTGCAGAGTCATCTGCCGGAGTTGCGGGGCCTTCCTACCAGGATCGAGGTAAGAGGATCGCCGACTAGATAGCTGCTACCCCGAGCTCGAGTTTTTGGTAGTTTTGCTGTATCCCCAGTACACTCAGACGGTTGTATTTTCCTTTTATTTTGGGTCTGGCTGCGGCCAGCTGGTTGTATATATTTCGTGAGCTGGGAGAGACACTTGTATATTTTTGAGAGCTTACTGTACTTTCCTTTCCAGTATTTGTCTGAGTTGTATTAGTTTTAGTTTAGCTCTGTTTTATGCTCCTTTATTACTTGTTTTATATCTGAGCAGGTTACCAGCGCTTCGTGTACACGGAAAATTCCGTGTGCACGGCGGATCTGTGGACGGGCCCCGGGTTCTGGTTTACACCCGGGGCGTGACAAGTCTTGGATCGTTCTAGTTATGATTTTCTACGTATCTCCTTTGAACGTTGTAGATCGGATGTGCGGATTGAATACGAAGATTGAACCGGAAGAGTGTTACAAAAGTATTAAATTGAAAAAGGGTTACTAGAATTCTCATGGTAGAAGTTTTAAAAAAACGTATTATTTCTTGTAAGAAAGAAATACCTAGAGAAAAACTTATTATTTCTTTTAAGGAAGAAATAAAGAAAGGGGTTCTAAATAGATCTATTAAGATATTCTGTCTCCAACAGATATTAGAATATCTAGTTAAGATATTAGGATCCATTAAAATATTCTGTTGGAGAGATATGAAAATATCTAGATATGTTTCTTATCTAATAAAAAATATATAATTTTCATTTTTATTCTTAATTAAGTTATAAAGATAAATCTTAATCATATTCTTAGCAAATCGTGATTGGGTATATATAAGTATGCACCCCTTTAGGGGTGTATATCTTACACCCCATCTCATTCTGGGGTGTGAATTTCACTTGTCACTCGACGTGATGTGTGGAATAATATTCATCCCAGAATGGGGTGGGGTGTAGGATGTACACCCCTAAAGGAGTATACACCTAACATCTCTCATCGTGATTTCATCCCTAATACAAAAGAATAAATTCTAATATTATTCTTAATCGATAAAAATAAATCATAATCTCATACTTAACACAAAAAAATAAATTTTAATCCACATCTTATGTGAACCAATCAATATGAGCATACCACATAGTAACAATAATAAATAATTAGTTGAAACTAAAAATATATTATACTTTTTGCAAATCTATTTTCTTCTTTGTCGAAAGTAATATATATTTTTTTTATTTTTTCTTTATGTAGTATAGCATGTTGCATTTGATTAACTGTAATTAAGTGCAATTATAATATTTTTGTATTTTTAATTAAGTTAATTGAAAAAGTACAAATAATAGATAATGGGCAAAATAAAAATTTTATTTAATAATTTTTTTTATGAATTATTATCCATTTAGATATTGGTGATAGTTTTTTTTTAAAAAATTAGAAGAGTGTTTTTTATATCCACAACTTTAAAAGAATATATATGCAATTCAAATATGTTGAAATTTTTTCTTAATAAAATAAAATTGTCCAATTTTTTTCTTTATAAAATAAGATAAGAAAGTTAATTAGAGACTGTCACGTCCCAATCCTACAATGAAAGTTCTTTCGGGTATGCGCCAGATCCGCCGAACAGTCAATTTTTTTCTGTTCGTTCAAAACGTCGCTTGAATCCCATTTTTTTCATTATTTTACTCGCTGGCCACGAAGTCAACTTTTTCACCTCAAAAATTTCTGTGTGGTGCTCAATTATCGCATACCAGAGCTAGCCTTCCCGAGTCCTTACCATGGACGTAATCCACGAGCTTGATTGCTCAGTGCCATGCCTTGTATCAAATTCTTCGTCGGGCTCCAAGAGTTCCCAACGAACAACCCCACAACCGAGGTTGGCCACCAAGCAGAGAGTACACTCCGTCTAACCATACGAACTCTGATCGAGAGTGCTACTTCATCGAATGTTCTGTTACCTTCAAAGCTAGACCCAAGGACAATACAAGTTCTCACAACTTAATCCCTCCTGAATGAGCTGCCCTTCGAATAAGCCCGAAAAAGCTGCCCTCACGCATTACAGTCGTCACGTGTCTCGCCTGTCCAAAAGTCCTTCACAACGCTATGGCGCCCCGCACCTCTATTTGGCAACCACAGAATATTTCACCGAGTCGGACGTGTTCCATTCCGTTGGCCATCCAATTCCGTCACCGCTCTCGATTCGGCCCAAAGGTCTGCCTCTCGGATACCCAACACCGATCGTTCCAATAGGTGTTCCCTTTGCAAGGGTTCGCAAACTGATCGACCTTGCTCCGTGCGGCTAACTATCTAGCACATCCATAGTATCTCCATGCTTGGCTGCACGACCATTCTTGGCCGCCAACACACTTGGTCCAGCTTCTAAGGTTCGCTTTTCGAATGTCTCTTACAATCAACCCGGCCTGGTTCCGCATCGCTAGTCATTTGGTACCTTCATTGGACGGCCATGCTTGGCCCCAACATTTTCCATCCAACTTCAAATTTCACTTTACGAAAACCGATATCGATTGCCCCATTAAGCCTTGCTTCTCGAACTTCGTATGCCTCGTGCGCCACGAATACCTGCTCGGCACACTTGCCTTCGCAAGCCTTGTCCAATTAAGCCTTGCTTCTCGAACTTCATATGCCTCGTGCCCCATGAATACCCGCTCGACACACTTGCTTTGTCCGTTACGGAGGACCATCCGTCGCAAGATTATCCCTCATACGCTCGTTCGCTCCGCTATAGAGATCCAAGACGACATAAGGTAGCGCAAGTGAACTTAGAGGGAAAACCTCATGATATGCCGCGCTCGGTAATGTCGTCGACCTCGTGTCTTCAACATTACCCTAGACCCGTGTGCATGACAACCCTCGAATTCTGCTCACACGAACACTTGTCCTACCTCTCCTCTAATATACCTAACAAGGTTTCTTCACCCTTTGGCACCCCGGGTACAAAGGTGCTCACCGAAGGGTACGTTTTGAGTCCCCGCATGCGTCACCAAATTCCTTGTCATGGCATGGGCAATTGTTAGGAAATTGTCTCCGTTAATCCATCATCGACTTAGCCCTAACGGATTGTTCCAACTTCGCAACTCCGTAACTTCGCCAACCCAAATGCTTTCCAAAAGTGTCCCCAAGGACGTCACGGTCGAGTCCAAACGATCGACACATGACAAGCATCCCCACTCAAGTCATCGACATCCTCGTCGATGTCTATCCACTTCTCCAAACTCGGTTGATAGTAGCTAATACTTCTCCAGACTAGAGCCACCCTCGGCCTTGGCATCCTATGCCACATTAACCTGTTGTTGAGCAAGCTTGCTACCCAACACATTCATGAAGCTTCTTGGTTTTCCTTGACCAAACATTTTATAAGCACATTATGTCCTCTCGAGTTATATCTCTACAGCCTTGGGCATGTCTCACACACCACGCAAGATCCTTTGCGGAACTAGAATGCAGACCTTGTAATCCCTTCTTTCAAAAGACATCATCGTCAAAAGACCGCCTTTTTGGAGACAAATTACCGCTTAATGTGCTCCCCTCCCTCGCCAACACCTCTCAACGAACTCAAGTTTCTTAGGCATTTGCCTAGTCAAATTTTGCGATAATCGCAACCACGGACCACAAAGTGATTCTCGTAAATCTTTGCCTCATCGTTTGCCACATGACTGAGGACTCAACCATATTTCTAAGAGTACAACACTACAGTCCACATCACACTTCGGGATTTTAAAAGCGATCTAAATTTTTTTTAAAAAAATCAAAGTTGAAAACGAATTTTCAGGACGCGGGCAGATCGCTACGTGCATAAAAAATTCTCTGTCCACTCGGAAAGAGTCTCCTCTATACACACATGGCTAGGTAAGTACAGAATGCACAACTCTAGCTCAGGAGGGGATCAAAGGCAAGCAGCAGTTGCCTCGGGTCTAGGGAAGTGTCAGGAGTGCAACCGAGGCCGGCACTGGCAGCTGGTGGCGGCGGTTGGTTGGGATCTCCAACTCGGGCCGCAACAAGAGCAAGAATGGAGAGAGATCTAAGCAGTGGGTCTCAGGCCCATGCAAAGGCACGGGCAGGTTCCTCTCCACGAGAGGAAGCTAACTGGACGGTTGGCCGGCGGCGAAAAGTGGCGGCGACGGCAGGCGGCGAAGTTCAACCGAGCCCTAATTCTAGAAATCTAGGGTTTTGGTTTGCGGCTTCAAGACCGAACCAAGGGTCTTGGGACTTGGTGGAGGGCTTCAAGAGATCTAGCGGAAGGAGCACAACAAGTTTGTTCTCCCCAAAAACTTTGGAGACGATGACACACGAAGAACTTCGACAAACTTAGGGTTCCGGCAGCTCTTACACTCCCGTCGGCTAACCGGAGGGTTCAAGATCTCGGGGCTCAGTAAGGGGAATGCCAAGGAGGTGAGGAAGGCAAAGGGGAATCCCATAGGCCAAGCAAAACCAAGAAAGAGAGGTTTCGGGTTACCTCTTGATCCAGGAAGAAGAAAAGAGGGAGATTCTTCTCCACCGGCACCGGGCGGCGACGATGGGTGGCGAGGCTCCTCAGGAATCACCCAGTGGTGGTGAGGAAAGCCGCAAGGTAACAGGGTAGCAAGAAGAGAAGGTTTGATGCTGTTTCCCTCTCCAAACCCGAGATCCAAGGTGAATTTGACCTTGGGCTCCTTTTCCGACATTGACAGGCAGCGGTCGGCGGTGGCAGCGGTCGAGAAAACAGCAAAGGAGAGGAAGAGGCGCGGGGAGAAGGCTAGAGTACTTGAATCTTGCAGCTAGGGTCTCCAAGAGGAAACCCTAGGTTGGTTATATAGAAATAGGAACAAGATGCCAATAAGTCCTTCTATTCTATGAATTTCTTAATGGGTCCTTGACAGCATGCATAAATTGCATTAAGGCCCCTCTATGTGTGATATCATGCAATTCAGAGTATAAAAGACAGGGTGTTTCGCAAAAATACTCTGTAAAATACTATTTTCATGCTTTTCGAGGCTTTCGGGTTGTTGAACATAAAATCGAACGTTTCTACGACGTTCAGCTCGACGAGACTTATCAAGTAATGATTTTATTTCGTCGTGATTAGGTCTCATTAGGTCACACTAGTCGCTTCTTCAGCAAACACTATTTTTTTGCACGTTTTACGATGTCTTCGGCTCGCCGAACATGAAAACAGACGACACCACGTCTTTCAGCTCGACGAGACTGATCAAGTGGCGATTTTACTTCGCCGAGTTCGAATCTCGTTAGGTTACTCTAGTCACTTCTTCGCGAATACCCCCGAAATTCAAAATTTTGAATTACAAAAATTTTAGAAAAATCAATTTAAATTCAAATTTTAGGATTTAAATTTCACGAATATTACAGTCCACCACACCTAAACTCCGCCTCTCTCACCAATGAAGTATCGCCCATGTGCTTCACTGACTCCTACCACCTTCGTTAGAGTGACTCCACTCACCCCAACCTTACTGCCAAGGTCGCACTTTCCGGCCGAATCTCCATACAATGAGCTCAACCTATCTCTGATACCACTTGTCACGGAGTCAACTTTTTCATCTCGAAAATCCCCATGCGGCTCAAGTGTCGCACATCCGAGCCGGCATTCCCGAGTCCTTACCACGGACGCACCTCCAAACTTAACAGCGGAAAACCAACTTAAGCATTAACCAAGCATGCTCCTCCGGAGTCTGACTGCTCGGTGCCATGCCTTACGTCGAACCCATTATCGGGCTCCAAGAGTTCCAACGAATAACCCCACAATTGAGGTTGGCCACCAAGCCAAGTACACTCCGTCTAGCCATACGAACTCTCCTCGAGAGTGCTATTTCACCGAATGTCTCGTTGCCTTCAAAGCTAGCTCCAAGGACAATACAAGTTCTCACAACTTTTGCCACACAAATTGTGATGCCCCAACTTCCCAGAGGATCACCCATCCTGGAACTACTCTAGCTCTAGCATGCTCAACCCTGTTAACCTCTTGGGCGTCGCTACCACCCAAAATCCTATAGCCGGGTTAAGAGATTTAGTCCTATTTATAGTTTATATATAGGACTAATTCAAATCCTAAGGGTGCTACATTCCTCCCCCTTTTAAGCCCTGACGCCCTCGTCATGCTCAGGCACATTCACAAGTATCAGGCGATGTGAAACTCGTCTCGCTGGCCTTTGTCGACCTTGCGTGGAGCTGCACTCCACCCACAACGATCATTAGCCGGTGAGCTGCGCTCTACCCGCTATATAACTTTGGCTCAGCCGAGACTCATATCACATTTTCAGCTGGTGAATGGCTCTGATACCAACTGTGACACCCCAACTTTCCAGGGGGTCACCCATCCTAGAACTACTCTAGCTCAACCCTTTTAACCTCTTGAACCTTACTACCACCCAAAATGCTATAACCGGATTAAGAAATTTAATCCTATTTATAACTTATATATATGACTAATTCAAATCCTAGGGGTGCTACACAAATGCCTTAACAATCGCATAACGTCGAGCCACCACCATGGTCTCCACAAATTTTCAAGTCTTTCATCGAGACAAACTTGGCCTCGGTTACTTTGTACTTTACTCACTTCGCCACGAACTCTTATCATGCCTTCTGACTGCTCTGTATTTCCGCTACTTGTTGATGTTCAGCACCTTTGGTCTCCGTACTACAGGTCGCTCAAGCCCCGTTCTTTCAGTCTCTCGTCGAACTCAACTTCGGTTTCCAACCAAAATCTTCGATCAAGTTCGAGACTAATTTAGCCAAAATCGGTACACTATACAGGATATGTTAAGAAGCATAAAATCCATGTACAAGAGATGCCAAAGAACCGAGAGGACCAGCAAGATTGGATGAATTCCTATCCAACAAAGGACAAAAATTACAAATATTTCGAATCCAATCGTAAATGTAAAAATGCTACAGATGAAATTGAAAACTGACCATTTCTATAACTCCTTGCTTAACTGGCTCCACCGAAAGTAAATTTCTTTGTTTTTAGATAATTTTTTTTTCCCTCTTACACTGATAATTTTGTCCTTGAGGCTTTTCGATATTGATGCAAGTTTTACAATCATTTGCTGCCAAAAACACGAGAAATTTGGGCAACAAAAAGATTTCTCAATTCGAAATGTGTCTCAAAGTGATTCCCATTATTAATTGAAGGTCTACGCCCAAAGCAATGTCAACCCCAGGAACAAGAGAAGAGCCAGTCCGAAACATAAACCTGCGATCGCAGCAAATGCCTGAAGGGTTTGAGAAGTTAGATGAAATGCTGCAATAAAAAAATGGGTACATTGATCTATAACTTGCACCTTTGATTCAGACTCGAACTTGAACTTGACTGTGAACCATGACAATCCTCTGCCGACAAAAGGAGCTAGCGCAAGTGCCCTAGTGTAGTGAATAAAAGCAAATCAATCCTTCGGAACAGCTTTGTTTTGGAATATATTTAGTGGAAGTAACCTTTTTCAATCAGTGGGTTATCCTGCGTCATCCAAGGATAACCAAGAAAAATTGAATTTATGTTTTAATTCGACATTCAAGTGGTACAACCATGATACAAGGATAACGATAAGAATTATAGGGGTAAGTGGAGACAAATGGGGGATAACAATATTACAGGGGAAGGCTGGAATTGACACTCTCTGGGTTTATTGTAGAATAATCAGGTCTGACCATAAATACAATTCTCTCTCAGAATACGTAGTGTTTGGTAGAATAGACTAGATATCAAATAAATAAGGATTATGAACTAACCCTCCTGCTCTTAAGATTTTGGTTACTTGGCTGCCGGCCCACACCATCGCCATTAATTTGAGAAACCTGTATTACAAAAGAAAGCATTAGCTAATAGTAAGAACTCTCGAATATGACCTGAACAGTAAAATATTTCAATCATAACCTTTCAACAGCTGCAGCATAGCCCATCCTACCAGGAGCAGGAGTAAAGTAAAACCTGGAAAGCAAAATATTGTGAGTGATCGAAGGGGAAAAAAAAAACACTCTAATAGATGCGCACTAGAATGATAAAATATTCCAACTCTCTCTCGTATTGATATATTAAACAATTAGCACAGGTTCAGAGACTAGAGTTCAACATATAACTAGGTCTCCCCATGCAAGTATCAAATATATATGCTCTAAGCACTCAAAATTCTGTTCAGAGGTATATGAAGAACTATAAAAATCTAGTAAATATTACTCACCAGACCAAGAGAAAAGTTGTGAGGTAATATACAGTGTTAAGTAGCCCATACGATAATACCCCTGCAATACCGTATCTCTTTAACCTCTGCAGCAACCTGAGAAACACAGAATTTTTACTCCAGTTAGACAGTCCAACATTTCATTTCCCAAGACTAGCTGTGCATAATCGCAAGACACTTAAAACTCATTCTGGTTATATACATTTGAATGACATAAACAAAACATGTGGGTAATGGAAATCAAAACAAATTGACATGTGAGTTCCCCAGCTAAAAGAAGGCTTTCAAGTCTTCAAACTTTCAACGAGATAAATGACTAAGCATATCAAAATGCAAGTAAGAAATCCAATAAAGTTCTACCCAATGGAGTCCATGGAGTCCAAATTACAAATAAACTACTAATTTTCTCATGGAATAATCCTTATTGCAAAAAGGACCTACTATAAATATTAGCAAGTTGGAGAAGAGAGGAAATAAAGTGGAGACAGAATATACGAACCTTGTTATCTTGAGGAACTTACGTGATGGCTGGGATTGATGATTACAACTATTTAGAAGACTAACCACAATAAAATAAGCCTTGTCCTAACATATCGATAGTCTTCTACAACATTTTGATCGATGAGTCACATTTCCTCTACTAGCGCAAGCGATCATAAGCCCATCTAATAACCCTATTTATGTAGTAGCATAAAAATCTTACTCCTTTCTTAAAAGTTTCAATGAGTTCTTTCTACATTGCAGTTCACCAAATTCAAATATACAGTAAGACATTTAGGTCTCGTGTAGTACTGCTGCCTTTTTTGTTTTGTTTTGTTTTTTTTTTTTTTTTTTATCACAAATCCTATGCAACGGAACGTGACAGTGGAAGACTGATTGCTTGCAATCTATACATCTACAAGACTAGGCAACAAAAAGCAAAAAATTCATAGCAACTTTCCCTTCTCTGTTTTCCCGAACAACATGCCGTTCTACATCTAATCACTAGCTAACCATCAATAAAAAGAATAGCGAAAGTCCATCTGCCCGGAAGGTCCAACCGCATATAATTCATATTCAAAAGAATGAAAAAACAGCAACAACACCAAATCAAGGCCTTTGTCCCTTAATTTTTGTCTACAGTAGACTTTGTATTTACAGCAAGAAAAGAGTACTCTTTCGATGAAAATGATCGAATTGATTGTTTGCCACCACATTGCTCCGAATCTAAAACCACAAAAAACACACACAAAAAAAAAAAAGGTCAAAAATGTCATAAACAATGCTAACATAAAGCGATTTAAAGTAAATAACTGAAGCTTCGACGCGCCGCAAACATACTTACCAGTCGGATCTACAGACACGACTTCAGCATCCCCAGCATGGCCTGCATCCGCCTGCAGGAAGATAATCTAATTACACTAATCCAAAATCGAAGAAAATATAAAGACAACTTAATCCACCACTTGATTACCATTACACCACCATTCATCCGGAAAAACAGGTCAATACACCAACACTAGAAAATCAACAATTCAAGAATTTCCTTGATCATAGATTCGTGATCATCGCTCGACAAATATTTTCGCACAAGCTAAACCTAGTTAATTTATGATCATCTGAATGAAAGCATAACTACTGATACGGATGTATCTTATTATTACTTCATTACAAATCGCAAGATATCGAGCAATAGCTAGAGCAAATCACATAAACGTACAAATCCGCAAAATAGACACCGGAGGATGACCCTAATTCTGATGAAGCCGAAGAACCAAACAGGATGGAACGGATTAAATTAATCTCACCTCACGATGATCATTCTTGGAGCAGCAGATGGGGGCTACAAACGAACACAAAGAGGAAACTCTCCGACGTGCTCTGACGCAGGGGGAAACCCTAGAGGCGACGCTCGGGGGAGAGGCGCCATTGTTAAGCTGAAACTAAACTCGGTTGATGATTTCGTATATCAGAGAGGAGAAGAGATAGGAGACGAAGGTGGTGAGAGGTTTCTTATCCTCACCTGCGGTGACGAGATCCAGTGGGCGGAGCACCGCACCGGGCCCGCCGACGCCATCCGGAAGGTCGGTGCGAGAGTAGACGGTAGAGAGGACGCGCAGAGATAATCTCTTCGCCGATCTCGACCGTCCACACTGTCCGATTGATTTGTTCCACGAATTCGATAAATCTCGCCCGTCCAACACTTGGTACCCGTACAGTGGCGAATTAATTTCATATATATTTTAAAAATATAGAAAAGATATTTACTCTAAATTATTACTGAGTCAAAATTTATTAATTCAATTAATAAGTGATATCAGCTTGACGTTGTAAGTACGTAATATATATATATAGGAAAAAGCTAAGTGTACCTCATTTGAGGTGTACATCTTACACCCACCCATTTTAGGGTGAGGTGAAATCCACTCGTCACTTCGAAGTGACGAGTGAATGAATGTCCATCTTAGAATGGACTAGGTGTAGGATGTACACCCCAAATGAGATGTACATGTAGCATAGCTCATATATATATATATATATATATATATATATATATATATATATATATATAAAAGATATATAATTTGAGGCCTCGTTTCGTAACGGAATAAGACAGAATTAGTTATTCTAGGAATAAGTATAACGTACTGAACTAGTGTAAAAAAATATTTGATACAGTTCCAGAAATAAGAGATTTTGTATTTGGTATGATAACGAAGAATAAGAAGAATAAAAAAAATATAGAGTATTAGTTATTTTAAATGACCATTTTGCCTTTTATTATGTAATAATGAGGTGAGGGATGGTGTCTCGGGAGATGTGGGAGAATATTTAAGGAAAAAGTAAGGGGTGGTTGGAAAGAGTGAGAATAGTAATTCCCACTTATTCTAGTTGTACTGGAACAAAATATTTCTATAATTTTTGGTGTGTTTGGAAGGAGCAGGGGGATATCCCCTCATCCCCAAATAATTTTAATACCAAACGGACCTGAGAGTTTTACATTGTGTTTATATTGAGCCAGGTAATTCTTTAAGTAAAGGACAAATGAGATTACTTAAATATGTCCAAAAGAGAATTGGATGCACCCGGTGCATGATGAACAAATTCTAAAATATTTATTAAATATTTAAATAAATTATTTAAATATTTTATATTATATATTTTATTTTATTTTCAAATATTAAGTATTATATATTTTATTAATTTTCTAATATACTTTGCGGTGTATGAGTATCAGATATTCTATTAATTCTCTAATATATTTTGCGGTGTATGAAACATCAGTATATATTAGGTGCAAACAAAAAAAATTTCTCTCTTTCTTTAAATTATGAGAATATTTTATTAAGTATTCTTTATACCGGGTGTATATAAATACATACACTACATACTTAAAATCTATAATAGAGATTTTAAAATTTAATTCAGTAAATTTATTTAAATTATTAAATTTTTATAAATAAAATATATTTAATTAAATTTTGATATAAAAAATTAGTTTTCTAATATACGTTGTAGTATATGGTGTGCAAATATACACAGATACACATAATAAATTTTTTTTATTCACTTTTAGCAAGATAAAGATATCCTTATATATTCGGCAATTTAAAATTAGTTTTCTAATTTTAACTTTATAATTAAAAATTTTATTTATAAAAAAAATTAACTATTAAGTTTAATTGAATATTTAAGTAAAATTATTATAATACAAATACTAAAAGTTAAAAAAATATTAATAAAAAATAATTTTTATAATGTGTAAAAGTTATGCCAATTTTATATATATTTTTAATTTTTTTATTATAATTTTTTAAAAAATTTTAAAATTTTAATAATTATATATATGTTAATTGATTGAAATATTATCTATCCGCTGCGAAGCGCGGGTTCTATACTAGTATATATATAACTGAGCTTTTATATTTTTAAAAATATAAGTCATTAATATTTGTAGATTTTTAGTACTTAAGGCTCTGTTTGGTAAACGAAACTAAGGGGATAAGGAGTTATCCCCCCTAGTTATATCCAAACACATATTTAGGGGTGGGAACAAACTGTTCCCGCCCCAAGCGTCGGGAACAGTTTGTTCCCACCCCCACGTTTTCCTTATTTTTTTTATTCTTTTTTTTAAAAAAAAAATTAAAAAATTTTAAATTATAAAATATTTAAATTTATAAAATTTAAAATTTATTTTTTTAATTTTATAAATTTTAAAATTTTTAACTTACTTTTTAATAAATCTAAAAATATAATTTTTTATATTTTTTAAAAATTTATTAATTTTAAAATTTTTAAATTTATGCAAATTTTTTTATAAATTTTATTAAATTTATACTAATTTTAAAATTAAAATTTTTGTTTCTACTTTTGTAATTTTTTGAGACAATTAAAATTAAAATGTTTAACATTTATAAATTTTTAAATTTTAAATTTTATAGTTTTTAAAATTTTTAACTTTAATTTTTAATAAATTTATCAATTTATAAAAATTTAAAATTTATTATTTTTACAATTTATACAAATTTTTAAATTTATAATTTTGATTTTTAATAAATTTATACCAAATTTTTAAAATTTTTAAATTTATAAATTTATACCTATTTTTATATACACAATTTTGAATTTTATAAAAATTATAAATTTTCAAAAACCACATTTTTTTTAATATTTTTTTTATATATAACTAAAATATAAATTTTAATAAACTTTTTAATAAATATTTTAAATTAAATATTTAAAATCATATGAGTAAAATTTTTATCTTAAATTAAAAATTTAATTCATTCTATTCATCTTATTTCTCTTTAACTTACCAAACGTATAATTTTTCTTATTCCCGGTACATCTCTTATACTCAACCAAACACAAAATTACTATAATTCCTGCTTGTATCTGAATTTATACCTATCCCCGGAATAACTAGTTTTTGCTTATACCCGAACCAAACGCAATCTAAATGAAAAGATATGTAGTTAGGATGATATTGGATCATTTGGATTAAGTGAGTAGTTGGTGAAATAGAGTGATTTAAGAGATAAAATTAATCAAAGGGGTAGATCTAATAGTAAAAAACTTACAAGCACCAATTACTTGGTACTTGTACAAACATAGTAACCAGACTCATAGAGTTTGGCTGGAACGCTATTGATAGCAAACTGACTCCGTTGCTATCCATTTGTTTTCGATGATAAAACTTTCAAAACGACGATCAGCACCGTTAAATATGATATAAACCATTTAAACTATTTGAAAATTAAATTTTATATTTTTTTTATATTTTTTTCTTGTTCATCATGTGGACACAAAAAGTAATGATAGAAAACTTATAATCAAAATCAAGAGTATAGATCTTGTTTTAAATAGTTAAAAAAAAATTTTAATCAAAATTCAATTAATCTAGAATTTTTTACACCGTTAAACTAGCAAAAGACTTAAATCTATCTTTAAAATTATAAATTTTGCAACCCTTTAATTATTAGGTAAACGATATTGAAAAGATTTGAAATTTAATTTTCAGATAGTTTAAATGGTCTATATCATATTCAACGTTGCTGATTGTCTATTTAGAAGCTCCATCATCGAAAACAAATGGACGGCAACGAAGCTCGTCTGTTATCGATAGCATTCCAGCTCAATTATATATATATATATATATATATGCATAGCGTAGGGCTACTATACTTTTCTGAGTATAAATCCCTTTGTACTCATAACTTTTTCGCTATTGGATGAAGTGATGAACGGTTAGGATGATAGTGGTCCCTCTAGGGTTTAATTAATGGGTTGTTGGTGAAATAATTAAATCTTAGGGACTAGTATAATCCTAACTGCACATTCCTTCATTCAAATGATGAAAGCATATGAGTACGAAAAATTTTTACTCATTGGAGTATAGTAGTCAGACTCTCTCTCTTTATATATAGAGCTAGGCTCCTATACTATTGATATTACCGGAGCTCCGGTATTATAGTCTTATTTTTGATTTTAGGATATTCAAATTAACGATCCATTCCGTTAAAACTAATATAAAGTATTTAAAATTTTTAGAAAATAAAATTTATTTTATAAAAAATAGTCTAATTGTTTCACATTTTTAGCTAAATTTATTTTATAAAAAAAATTAAAAAAAATTTGATAACATATTATCTTTCTCTTTAATTTTTTTCTTTTTTTACTAATCATACTTAATGAAATTGCCAAAAAATTTAATAGTTAGCATGGGAGGTTTCAAGTTTCAAACTTAATTACTTCATATTTTTCACCCATATTTATTTCTGGAAAAAAAAAGTAAAAAAAACAAAGTAAAGCTTTTCAGTGCTTTGATCCCAAACTTCTTCTCTCCTATTCACAGTCACAACTCTAGTCTGGTCATCGTTCTAATAAGTCATTTTCGACATCTAAAATTACTATAACTTATCAACCATTTTTAGCGCAAGTGACAAAAAATTTAATAATTAATATTCGAGACCGAATTCAAAGCCTAATTGTTTCATATTTTCAGTTAAATTTATTTTAAAAATAAACGAAACAAATAACATGTTACCTTTCTCTCCACAAAAAAGAATTCGCCACAACTTTATACACAACACCTCATATTTATTTTAAAAAATTCAGCATTATAAAGTTGAGTTGGATATACCATTAATTTTTTTTCAAAAAAAAAAAAAAAAACGATTGCACAGTAGAGCAGGAGGGAGTAGAATTTTATTGGAGTTGGTATAAATTATTTTTTCAAAATTAATAAGAATTTAGTTAGTTGGAAATTAACTATAGTAAATATACGGTTAGGGAATTAAGTAAAAGAAATGGTATAGATTTGGAGACCCTCAAAGATAAATGCTACGGATACACCTCATTGAATAGGTAGAGATTATTTTACTTGTTACGTAATATGAACACGGCCACCTAATCAAAAAAAAAAAAAAAAAAAAAAATTGTATATCCTAAAAGAGAATATAAATTTTACACCTTTTATTTTAAAATTTAAAAAGATCTAAATAAATTTTAATAATTAATTTTTTTTGAAATTGTACACCCCACTTTCCAATGTACCCATATATAGTATTATTTTTTACTGTGACACATCCGGAATTTGGATTAGTCCTATATATAAATGATATAATAGAACTAAATCTCTTAACTCGGCTATAGCATTTTGGATGGTAACAAAATCCAGGTTATGAGAGTTAAGCGTGCTAGAGCTAGAGTAGTTATAGGATGGGTGACCCCCAGAAAAGTGGGGCGTCATAGTTGGTATCAGAGCCATTCACCAGCCGGAAATGTGAGATGAGTCTCGGCTGAGCCAGGGTTATATAGTGGGTAGAGCGAGACTCCCCGGCTAATGACCGTTGTGAGTGGAGTGCAGCTCTCCACAAGGTCGGCTAAGACTAGCGAGACGAGTATCATATCGTCTGCTGCTTGTGAGTGTGTAGTAACCATGATTTTTGAAATCCAAAATCTAAGTTTAAATAATTTTCTGGATTATTAGTAGTGCAATTATGGCCCGAAAATACCGACTTTTGATCGGAGCCTGATCTCAAAAATTCGAGATTACTATTGCGGCCGTCTCGTCGAAACAAGAAAGATTGATATTCATATGTTCTCGATCTGACGGTCGGATCGTCCAGAAATCAGTGAAGAAGCGGGCGGGACCCACAACTTAAGTGAATAGTAAAATGAATAGTAACCCCTGATCTCGGCCCCCTCTCGATCGGTCGTTGGCCATCTCACTGTCCAAAATCCAAACCTAACAGTATGAGTAGTCGTTTCTAGCTATTTTTGGCATTCTGAGCGCAATGGCGCTGACGGAATTTTAGTTTGACAATCCTAGGGTCTTGAGAAACGTGCCATACTGTATAATTGTACAGTATTTATGGACCAGAAATTTATCCGGACATTTCGTCGAAAAACAAAAATCGCTACATGATAGGTTTCGTCGAGCTGGATGTCGTGGCGAAGTCTGTTTTTCGATTTGACGACTAAAATACCTTGAAAAGCGTGAAATACGGCGAAAAATGCGGCATCTTACGCAATAACCCCTATATTTTATGCTCCGATTTGCGTGCTTCTTTGTGGAGAGGGACCTAAGTGTGAAATTAAGCTACAGTGAGGGACCTAGGTCTAAATATCAAGTGTGGAGGGGGCAAAATGCATTTTGTTGCATATGTATATATATAGTATTAGGGTTCTCTTTGTAACCCTAGCAACCCTAAACCCTAAGCACCCAGCCGCGCCCACGAGACCTCTCATCTCCCTCTGCATCTCTCCACGGAAGTTACGCCACCAAGCGCCGCCTTCCCGTCGCCGGAGAAGCCACAAAGAAACCGTTTGGAAGTCGGGTTTCTCAGGTCTTGGTGTTGGAAGCATCAATTAAGAGGGCTTTTGCTTCCATCAAGCCTCTTCTGGGTATTCCTCTGTGAAGCCGCAACCGAGCCAAGGGTTCCCCGACGACGAGCGCCGCCGCGGGAGTCATCCTCTTCCTTGGTTTTTCCGGCGAGGTAAGAGGTTGGAAATTTTTAAGTTCTTTTGGCCCTTGGACCCTTGCATGCTTATTCTGACATCGAGGGGATCCTTCCTGTGAAGCCTGAGCCGCCGCCGTCGACCCCATCGCCGGCGGGAGCGACTTCTTGCCGGAAACCTCGTTTTGGCCGATCTCCGGCGAGGGCTTTTTCCGACCGTTGGAAACAAGATCAAGACCGTTGAATCTTGTCTTCTCGATGACTGCAAGGGCTACATGAAGTTTCATGCCGATCGGATAAGGATCCGAATCATACGAGCCAGCCCTAGAACCGGGCTATTTTGCACCTCCGCCGATCTTCCCCGTCCGGCGCCGCCGGCCACCACCACAGGAAGCTTCCTGGCACCGAGGGAAACATTTTGGTCCATCTTGCGTCGGCGCAAGCCTCGCCGACCGGAATCCGCCATTAGAGCTCTTCATTTTTAACCGAGCTTGGATGGGTTTCGTTGCCGGCGATCGCCGACGCTCCGCGCCGCCGGCAAGTGACCCAGGTAACTTAGTTTGGTCATTTAGAAGCTTTGTATGCATTTGCATGTGAGTTTTGACGTGGGGTTTTTGCCCACTGCTGTTGCACCATAG
Organism: Tillandsia leiboldiana; assembly: GCA_029204045.2. Taxonomy (NCBI): domain Eukaryota; kingdom Viridiplantae; phylum Streptophyta; class Magnoliopsida; order Poales; family Bromeliaceae; genus Tillandsia; species Tillandsia leiboldiana. The sequence goes on along the minus strand of CM055060.1, from coordinate 50,566,227 downwards.
ATGCAACCCGAGCTCGAGCACCGGCCGCCGCCGCCGCTCCTGGTCGCCGGCCAACCACTAAGGTGAGTCCTAAATACCATTTAGATTGTTTCTACCTAGTTGGTTTGGCCTGAGAACCCTTGGAAGCTAAGTTGTTCCAACCTTGTAGTAGGGTGTGTTGTTAGGCATTTTCCCGGCCAGCCGCCGCCGCCGTGCCTGGCTTGGTCCGAACCTCTTCTGGGAACACCCTTGCACTGATGCTTGCCTCTGATGGCCTTGTGATTTAGGTTTGGTTCAAGTTGTACAAACCGAGCTTTGTGTATTTGAGTGGTGTAGCTCCGGCCAACTTCCCGGCCACTCTCCGGCAAGCCACAGGTGAGCATTACTGTGCTCTGTCCTCACTAAGTGCCATGCTTCAGTTAGCTTCCAAATTGATCAAGTATATAAATAGTTGTAGCAAAGTGGTGTTTTGGACCCTAAGTGTTTATGGGCCAACTTTGTAATTGGGCCCTATGCTGGCCAAAGCCCGTGAGCACGAGCTTCGTCTCGTTGTCTCGGACGCGCTGAAACTTACGGCACAGTCTTTGGTTTCCCGAATTTTGTGAACGAGTCGAAACGGTGTTTAAAACAATATTGTTTATGCAAATTAGTAAGTATTATGGACTTACCTGTAATTATGACGCACTGGCTGTCTTTAGACGGTATTTAAGCAATGATTGAGCAATTTATTAGAAGTCTGTAGACTTTCGTTGAGCAGGAATCGGATCTCGTTCCGTGAATTGGCAAAATTGCTGGTTTTACGGTTTCCGGCGCGAGTTTCGCGTTCTGATTTGGATTTCTGGTCGTCAGTTGTTGCCTCTGGTTATCCCCGACACTGTCCTGGCTGGTCAAGTGTTTTTAGTATTTCGTCGGGAAACTCCGGAGCCAAAATGGGCTTTTCCGGGAGTTGCGCGAGCATTTATGGCAACATCTTGACACCGAAAATTACGGTCTTGTCCATGTCTGCCCGAACATCAAAATTATGATGTTTAGGGTCAGCAGGTGTAGTCTGGTGGTATTTGGATATTTGTAGACCATTTGTGGGTCATGATTTGAGTTTTAGTGGATTTCCAGGAATTTCGGTAAAAGCCTGGTTCGGTTAAGTTCCCCGTGTTAACGTCATATTATTATAATGTTGACGGGATGGGTATGAGTGAGTCTGTTTCTGATTTCAGTTTCTGTTCAGGGCCCAGCTGTGACGCCCCCAATAGTCCCACATCGGATGTGGATGGATTTGTGATTGGGTTTATATGAGACTTGGACACTAGTAATAATAACTGGGCTTAAGCATTTTGGGCTGTGGTTTGGGCCCAACGAGTTATTGTTGCTAGTGGGCCGGGTCGTTATATTTGGTATCAGAGCCAGGTTACCAGCCGGAAGTGTGTGGCGAGTCTCGGCTGAGTCTGGGTCTAGATGACAGGGCTAGCGAGACGAGTCTCACATCGCCTGGTGATCTTGGGCTTGTGTGTGTGTGTTTGGGCTGACGAGGACGTCAGGCCTAAACGGGGGGAGTCTGTGACGCCCCCAATAGTCCCACATCGGATGTGGATGGATTTGTGATTGGGTTTATATGAGACTTGGACACTAGTAATAATAACTGGGCTTAAGCATTTTGGGCTGTGGTTTGGGCCCAACGAGTTATTGTTGCTAGTGGGCCGGGTCGTTACACCAGCAGTTCAGCACCAGCCTCCCAGTAGTCTAGCGGGAGTTCGGGATCGGCCTACATTGAGGTGGGTTATCTTCGGTCCGGGCTTTATCTTTTCGGCCCTCTGGTTGCTTTAGTCCAGTCGGACACCTGTTCTTGATTTAGCCCTGTTGATTTTGCCTATATGCCACATATTCTTACATGATAGACATTAATCTCATTGGACATATCCTGTATACATGCTCGTCAGTTTTTATATCTTAGTTCAGTAGATTTTCATAGTCTGATCATGCCTGTTGATTTCTGACACTTGATACATTCTGCATTTACATCCAGAGATACTTGCTTCTATATTCATATATGCATGATAGACCCTTGATCGATATATACAGATAGTTGATTCCCTGTTGGGATCTCGGCTTGTTGCCGACTACTCGGTCATTAGACCGCGAGCTTGAGCATAGCATTATGATTGCCACGCACTGTTGTACTTCACGAACATTGCCGGGGTCGCACCCTGTGGATATTGTTCTTTACCGGTAAAGTGGTCTAGAGGAAGGACCCGTGAGCCCCCGATTGCATCTGTGAGTGCAGGGTTATGTCAGCGGATGGGGTGCGGATCAGTGGCATTGCCTGAGGTCCTCGTGACCAATAGTGGCATTGATTGGGTACTTGATGTTCATTGATTGATGCATAGCTTATCTACTTCCATGTACCAGCATGCCTTATTTCAGTACCTACTTTTGCTCTGTTATATCTGATTATCATCATGATTGATTCTGATGTTTCCGTACCCGTATATGCACAGTATTATGATTATAATACATTCATCTAGTATGACTGGCACAGATTAGTGGTACCTTTCTTTTATAGCACCGATACCTGTGGATTATCATCTTTGCCCTCAATAGTGTCCCTTGTGGATTGAGATTTACATGACTATCAGATTTGGCAGTTATAGCTTGATTTGTCAGTTACAGCTTGATTAGCATCATCTATCAGTACCATTGCATTATTTTACTGATTGGGTATCTGGTTCCATTACCGAGGCATAGGTCATTATATCGTATTTCAGTATGCTATAGTCCTGTATTATGGTACTCATTATGTTCAGCGTCATGATTATGCTTCCTGCAGTTTTGTTTCATATATCAACTGTTACCTATTGATCTATTATTATCCGCAGATTATTGTATCCAGTAGGTACGATTAGCTATTTCTCGGCTCATCGTGCCCACTGGGATACATGTACAGTGTATCTCACACCCCCTGGGTGACCATTTTTCAGGTCGATCGGGTGCTGGGATGTCGGGATGTGTTGGTGAGATTCCGTGTTAGCAATCGACCCTGGACAGCCGTTATTTTTATTATCAGTTGTCAAGTTGTAATTAATTGTCTTAGTTGTTATAATATCTTTTAGTTATACGTAGTTTAGACTACTCTGATGTTGTTGTAAAAGCTTAGCCGTGCATATATAGAAAAGGCTCAATCCCAAGGGGGATTGGACTCTTCTATATATGTGGCGGTCTGTCATGCTCTGGCTTGGTTTAAAACTCTGATTTCAAAAAAAAAAAAAAAATTTAGACGCTGTTTTTCGAACTCGGGGCGTGACAGAGTGTGCTTGATGTTGGGTTATATGAAATAAGGATCTAAATAGGGGAAAAAAACACCTAGAGGGGGGTGAATAGGTGTAAACGTATAAACACTCAAAAATCGTTGCGATAAAAACCCAGTGCGGAAATAAAAAATAATACGCAAGATTTTTACGTGGAAAACTCCATCACCGGAGTAAAAAACCACGGGACCGATAACACGGCAGAAATCCACTAGAATTAAAACACGTACAAGGTGATTTACCGTACACACTTACGACTCAACCTTTTCCATACGCTCCTAGAGGATCTTCTCCGCTCGCTCCGCGACGCTTCTCGAATCCACTATCTGCGCCCAACGCCGAATCCACGGCGCCCAACGTCGAATCCACGACGTCCGACCGAATCCACGGTCTTCACCCAATAGCACCCTTCGAATCCACGAACGTGCCTCGCTCCGAATCCACGAGAGCGGTTGAACCTTGAATCCACAAGGACACGCGAATCCACGCGCCGATTTTTGGGGTAAATCGTTGTTTTTGGGTGGTGATGATCCGCCGAATACTTAGATCAAAGATAGATCGGAAATACCATCTAAGTATTCATTAGTTTGATTCAACTCAAGATGTGAGTATGAAAACCTAGAATCAAACTAATCAATATAGATGAAGAAACATAGAGTATTCTCTAATGATTTCCTTTCTTCTCTATATGTGGATCTAGAGGCGTATATATGAAAATGACGGCTATTTTTATTTTCGGCCTCTTTTTGGATTAACCCTAGAAAAAGAGTCATAGGGTTTATTTATAGGTTAGAAACCCTAGGAAGGAGATAAGAATCAAAAACCTAACATTTCTGGAGATTTTACGGACGGCGATCCGGATCGGATTAGCTGTGATCCGGATCGTCGTAACGAGTCAGGCAATTCCAGAAAAACGAAGGTTCGGGATCCGGATCGAAGTGCTTGATCCGGATCGTTCATACAGTTCACCAAACATCAACGTTCGGGATCCGGATTGCGAAGCCTGATCCGGATCGTTCAAGGAAGATGGTAAACTCAGTGTTCGGGATCCGGATCAAGAGAGGCTACGATCCGGATTGAACTGGTGTATGAACGAGCCACCTTCGAGATCCGGATTGAACAACCTGATCCGGATCATGAACATGTCCCAAGTCCAGTTTTTGATTTTTATGCAATGAAAGATTCTTCCAAGTGTTTCTACACTACAAGAAGTATTCGGATCACACAAAATCTTTAGTAAAACATACCTGATCCTTTTGAATTCTTCTTTCTTGAGATTGAGTTAAATGATCCAACTTTCTTCACCTTCAATCTTCAAGACTTGAGACTTTCACGAAACTACGCCAACTCAAATTCCGTAACAATCTCCCCCTTTGGCGGTTTCGTGACAAAACACAGATCCACTAAAGAAAATTCAAAGAGATATTTTTGTTGCTATCACCATACAACAAAAATTTACAATGGAGATCCAAAAATTTAAAAACATGAGATAAACTCCTAAAACAGACTCTAGACTTAGACATCTGTACTCTCTGCACAAAGAAATCATTCTTGACAAAAAGAGATCGTTAGATACCTCAAGAATATTTAGCATACAAAACCTAGTACAGAGATAGAGTTTATCTGATCATCATGACATTTGAGAATTCAGATATGTAAGAGAATCATAGTCAAAAACCAACATATCTTCTATGCAATTAAAAACCAAATGTCACAAAAAGTTAGTCCAACATCAACTTGTTAGTCATATTACATGCCCAAATAGTTAGTCGAATAGTTAGTCGAGACATGCAAACAATCACAAGATAAAACCAAAGTTGAAGTTGAAGTGATACTTACCTTGATGTATACAAAATCTTCATCAGCAAGATTTTCACAATCATTGTTCAAGTTCCCTTGATGTTCACTTACCTTGATGTTCATTTACATCATCATTGTACCTTGATGCAGTCATCATTGTTCATCATTGATGTATACAAGATCACAATTTTCACAATATCATTGTTCAAGTTCTCTAAACTCTCTCCCCCTTTTTGTCACAAACAAAGCCAAAGTTACCAAAAAAAAAATTGAAGGAGAGTTAAAAAAAAAATATCAACGAAAATGTTCCGAAATTTAAGAACTAGAACTAAAAGTAAGTCCTAAAAACTGAAAAAACCTGCACAAAAAGATTAAAAATCTGTAAAAGAATAAAAAGAAAGAATCAGTCATCAGATTCGGAGTCTTCAGAGCTCGTGCAGCCCATCTTTGAGAACATCTTTTTCACCAGCTTGTTCATAGAATTGATCTTCTTAGTTATGGTAAGGTGAGCTGCCGTGATGAGCTCGAGCTCATTGGAGATTCTCGTCTGTGCCTTCGAGATCTGTTCCTGCTCAACCGATAATCGTTGTTGTTCTTTGTAGATGGATGAGACTGATGCTTCGCCCGCTGGTGTGGGTGCTGGTTGTGATGGTGACGCGGAAGTGCCGCTACTAGGTTTCGTTCCGCACGTTGGGACTGGAGTGACATGGGGCAATTTGTGAAGTGACTTCACGACGGTGGACTCATCGATCATGCCCAAACATTGATGATAAGTCGGTGAGGTAATGTCAACCTGAAATTTCTTCAAAATCCTCATTATAATCAGTGGAAATGGAATTCTCTCTGTGGGATGAGGGTGCTCAACATATCTTGTCATTCTATTCCAAATAATGTATGGAATGTTGACATTCAATCCCATTGCCTCAGACGGATGTCCTAAGAGATACAAAAATAGCATTCGATCCCATCTCAAGACTTTCGTCTGCAAATTTGGAAGGATATTGTAACAAGTGATGAAGTTTAGAAATCGGTACTCAAGACGAAGTTCCTTGGATCTGATCGATTTCTCCGTTGATTGCGTTCCTTCCAAACAAATTCCCTTTATAACCATTTGCCACACGGTGTTCGTCAAAACCTTTCCCTTCAAGTAATTAACTCCTGTCTTGCTGGCAGGCATTCCCAAAACCTCGCCAATCAATTGTGGAGTAATTTTGAATCTTGTGCCTTGGATGTTCGTGTAAAATTCCATTGGACCGTTTTCAATTTCACGAAGGTGCCGTGCATTTGTATAGAAGGCCCTTACAAGATGCAGACAGTATCCAAGCACTTCTGAAAATCGACAAACTTGAATAAGGTTTGCTTGTTCAATTAGAACGCCAAACTCAGGAGAGTGATCTCGTAGAGCCTCTATATTGACATGCCTCTCACCAATGCATTCACGATTCTCAAATGCCCTTAGGCGATCCGAATTAACGAACACTTGTTCCTCCCGAGGTGGAGAATCCGGAATAATCGGTTCGTTAGCCATGAAACCTCGTGCTCGTCCAAACCGTCGAGCGAGTCGTTTCCTTTTCACTGAGATGGTTGGTGTAGTCATAGGTGCTTTACCTTTGTCCATGGGTGCTTTTTCTTTCGATGCATCGGACGCCTTTTGTTCAGGCAAAGAGTCATCATCATCTGTCAATGCAGTCCAATCTACCTCGTGACAATCTACTTCTGTGTCGCTGATCACATGAAACTCACCCTTTTGCTGTGTTTTCTTAGCTCTTTTTAACTTATTTGTGGCCCGAGTGTGCACCATAGTGACCAATAAAAGAATGATCCATGAGAATCCCATTGATCCAAGTGCTTTAAGAAGATTAAAATCCTGTGAGCAACAACTCAAGAACACATGAGAAAATTGTTAATTTTCAAAGATTGAAAAATTGTACCCAAACAATCATAATCATGTAGAGAGACTAAGAATCAAATTAGTTTTGCAAAAGGACTTTTAAAAATAGATCAATTGCATGATTTTGGAAAATTCCCATTATATGCCCTAAAACCGAATTTTCAGAAATTGAAGTCCAAAAATTCGTTAATCAGGAGAATACCTAGCATATAATCAAAACTAATCTACCCAGAGTTCTTATTTCAAAAGAAATTTGATCAAAAACCATCCACAAACAAAGTTGATCCAAGAAATTCATGACGTTTGAGGAAGAAGGGAGAAAAACGATGAAAAACCGAGATTTTGATCAATAAAACTTAATTGGAGTTGAAGAACTTGAGTTTGAAAGCTTCCAGGAAGGATGAAATCTAGAGAGAGAGGCTCTGGAAACTTCGGAACAAAAGATTGGAGTAAAAGAAATCAAAAACCCTTTTGTTCTTTATAAAACCTAGCCGCGATCCGGATCAGTTCATAACTGCGATCCGGATCGGCTACCCGCAGTGAGAAACTGCGTTCGGGATCCGGATCGGCAGATACAATCCGGATCGTCAGCCCGCAGAAGAATTCCTGCGTTCGGGATCCGGATCATCTAGCCCGATCCGGATCGGCTCCAACTTTTTCTTTAGAAAATTTCAGAGAAATTCAAGAAAAAACAGAAAAAGATTGTAAGCACAAATGTGTATCAACTTTAAACAAAAATCATCGTTTCATACAACAAGAATTAGATTATGCCAAATCTATCAATAATATCCAAAAATGAAACGAAAATTTACAAAAATTAAATCCCTTAAAGTTGAACACCTTCAATTACATCTAACTTGATCTTATGAGTAATGCCTTTATCAAATCATCAATTCAGTAAAGAAAATTAAATGCAAAGATCAATAGATGTTTGAAATCCCAAATATAATAGATAATGTATCTAGACAACCTGTTGAAGAGAGTGGCTCTTTGAGCATCTTTCTTTAAAAACCCACCTTATACCAACCTTGAAATTTGACGGAGTCAAGTATTTCAACATGCATTTTACTTAATCAAAAATTTGAACAACCATGCTTGGTATACATGTGGTAGCTGCACACAATACTCGGACGACCGAGGTGGTAGCTCTTTCCTCCATGTGGTGGTAGTTTTCACACTCCTCATTGGGATGTAACTCTTTCCACATCTTTCGAGCATTTTACTTTTTCTATGACTCCCCCTCAATTGGCTATCAATTATTTAAGATATAAAGTATTCAACCAAATATTGATCTCGATTTCATACTCGACTAAGCAGTCAAATAAGATAATGACTATACCAAGAGATCATAGAGAGAGAGAAATTGACTTTGATCACTTAGAAGATGATTTAATTAACATAAATGATCATTGCAACAGTGAAATATTATGATGGCAAAAGCATAATAAATTTCTAAATGTGCGAAAAGATGCAATTAAAGTCAATTATGATCTATGCTCAATTAATGTCCTATGTACAAACATAGATATTGAACAAAACAAAAACAAATACAAAACCTATCCTAAGCAAAGATTTCAAAAAGAAGTTTATTTCAAGGAAAGCATTCCAATTTCTTTTCGTAAATGAATAAAACGTTTTTGATCCAAAGGTTTTGTTAGAATGTCAGCTAATTGATCCTCAGTTGAAATATATGAAAGTTGAAGAGTATTTGATTCAACTAGCTCTCTAAGAAAATGATATCTAAGCTCAATATGTTTTGTTCTAGAGTGCAACACAGGGTTTTTAGAAATGTTAATTGCACTTGTGTTGTCACAAAGAATTGTTACCGAAGATGCTGAAATGCGGAAGTCGCTCAATACGCTTTTCATCCAAATGAGTTGAGTTGAGCAACTTCCAGCTGAAATGTATTCCGCTTCGGCAGTCGAGAGTGCTATGCAATTCTGCTTTTTACTGTGCCATGCAACAAGGCAATGGCCAAGATAGAAGCATGCACCACTCGTGCTTTTCCGATCATCCACTGATCCTGCCCAATCGGCATCTGAGTATCCAACAATATCCAAACTTGTTCCCATAGGATACCAAATTCCGAAATTAATTGATCCTTTGATATACCGGATGATCCTTTTCACCGCTTTCAGGTGAACCTCCTTTGGTGCTGATTGATATCTCGCGCAAATCCCAACACCAAAAGATATATCCGGGCGACTAGCCGTGAGGTAAAGTAGACTTCCAATCATACTTCGATACAGTTTCTCGTCTACATTCTCACTATGTGATTCACTTCCAAGTCCCTTGTGGCTAGTTCCCATTGAAGTCGGAAAATCTTTACAATTTTCTAGATCAAACTTTTTGACCAACTCCATTGCATACTTGGATTGACTCAAGTGAATACCTTCATCATTTTGTTTAATTTGCAATCCAAGGAAATAAGTCAATTCGCCCATCATGGACATCTCAAATTCGCTTTCCATGGTCTCCGCGAATTTAGAAGCATCATTATCTCTTGTTGCGCCAAATACAATGTCATCGACATAGATTTGTGCTACAATGAAATTGCTTTGATAATGCTTCACAAAGAGAGTCCTATCAGCTCCCCCTCGAGTATAGCCCTTCTCCAAAAGGTGCTTAGTTAACCTTTCGTACCATGCTCGCGGTGCTTGTTTCAGACCGTAAAGAGCATTTTTCAAACGAAAAACATGGTTAGGTTGTTTATGATCTACAAAACCTTTCGGTTGAGCCACATAAACTTCCTCATTTAAAAACCTATTTAGAAATGCGCTCTTAACGTCCATTTGAAATAATTTGATTTTAAAATGACAAGCAATAGCAAATAGTATACGAATGGACTCGAGTCTAGTTACAGGGGCGAATGTTTCATCAAAGTCTATACCTTCTACTTGAGAGTAGCCTTGAGCAACTAATCGTGCCTTGTTCCTGATGATAGTACCATCCTCATTTTTCTTGTTCTTGAAGATCCATTTGGTACCTATCACATTGTGTTGCTTTGGAGGCTTCGTTAATTCCCAGACTTTGTTTCGCTCAAATTGATGGAGCTCTTCCTGCATTGCTTTAATCCAGTAGTCATCCTGAAGAGCTTCATCTATGTTCTTTGGTTCGATTAAAGATACGTAGCAAGCGAATCCACAAACCAACTGCCTCCGAGTTCTGACTCCTTCTTGTGGATCTCCAATAATATTCGATTCCGGATGATCCTTGGAGATTCGTAACGTTTGTTGAAACGGAGTACTCGGAGATACATGAGATGATTCCTGCACATCAGATAAAGTTGAAGAACCATTAGATGCATCATTAATATTGGAAGTATTATTATGAGAAGATGCATTAGCAGGAGAATCATCATCTAGAGAGATATCGAGGGTAGATTTTCCAGATCCAAAGTGAAAAGCTTCATCTACTTTAACATTTATAGATTCTACGATCGTCTTAGATTCAATGTTAAATACTCGATATGCTCTGCTATTCGTAGAATAACCCAAAAAGATCCCTTCATCACTTCGAGAGTCGAACTTTCCAAGATTTTCACGGTCACGTAAAATGTAACATCGACTCCCGAAGACACGAAAATATTTGATGTTGGGTTTTCTACTAAACCACAGCTCATATGGTGTATTTAAAGTTCCTGGGCGCAAGTAAACTCTATTAATGACATAGACAGCGGTGTTCACGGCTTCAGCCCAAAAATGTAGCGGTAAATTCCGGCTATGAAGCATCACACGCGCCATCTCTTGAACAACCCTGTTCTTGCGCTCAACAACACCATTCTGCTGAGGTGTATAGGGTGCCGAGAATTCATGTTTAATGCCATTTGAAGTGCAAAAATCAATGAATTTTGAATTTATGAATTCTCCACCTCTATCACTTCTAACACGAATGATCTTTTCACTCTTTTCAATCATAATACGATGGCAAATCTCATGAAAAGAGTCAAACGTATCAGCTTTCTCTTTTAAAAATGCTACCCAAGAAAACCGAGAGAAATCATCAACCAATAAAAAAAAATGTACCATTTACCTCCCAAAGATGGTTGACGGGTCGGCCAAAAGAAAAAGAAGAAAAGAAAGTAGTATACATAAACTACACAAGATTTAATCGAAGAACGATTAAAGACAAGGAGGGGTTTCACCTTTGCATACCCAAACCTTTTGAGTTTTGGAGTATGTTGGCAATGGTTGAGAAGTTTTCCTTGATGAAGACGTCTTGCAAGATTGGTCTTTTTCTTTTGTCATCGTCTTGTTTGAATTACTACCAATGTCCTTTTCTTTAGGAAAATCCTTCTTTGAATTCCATGGAGTGAACTTATTGGTAGCAGTTGCAAGATGTGGTTGATTTGATCTTTGAGCTCCAATCTTGCAATTTCTTCCAATGTGCCCTGCAAAATTACAACGAAAACATACCTTTGTGCTTGACGATTCTGAAGAGGATGAAGTAGGCTTGTTGTCGTTGGTTGTCATGATTTCCGGTGTCGGAGGAGGAGATACCGACTGAGGCACAAAGACTGTCCCAACCGAACTAAAATTGTCTTCAGTTCGATTGTATCCGAGGCCGAACTTGTTTGTTTGACCAAGACCAAGAAGTTTATCCAACTTACTCCTTCCTAAAGAAAATTGCTGTAAGTCATCCTTGAGTTGGCAAATGGTCTCTGTCATTTCCAATTTTTTCCGTCGGGCCTCGCCGTAGAGCTTCAAGAAATAGTTCGCTTTATTCACCATATCTATATAGTTCTTCTCGAGTTGCTCATTGGACTCTTGAAGGGAAACATTTTCTTTTATCAGTTTATCCCTTTCCACTTCAAGATCGGTCGAGAGAGAAGTTACCCTTCTTACTTCTTCTTCGAGATCCTGCAATCTCCCTCTCAACCCCTTGTTTTGCTTAGCCGGTTTCTTTAAATCCCGTAAAGATCTGTGATAGACTAGAGCAAATTCTTCACCTTCCGAATCATCCGATTCGTTGTCCGTTGCAATCTTTCCAACAGTGGAGTTGGACAACGACTCGGATGTACTTGCCATAAAGCACATGAAGGGTGAAGATACGGACGCGTGGAATGCGGTGGAGCTCTTTTCTTCATCACTCGAAGACGACTCATTTGACGTTGAGTTGTCATCCCAAGTGACGACTTGCATCGCCTTCTTCTTTGCCGGATACTTGTTAGGACACTCCGTTGCAATGTGGCCGTAGCCTCGACATTTGAAGCATTGTAGTTGTCCTTCTGAACTTTTTTTATCCTTTGAGAAGTTCTCTTGCTTTCTTGACTTGTAACTTGAAGTACCCTTGACTTTGTTCGACTTTCCGAAGGATGGAGATTTGCTTGAATTACCCCTTCGAAAGTTGCGGCGAAACTTCATTGTCAAGAGAGCGAGCTGCTTCTCAAATTCCTCCATAGAAAGGTTCTCGTCATCGTCTGAGGAGGATGTATCCGCGTCTTCTTCCTTAGTTGTTTTCAACGCATAACCTGAAGACTTAGAAGTGGATGCCTCTCCAGAAGAATTGTTAGTAGTAAATGTCATTTCATAAGTTTGTAATGAACCAACTAATTCTTCTACACGTATTTCGTCCGGGTGTTTAATAGTTTCAATGGCAGTAACCTTTGTGCGAAATCGTTCAGGGAGAGTTCTTAAGATCTTTCTTACAATCTTAAATTCTGGAATCTTCTCTCCCAGATTAGCACATGAGTTTACGATGTCTTGCAATCGTGTATAGTAGTCCGTGAAAGATTCATTTTCTGCCATTAAGATAGAGTCAAACTTGCTCGTAAGCATTTGCAGTTTCTGAATCTTCACGAGGTTAGTTCCCTCATGTGTAACCTGAAGAACATCCCAGATTTCTTTCGCAGTCTCACATGCCGAGACGCGAGAGAATTCAGTTTGAGATAGGGCATTAAAGATAGCATTAATTCCCTTGCCATTGTAAGAAGATGAATCTAACTCTTCCATGGTCCATTTCGACCTAGGTTTTAAGGTGCGAACATCACCAATAAATTCAGTTGGATTAGACCATCCTAATTCAATTGATTGCCACACCCGTTCGTCGATGGAAATTAAAAAGGCTTTCATCCGTACTTTCCAGTACGCATAATTTGTTTCATCGAAGAACGGGGGTCGGTTGATGTTTCCACCTTCAACCATTGTTTACAACCCTATTCCCGCTCTGATACCACTTGTTGGGTTATATGAAATAAGGATCTAAATAGGGGAAAAAAACACCTAGAGGGGGGTGAATAGGTGTAAACGTATAAACACTCAAAAATCGTTGCGATAAAAACCCAATGCGGAAATAAAAAATAATACGCAAGATTTTTACGTGGAAAACTCCATCACCGGAGTAAAAAACCACGGGACCGATAACACGGCAGAAATCCACTAGAATTAAAACACGTACAAGGTGATTTACCGTACACACTTACGACTCAACCTTTTCCATACGCTCCTAGAGGATCTTCTCCGCTCGCTCCGCGACGCTTCTCGAATCCACGATCTGCGCCCAACGCCGAATCCACGGCGTCCAACGTCGAATCCACGACGTCCGACCGAATCCACGGTCTTCACCCAATAGCACCCTTCGAATCCACGAACGTGCCTCGCTCCGAATCCACGAGAGCGGTTGAACCTTGAATCCACAAGGACACGCGAATCCACGCGCCGATTTTTGGGATAAATCGTTGTTTTTGGGTGGTGATGATCCGCCGAATACTTAGATCAAAGATAGATCGGAAATACCATCTAAGTATTCATTAGTTTGATTCAACTCAAGATGTGAGTATGAAAACCTAGAATCAAACTAATCAATATAGATGAAGAAACATAGAGTATTCTCTAATGATTTCCTTTCTTCTCTATATGTGGATCTAGAGGCGTATATATGAAAATGACGGCTATTTTTATTTTCGGCCTCTTTTTGGATTAACCCTAGAAAAAGAGTCATAGGGTTTATTTATAGGTTAGAAACCCTAGGAAGGAGATAAGAATCAAAAACCTAACATTTCTGGAGATTTTACGGACGGCGATCCGGATCGGATTAGCTGTGATCCGGATCGTCGTAACGAGTCAGGCAATTCCAGAAAAACGAAGGTTCGGGATCCGGATCGAAGTGCTTGATCCGGATCGTTCATACAGTTCACCAAACATCAACGTTCGGGATCCGGATTGCGAAGCCTGATCCGGATCGTTCAAGGAAGATGGTAAACTCAGTGTTCGGGATCCGGATCAAGAGAGGCTACGATCCGGATTGAACTGGTGTATGAACGAGCCACCTTCGGGATCCGGATCGAACAACCTGATCCGGATCCTGAACATGTCCCAAGTCCAGTTTTTGATTTTTATGCAATGAAAGATTCTTCCAAGTGTTTCTACACTACAAGAAGTATTCGGATCACACAAAATCTTTAGTAAAACATACCTGATCCTTTTGAATTCTTCTTTCTTGAGATTGAGTTAAATGATCCAACTTTCTTCACCTTCAATCTTCAAGACTTGAGACTTTCACGAAACTACGCCAACTCAAATTCCGTAACACTTGAGCCTGACATGGACGTCAGGGCTTAAAGGGGGGATGGACGTCAGGGCTTAAAGGGGGGAAGAATGTGACACCCCCGAAATTTAGATTAGTCCTATATATAAATGATATAATAGGACTAAATCTCTTAATCCGGCTATAACATTTTGGATAGTAGCAAGATCCAAAAAATTATGAGAGTTAAGCGTGCTAGAACTAGAGTAGTTCTAGGATGAGTGACCTCTGAAAAGTGGGGCGTCACATTTACTGAATGGACACACACACACACACACACATATATATATATATATATATATATATATATATATATATACATCCATTTTGGTGCATGGGTAGATTCCTCATCCAAAAAAATGTATGGAGAAATGGACCCTCAATTGTCTTTTAAAAAAATGTATAAAGCCTCCTAATCTTTAGCACTTTATAAACATATCTCTAAACTTTAAATTTTGATAATTAGACTCTTTAAATTTTATCAAATAGCTTAATAAACCTTTCTCCTCAAGCAAATTAAGTTACAAATTAAATAGCCATTGTGATCCCAATATCTTACACGTGATTTTGTATAACTTGAGAACTCAAATAAAATTTTGTTCTCTTCTAGTTATTACGGTAATTAAGCATCAAGAGTGAAGAATCAAACGAGTCTATTGTCAATTTTTATTAGAATTTTCATATGTTAGAATAGAAAAAATAAAAGTTTTGTGTGTGTGTGTGTGTGTGTGTGTGTGTGTGTGTGTGTGTGTGTGTGTGTGTGTGTGTGTGGCATTTCAAAGCTTACAAAATTACATTTCAATTGAAAAGAGGAGCCTATAAACTATTTGATAAAATTTAAGAGATCTATATGGCAAAGGTAAATTTCAGGTGGCTATTTGCAAAAGTTCTAAAGTTCATAGGTTTTTTGTACATTTTTTTTTTTGCTTTTTTAACTGGCATATCCTTAACTTCTGATGATTTTTTTAAAATTAAGTGATTTAAGTTAAAAATTTAGAGATTTTCTCAAATTTATTAGTGATTTCACCGATTTAAATAATTTTAATTACTTTTTAGCAAATAAAACTAGACTAATTAACAAGTGATAACTAATAGAATAATTAAATTTGATAAAATTTTTTAATAAAAATAAGTAAAAAAAATCATTTTAAAAAAATTACAAATCGAGGGGTATCTCAAAATTAAAAATATACAGTAGTCTTATATACCTTTTTTATTTCATACACTGCACTAATACTTGATGTTCCATATTTTAAAATCAGAATCTAATCAAATGGAATCAATTTATAATATCTTTAAAACCTAGAAGAAAAAAAATTATGCATTTTAGAAATCTATTATGTTCATGCATCAATTAATTACAAAAAATTATAGCAAAATTAGTTAACAAATTAATTGTACTCGATATTTCATACAATTAATGCACCAAATACTTGATGTTCCACATTTTAAAATCAGAATATACTCAAATGGAATCAATTTTAACATCTCTAAACTTGGAAGTAAAAAAAATATGTATTTTAGAATCTATTGTGTGCATGCATCAATTAAGTCCAAAAAATTATTTCAAAATTAGTTAAAAAATCCATTATATACAATGAAAAATTATTTGAATATAAAAAATTAGCATTCAAAATTATGAAGGTAGAGTATAAGCCTCCTAAGTGCTGCATAATATATCCTCTAAATTAAATCTTAAGGCTACTGCACTAAATTTTAAGATCACGAGATATATATATATATATATATATATATATATATATATATATATATATATATATATATATATATATATATATATATATATATATATATATATATATATATATATATGTATGTATTTTTTTTTTTAATTTTTTGAAAAAAAGATAGCATGCTATCCGCTTCGTTTATAGAAATAAACATATCTAGAAATGTGAAACAACTAGCTAGGCTTTGAACTAGGAATCTTGGTACCAACCATCAAGTCCTTTATCACTTGCAATACAAAATATGTACTATTTTTGATCTTTCTAGTGTTTTCTCTTAGAAGAAATAAAGAAATTAAGACATATAAGAATGAAACTCTACATATTCATTAAAAATTTCTATAAACAAGTAAGTGTCACTTTTTTATTTGTAGTCTTGAGTTTACCAGAGTTCGATAATTTACGTATTTATATATTCCATATAATAAGTATGTTTAGATTTAATTTTTGTATATATATATATATATATATATATATATATATATATATATATATATATATATATATATATATATATATATATATATATATATATATATATATATATATATATATATATATATATATATATATATATATATATATATGTATGTATGTATGTATTTCTTTTTTTAATTTTTTGAAAAAAAGATAGCATGTTATCCGCTTCGTTTATAGAAATAAACTTATCTAGAAATGTGAAGCAACTAGCTAGGCTTTGAACTAGGAATCTTGGTACCAACCATCAAGTCCTTTACCACTTACACTACAAAATATGTACTATTTTTGATCTTTCTAGTGTTTTCTCTTAGAAGAAATAAAGAAATTAAGACATATAAGAATGAAACTCTACATATTCATTAAAAATTTCTATAAACAAGTAAGTGTCACTTTTTTATTTGTAGTCTTGAGTTTACCAGAGTTCGATAATTTACGTATTTATATATTCCATATAATAAGTATGTTTAGATTTAATTTTTGAAAAATTCATGTCTAATTTCTTATACAATTAGAAGAATATTGTAAACATCTAAACGCATTGATATGAAAATGAATTGCTTTATGCATAATGCAGTTTTGACTCATATAATTTCAGTAAGCTGAAAAGAGTATTGAGGTCATGTATAATGTACATACTTTTTGATATGCACTTAAGTTTTTTTTTTTCCAGTTTGTTTCCTAATTAAATATATATCTCCAAACTTAACTAAGAACCATGCTACGTAGGTACATATATTCAATTATGTCACTTGAAGTCTCCTAACTCCAGAAGCATACTTGAAGAAAACTATATATATATATATATATATATATATATATATATATATATATATATATATATATATATATATATATATATATATATATATATATATATATATATATATAGAGAGAGAGAGAGAGAGAGAGAGAGAGAGAGAGAGAGAGAGAGAGAGAGAGAGAGAGTAGGGCTTATATACTTTTAAAAGTACAAGTCAAATCATGCTTGTGAATTTTTTACCGTTGGATTTGTATTGAGATTTGTACTATTGTAAATAGCACAAATCTCAATATAAATCTAACGATAAAAAAATTTATAAACATATTTGAGCTTGTACTTTTAAAAGTATATAAACCCCCCTCTCTCTCTCTCTCTCTCTCTTTATATATATATATATATATATATACAAAAACTGAGCTATAATGTTTTTTGAATTTATGGGAAAAAAAGTGAAACTTCTATGGTTATTTTGGGGAAGTAAAAAAAGAAATCAAGGTTCTTCTAATTAGTTTCACTAAGATTAATTGAGATGTTTCACTAAACTAATTGAAAACTACCATAATTTCTTGTACATATATAAATAGATCAATTTACTTAATTATATATGTGAAAAAAAAAATTATTTCAATTTGGTAAAGATAAAAAATTTAATGATGAATTGACCAACTTCTTTGGCATTAATTATAGTGTATGCACCACATAGCGTGTTCTCTTCTTTCGGCAACCTTTTTCTACATAAGAAAGCCACATGTCGCGCGCATCTTATGTATCTGAAAGGGGTATATATTCATTTGTGCCAGTGTTCTTCGTATTTGTCTTCATCTGTCCTGAGGATCTTCTTAAATCTATCTGATCATCCACTTGTAAATCTTGATATGGATTATCAATGATAGGTTTACCTTCACTTTGTAGTTCCAAAATAACTTATTGTTCTACTGGAACTGGAACCATCAAATTATTAGGAACAATAATAGATATATTCTGTACAGAATCTAAATGTTCTTGAATTTCATCAAATTCAACGAATCGAGGTTCAGAGCTCCCACTAACTGTTTCATCCTCAATAAACCGTGATGTTTTAGTTTCTGCAATCTTTATAGGAAGTGATGGACGGTAAAACTTATACCCTTTGGACCTTTCTGAATAACCAATAAAATATCCTGAAATGGTTCGATGATCCAATTTCTTCATTTGTGGGTCATACAATTTGGCCTCAACTTGACAACCCCATGTATGAAAAATGTCTTAAATTGGGTTTCCTACCTGTCCAAAGCTCAAAAGGAGTCTTAGTGACAGCCTTAGTAGGGACCCGATTAAGAATATATATGGCAGTTTTGAGCGCCTCACCCCACAATGATATCGAAAGGGTAGAATTACTGATAATACTCCTGAGCATATCAATTAATGTGCGATTCCTTCTTTCAGCAACACCATTCTGCTCAGGTGTGCCTGGCATGGTGTACTGTGGAACAATCCCGCACTGCTCTAGAAACTTAGCGAAAGGCTCAAGAACTTGGCCTTTATCTGTCTGTCTACCAAAATATTCACCACTCCTATCTGATCTGACAACTTTTATCTTTCTCTCGAGCTGATTCTCTACTTCAGCCTTATATGCCTTAAAGGCATCTAATGCTTTAGATTTCTCTTTAAGCAAGTAAAGATAGCCATATCGAGAGTAGTCATCAGTAAATGTGATAAAATATTTATGGACAGTAAACGTAAGAGGGAGAGGTCCGCATATATCCGTATGAATCAGCTCTAATGTTCCATCACACCTTTTGGCACCTTTAGAGGAGGTTTTGGTCTGTTTTCCCTTTATGCAGTCCACACACGTTCCAAAATCAGAGAAGTCAAGATCATCCAAAATTCCTTCTCTAATTAACCTTTGGATTCTCTGTTTCGATATGTGTCCTAACCTCCTATGCCATAACATGGATGACTTTTCATTATTAATGCCACGTTTTGATTCAACATTTCCGTGCATGGTAAGAAGGATTTCACTATACGAATGATCTAAAGATACTTTATATAGATTATTTTCCAAAACACCAAAGCCAACTATCTCAGATTTGTAGGATAACAAAAAAACTTTATTATCAAAATTGAAACTATATCCCAAACCAGCAAGTTTCGAAATAGAAATTAATTTCTTTGAAAAATTTGGAACATAAAATGTATCACTTAAATCCAAAACATAACCACCAGAAATAACTAATCTAAATGCTCCTACAAATTTAACTTTAGTTGGATTTCCTTCAGGAGTATAGATAGTGGCTTCATCTTTATTGGATTTTCTACGATTTAGAAATCCCTGCACGGAATTCGCCACATGGCATGTGGCACCAGAGTCAATCCACCAAGTATTAGATGGAACAGAAACTAAATGCAACTCATGCATCAAAACCAGAAACTTTCCTTTCTTCTGGAGCCATTTCTGATACTTTAGACAGTCTTTCTTTATATGACCCTTTTTCTTGCAAAAAAAACACTTGGGAGTCCAATTACTTGATTGGCTTTGTGAACCAGACATGACTTCCAAGTTCCTTTTTTTCGAGCCATTCTTGCCTTTACCATTCTTAGTATGCTTTATTTGTCCCTTGTGAGAAACAAAGTCAACTGTATTTTGTTTTTCTTGTATCAATATGCCTTCCTCTTGCACACACATAGTCAACAATTCATTGATTGACCATTTATCCTTATGTCTGTTATAAGAGATCTGAAATGGTCCACATTCAGATGGTAAGGAGTTTAAAATAAAGTGCACTAAGAATGAATCAGAAATGATTACTTCAAGTGGAGTGAGCTCCGTTACAATATCTCGCATTTCCATAATGTGCTTGCAAATCGAGCCTTTTCCGGAATACTTCATGGAAGACAGTTTATTCATTAGGGTACTTGCCAAAGCTTTACTGGAGCTTACAAACTGTTGCTCCACAGCATTTAAGAAATCGCGGGATGTCTTACATTCAGGAATAGAGTTCCGAATGTTTTTACCGACACACGCCTTCATCAGCATCAAACTAAGTCGATTAGAGCGCTCCCACTTTTCCAAAGATGCCGTTTGGATTTACGTACTTTGATATGTAAGAGGAAGAGGTTTTTCCTCTCTTAGAGCCAAATCGAGATCCATACACCCTAATGTAAGCATAATCTGTTCTTTCCACTCCGAGTAATTAGAACCATTAAGCATAGGAACAGAATCACCAATAGGAACAAAGGATGAAGTCATAGCTGAAAAATAAAATACATGTCTTTATTAATAAGAAACCACATCATAATATTCCACACCAAAATTAGAAAAATATAATTTATATGACATCACAACACCTCCTTTGGGAGCAGAATTATGAGCATAAATATTTTTCTTTCTTTTTTTATGCATATACTTTATATGGCATCATAACCCCTCCTTTGGGAGCAGAGTTACTAGCATAAATATGCAATTTCTTTATCAGAAATTAATTTAGATTTTCTGTAGATCGTGGTAATTTCAAGTTTTCCATATGAAGAAATTGTCAGCTTTGGCCAGGCAAATTTCTCCAAACGAGTTACAAGAAAATTACCATCCTACACCACCCATATACCTTTATGTCTAGAATCATACTAAACAAAAATAATAGGGTGCAATTTTTACGTGCACTTCTTTAAAGTGATTAATTCACTATTTCTTCTGAACGAGGCCGCTTTGGCTTGCACCCGAACAGTCGAAACAATAAATTAATTTGACTTAGTGCCGTATAATTAACATGAAAATTATCCAAAAGAACGCTACTTTAAAGTAAATTAATTTATTATTCTTTAGTTAGGGCCGCTTTGGCTTGCACCTAATTAATCAAAATAATAAATTAATTTAACTTAGCGTCTAGATTTAAATAATCTAACAACAATTATGATTATTTAATTTTCATGTTATGTCTGATCAAAAAAACACTTTATGATATACATAAGTATGAATGCAATAATTTAAAATATAACATTGCAATCATAAAAATTATGTATATCCATTATATCACCATAAATATCAGATAAATGAATTTATGATAAATTAATATTGTATGCAAAATTTAAATTCTTATGTGAACGGATTCTTTATGTTCACAATACTTTATTAACTCATGAATTGGAATAAGATGAATTAATAAACATAATAATTAAAAAAAAACTTTTATGAATTCGGAACAAATAAATAAGTTTTAATAACATATTAAAGTCCAATAAAAGAAAGATAGCCATAAGAATTACATTATCTCGGATCCAAAAGAGGCAAACCAAAAATTTATTTTTCTTCAATTAATTGGATTTCATCCAAACAACCCATAGAGTCCTAAAATTACGACAAACCAAAATGATGCAGTGGTGTCGTATTGTAAGGTCACACATAAACAAAACCGAGTGGCCTTATGACATCTTTTTTTCAAAATTGGGAAACTAAGAAATAACGATATCCAAATTAAAAAAATAAATAAATAAAGCACATCAACAACAATAAGATGGCCATGAACAAATCATACGACGTGGCAATATTTCAAAAAAAAAAAAATCTTGACTATATATAATTAGATTCAAAGTCTAAAATCCGTTTTAAAAATTAAATTCATCATTATTCAATTCAATTTAATAAAGCATACAATATTAAATTTATCTAACTGGCTCCGATACCAATTGATGGAATTTATATGACATAAAATAAATCAATACATACCAATATTCAGGATCATAAATAAAACTGTAAAATAACTTACAGAGCGCCATCAGAAGAAATTCTTGATTAAACAGCGGAAATAAGAAATTCGGTTGCAATACTAAATAGTACCGACCGAACTAGGTAATCTGGTTTCTCCTCCTTTCTCAGGCACTCTTTCGTATGGTGTGGATTTAATGGATAATCTTATCAGAATGCACATGAGTAGGTGGCAGGACCAGTACCCCTTTATATAGATTCCAGATCGACTTCTCATCAAAGTCTGATTATGATTCTATTTAATTTAAATGGATGGGAAAGGGATAAGATATACCATATCAAGTAATTCTATATTTTTAGGATTGACCTTATCTATAGTAAATTTAAATTTAAATATAATTAATTAGTCCACGTATATGGAAATTCTAACACAATTTACTTAATTATATATGTGAAAAAAAAAAATTATTTCAATTTGGTAAAGATAACAAATTTAATGATGAATTGACCAACTTCTTTGGCATTAATTATAGTGTATGCACCACATAGCATGTTCTCTTCTTTCGGCAACTTTTTTCTACATAAGAAAGCCAAATGTCGCGCGCGCATCTTATGTATCTGAAGGGGGTATATATTCATTTGTGCCAGTGTTCTTCGTATTTGTCTTCAACTATTTCTTGAACACCATGGATGATGATGAAGTTGCAGCCGCATTTCCGAATGGTTTTCGTATTTTGGTTGTTGATGATGATCTGTCATTTCTCGAATCTGCAAATGTGATGCTTTCATCATGCCACTACAAAGGTAGGGTTGAAGGTTTCACCACCAGGTTTAATCAGGACATGGATTGCAAGAACTTATGATCTACACACTTTAAAAAGAATATGTTTATTAGAATCTCAATCTCAAAATTTTGAGCAACAAGATCTAGCCATATTAAACATCTATATTATAACTACAGTTAGTTTTCATCTTTCTTTTCCTAACAACAGTTAGGATTGTAAGGAAAAGAATATGTTTATTAGAATCTCAATCTCAAAATTTTGAGCAACAAGATCTAGCCATATTAAACATCTATATTATAACTACAGTTAGTTTTCATCTTTCTTTTCCTAACAACAGTTAGGATTGTAAGGAAAAGAATATGTTTATTAGAATCTCAATCTCAAAATTTTGAGCAACAAGATCTAGCCATATTAAACATCTATATTATAACTACAGTTAGTTTTCATCTTTCTTTTCCTAACAACAGTTAGGATTGTTAGGAAAGGAATATATTTATTAGAATCTCAACCTCAAAATTTCGAGCAACAAGATCTAGTCATATTGAACATCTATATTATAACTACAGTTAGTTTTCATCTTTCTTTTCCTAATATTTCTACTTTACAATCTTAGATTGACAATAAGGGTTTCCAGTGTTCGAGTATTTCCTATTTCAACCTCTCTTCATATTTCAGTGTATCTTAGTAGATTATCACTGTTGCACACCCCCTATCTTGCAGTCTATTTGCTTCCATACAAGGAACTAGAAATGTGGGTTTATTCCATAAGCAAATCTAACTTATTTAATTGATTCCTAATGCAGTGACTACATGCGATAATCCAATTACTGCGTTATCAATTCTCCAAGAAAGAGGAGGGGAATTTGATGCGCTCTTATCGGATATTCACATGACATTGATGAGTGGCTTCGATCTCCTTAAAATTGTTGAGGGAGAAATGGGCATCCCTGTGATTTGTATATCACTATTTACTCTTTCCTTCATTAATTTTCTGATTCCAACCCCATATAATTTTCTTTACTCAACATATCTTTTATGGATACAGTTGTGTCAGTGAATAGAAAGAAGGATATCATGATTAAGGGCATCTTAGAAGGAGCATGCTACTTCCTTAAGAAGCCGCTCGACATCAACGACATCGTGAATCTGTGGAGAGTTGTAGCTTGGCGAAAGTTCTCCACAGAAAACATTGCCAAAGAGCAGATTCGGGGTGATGGAAAGGGAAAGACTCTCGCAATCGGAAGTTCTCCTACAACCCCAAATGATCAGGGAGGAAGCAATGATTTCTCAAAGGACAATAACAACAAAGGCAAAAATATAGTTAATACTGATCAAAATTCCAAGGGAAATAAGAAGAGCAAGTGTAAGAAGCATGGGGAGGGCAATTCTTCGGAGCCAAGAAAGCGACTGATTTGGACTCCTGATCTTGAGGAAAAATTCGATAATGCCGTCAACCAACTAGGAATAGGTGATCACAAGCCTTAGTTATGTTCTAAAATTGTGTTTCTTTACTCTCTGTTAATTTCTTCTCCTCCTCCTCCTCCCTCTAAAAATTGCATGGCTTTATTATTTTATGAACAATCCAATCTTATAGTAAGTACTGTACCTTTTTTTAGAGGAATTCTCATATTTTTTTTTCCCCCTCTATCTTTCATACAGTAGAAGCTGTCCCAAGTAAGATAGTTGAGCTAATGGGTGTTGAAGGCATAGATAGAGACCATGTTGCAAGCCACCTTCAGGTTTGATGTTTACCTTTTGCTTCTTAGTTTTTCCCTTTTCCTTTTTTTTTTTTTTTTTTTTTTTTTTCCCTTTTCTTAGTTGGACTATATGCATGGTGTATGAAATAGCCTACTAATTCTCATATTGGAGATGTGGCATGAGTTTTGGATGACAACATATCTATAGCATCTTACCTGTAGCTAAATTTGTTGGAGTGATATAGAGTTCGGTTACTATGCTTGTATAAGTACTAAACAATTGGTGCTTGTAAGTTTTCTACCGTTAGATTTATTTTTTTGATTAATTTTATCTCTTAGATCATTCTACTCCACCAATTATTTACTTAACCCAAAAAACCCACTATCATCCTAACCACACATTTTTTCATTTAAGGGCTAAAAACCTACAAGCACCAATAAATTAGTACTTTTAAAATCATAAGAGCTCAATTCAGTGATATATATATATATATATATATATATATATATATATATATATATATATATATATATATAGTACGTCTCCTGTGATTTTGAAAGTGCAGAAGTCTCCGTATTTGTAAGTTATTTTCGATGATTCGACGGTCGGTTTCATTAGACATGATCTACGCTACGATTTACCAAACGAGAAAGAGTCTCAAAAATGATTATTTTAATGGCCGATGGGGCACGTTTGTAAGTTTAAAGGAGTAGAGCAATCCAAATTAGGTGAAATTAAGAGTAAAATCAATACTTTCGATTTGAAATTTGAGTCTTTTATCGTATTTTTTTTATGAGATTTTTATTTTCAGCAGTTCATTTTGAAGCTACTCATTCATTAGGCAAATAAAGTCAAAAAATTATAAAATTTGATTTCTAGATAGTTCTAACATTGTAGATCATGTCTAACGGAGTCAATCGTCGAATTGGATATCCCGTGATCGAAAATAACTTACAAATACGGAGGCTTATGTACTTTCGAAAGCATAGGAGCCTAGCTCTCTCTCTCTCTCTCTCTCTCTCTCTCTCTCTCTCTCTATATATATATATATATATATATATATATATATATATATATATATATATATATATATATATATATATATATATATATATATATATATATATATATATATATATATATATATATATATATAATTGAGCTCCTATGATTGTAAAAGCACCAAGTTATTTGTGCTTGTGAGTTTTTTATCCTTAGATTTAGAAATGTGCGGTTAGGATGATGGTGGGCCCCTGCATTTAGTGGGTGGTTGGTGGAATAGTATGATCTAAGGAATAGAATTAATCAAAGGGTTAGATCTAACGGTGGAAAACTTACAAGCACCAATTGCTTGGTGCTTGTATAAGCATAGTAGCCGGACTCTCTCTCTCTCTCTCTCTCTCTCTCTCTCTCTCTCTCTATATATATATATATATATATATATATATATATATATATATATATATATATATATATATATATATATACTTGTGTGTTTTTAGAAGTACGGAGTACTTCCAAGTTATTTTTGATGTTGGGACTTTCAAATTGACGATCAGTTTTATTAGAGTTGATCTAGAATATTTGAAGTATCTAAAAAATAAATTTTGTGATTTTTTTATATTATTTATCTAGCGATTGAAGGGGCTTATAATCAACGGCTAAAAATAAAAATCTCACAAAATGTGATGGTATGATACTAAAATTTTAGATAAAAATTTTCATCTTATTTTATATAGTATAAAAATTTTTTTATCAAAATTTTACGTGATTTAAATATTTCTATATCGTTAAACTTGCAAACGGTTCACCACGACCATTAAAATGATTGATTTTGAGCCCCTTTGATCACTATGCAAATGATATCAAAAATTTATGAAATTTAATTTCTAGACCTTTTAAATACTTTAGATCAAGTTTAACGAAGTTGATCGTCTATTCGAAAGTCCCAACATCGAAAAAGAGGCCTCCGTATTTTTAAAAGCGCACGAGCCTGAGAGAGAGAGGGGGGGGGAGAGAGAGAGAAAGCGCGCGCTAGGGTTGTGTGCTTTTAGAAACACGAAGGCCTCTATACTCCTAAGTTGTTTTCGTTATTAAGACTTTTGAATGGATGAACGGCTCCGTTAGATTTGATTTAGAGTATTTAAAGTATTTTGAAAATAAATATTGTCATTTTTCAATATCATTTACCTAGTAATTAAAAGAACTCAAAATCAACGACTAAAAATAAAAGTCTCACAAAATGTGATGATATGATATAAAATTTTAAATCAAAAATATTAATCTTGTTTTATATAGTATAAAGAAATTTCTATCAAAATTTTATGTGATTTGAATATTTCTACACCTTCAGCTTGCAAACGGCTCACACAATCATTAAAATTATTGATTTTGAATCTCTTTGATCACTAGGCAAATGATATCAAAAAAATATAAAATTTATTTTTTAGACTTTTTAAATACTCTAGATCAAGTTTAACGGAATTGATCGTCCATTCAGAAGTCTCAACATTAAAAATAACTTGAAAACACGGAGGTTCCGTGCTTCTAAAAGCACACAAGTCTCTCTCTCTCTCTCTCTCTCTCTCTCTCTCTCTCTCTCTCTCTCTCTCAAAAAATTGAGCTCATATACTTTTAAAAGTAGCAATTTATTGGTGTTGTTAGGTTTTTGACCTTTGGATGAAGGGATGTATGGTTGGGATGATAGTGGACTCCTTGGGTTTAGTAGGTGGTTGGTGGAATAACATGATCTAAAAGCTAAAATTAGTTAAAGGGATAGATTAATTTAATGGTAGAAAACTTACAAGTACAAATTACTTGGTGTTTTTACAAGCATAGTAGCCGGACTCTCTCTCTCTCTCTCTCTCTCTCTCTATATATATATATATATTATTAACAAATATTTTATCACATTTAATTTACTTCAAATATTGATTTTTTTTTTTTTTTTTTTTTTTTTTCTTCGCTTGCTTTCAAATGAAGTTTAATATTGTGTTACTTTATTTTAATGTATACCTTTTGAGTTTTACAATAACCAATATTCATTTGTCTGACGATTTATCCGTAGTTAAACTAATTATAATATTTGGTCCACATGATTAATATTAGATTTAGATGAAAACTTGAATTACATGATTATTCTTGATAAATTAGCAAAGCAGTTGTCCGCTTTAGTTTGAACTAATAAAAAACCAATGTCTGATTAATGTGGTAATCAAATAGGTCTTTAAAACGACCATAAAAAAGAGGACTAATATTAGAATTCACACACACACACACACACACACACACACACACACACACACACACACACACACACACACACACACATATATATATATATATATATATATATATATATATATATATATATATATATATATATATATATATATATATATATATATATTGTTGGCACAAAATGTTTAATTATTGAATCTGTTTAAGGTTATGTTATTTAATTAGGTATTAGTGTAGTTACTCGCACGATGCGGCGGATAGATATTATCAAGATATTTTTTTAATATTTTTTTTGATCATAATATAAATATAGAAACAGAAGATTATATAAAAAAAATTCAAACACTGTGTTTTAAAATTCCCGCTTCAACATATCAAAAAAAATAAATTATTTTCAATCCTAAAATAAGAACCTATAGCAGTAATCAGAGTAGAAGATTAATCCACTCGGGATTAAAATTTAAGGCATATATGGGAATGCAATGAAGTTTAGAGAGAGAGAGAGAGAGAGAGAGAGAGAGAGAGAGAGCGCTCACGTTTTATGAGCTACGACGACGGTGACGGCGACGACGGTGGCGGAGGAGGAAGAGTAGGCGGAGAAGCTAGTGGAGGGTTCTGATCGGCGATGGCGGTCGTTGTGGCAGTGGCAGTGGCGACGATGGATAGGGGTTGATCATAAGCGGCGCCCCCTATGTGACTAAGGAAGGCGAGGATCGGGTGTAGAGTTTCGGCGAGGTCGGGGGTGGAAGATTTCCAACGACGAAGGATCGGATTGGACGAGGGTGGCCATAGAGTGGGCGGTGGAGATTTTGACCTTAGAGGATGGGAATGAGGAGGAGGGCAAGGAGGCTTACAGGTTCTCCACGGCGGGAAGGAGGAGGCAAGGATCGAGGGTGGAGGGGTCGAGGGAGAGGGCTTTGTTGCAGACGGAGATGGCGAAGAGGGAGATAGTGACGTAGAAAGAGAGAGAAGAAGAAGAGCTAAAAAAGGGGGAGAGCGAGAGAGGAGAGAATGATGTTGGTCATAGTATAGGAGTTTTTGTGGTTGAGTTTGAGTCGTGTGTAGAATTTGATTTTAGATGTATAAGTGACTCATTGGGTTTCGAGTTCACAATTAATTCATTGGGGGTTGAGAATGAGAAGAGTTCATAATTAATTCATTAGGGATTGAGAATGAGAAGAGTCAGAAAATTCTCAATTGAATTTTTGTGGTTGAGTGTGAGTTATGTATACAATTTGATTTTAGATGTATAAGTGGTTCATTAGGTTTCGAGTCCACAATTAATTTATTGGGGGGATTGGAAATGGGAAGAGTTTATAATTAATTTATTGAGAGTTGGGAATGAGAAGACTCGTAAAATTCTCAATTGAAGGAAATGAAAATTCTCAATTAAAATTTTGTTTGCCACGTGGCAAGAAATAGGGAAAATAATAGATAGGTATAGATTGTCTGCGGCTCTAATCAGCATTGTAAGATACTTAGCCTTAATTAAACAATTAATATAACTATTAATTTGGATCTAAACTTTAATTGAATTTCACTGAATATAATACTAAAACAACATGAATTCTTAACGAGTTTAAGATTTTTGAGAATGAATTGTTTTTTATGAAAAAATTTGAGCAGAAGGTTTTGAGTTGAACTGTCACGCGTCGAGTTTAAGATTTTTGAGAATGAATTGTTTTTTATGAAAAAATTTGAGCAGAAGGTTTTGAGTTGAACTGTCACGCGTCGAGACTATCTATTTGGTCGGTTCGGACATGCGCATAAACTCGCCGAATGAACAAATTTTTTTTCTATTTGTGTTAAGGCATATATAAAACTAGTGTATGAATTTCTACGAGAAATACAATCATACAGTATTGTATAAAAAAATTATCACAGAGCGAGAAAATTAAACTTAACTAAACATCTAACTTTTTGCATATATTTATCTTACAAATCTTTATACAATTTTACATTTATACTTTTCAAAATAAACCTCTACAAAGTTTGCTTAAAAAATAAATGCACATCTACTCTATATAAGGTGACCTAAATCCAAGATCACTATTTAGGGCACTATGCCCTTCCGGCAATCCCGCACGGCCACGTCACTACAACAAAATTAGATTATAGGGACACATGTTTGTAACACTTTTTGTAAATGTCCCATTTATAGTCCATCTATATCCATAATTAGGTTATAGTGACACATTTTTGGGGCACATTATAGTAATGTGTCGCTATACACCCTAGCGACGGCACATATAGCGACACTAATGACAAGTGCCGGTATTTTTTTCAGCAGCATTTTTTTTTAGTTTTTAGCAATACTTAAAAGTGTCGCTATAGTATAGTTTTGTTGTAGTGCGTTTAGTGAGGGATCTGCAAAATAGGAGGTGAGAACTAATAAAAGTCCCTGATGGGTTAGGCCACCCACTAGGTCTAAACAAGACATAAGTAGCGAATAAATAGAAAAGCAATAAACATCTATACTATACATATAAAAAATAAAACACTGTTACTATGTCTTGACAATATGTATCAAGTACAATGCCTAGCACAACCACTTTGTCTCATAACCCAATCAATGGCTCGCCAAATATCGAGCCCTAACTTACATCTCTAAGTCAAGTGGGAAGATAATTCCTATAATCTACTTGCTCGCTGTCTGTTGAAAAGATAATTCCTATAACTGATGTCATGTGACACTCTGGAGTATACTTCTTATGGAGGAGTGACCCCCACAAGCCGAACATACTATGTGAATATAATTTTATCCTCCAATCCAGAGGACTCACTAGATCATAACACTACAACAAAATTAGGTTATAGGGACACATGTTTGTAACACTTTTTGCAAGTGCCCAATTTATAGTCCATCTATATTCAAAATTAGGTTATAGTGACACATTTTTGGGGCACATTATAGTAATGTGTCGCTATACACCCTAGCGACGGCATATATAGCGACACTAATGACAAGTGTCGGTATTTTTTTCAGCAGTATTTTTTTAAGTTTTTAGCAATACTTAAAAGTTTCGCTATAGCATAGTTTTGTTGTAGTGTAATGACACAAACTAGAAATTTATAAGTCTCTAGTGTCTAACTCATCCAAACACTATATACATTATCAACATAGCTAACTTTCTACATAAATAAGAGGCCACTCGATTTATATTGTTGTCACTAGATTTTGTTCAACTCTATATAGTCTTATAGTTTTATCACATATTTTTAAAGTCCCAATACTAGCCTTTTAATGCATTATTAGGATTCTTGTCTTTCAAATGACCTAATCCTCATGCGTTCTACATATTGGATCATGGACTCATGTCACCTAATTCGAAATTGGAAGCATGTCGGGAATTGCAATCAGAAGTACAACACCAACCCCTACGTGCATCAAATATTTAAATACTAATATCAAGAATTTAAGTGTCGTGGCATGGGGTTGTGCTGAAAACTTGTCGGCATGGTACGACACAGTGCGTGCCGGGCCATGCCGATGAGTACCGGTCGCAAAAAATACATGTGTACCGACTCATAATGGCATGAAATATTTATTTTCTTTAGCAACAAAAATTTCTAATTGCTTATTATGTATTTTTATCAAATATTTTGAACTTTATTGATAAAATTACTTAGTAATTTAAAGAAAAAAAGGATTTTGAGCTGTGTCATCGGCACGAGAGCTGTATTGTACCGATATCTTATTGTCACGATACGACACGGTGGATACGGTCCGTGCCGATAGATACTTAAATCCTTGACTAATATACGACCTATTATAAGGATTTAGACATAAAACACTACAACAAAATTAGGTTATAGGGACACATGTTTGTGACACTTTTGTATAAGTGTCCTATCTATATTCTATCTATATCCAAAATTAGGTTATAGGGACACATTTTTTGGACACATTACAAAAATGTGTCGCTATACACCCTAGCGATGACACATATAGCAACACTTACAATAAGTGTTGGTATTTTTGTCGGCGACACTTTTTTTAGATTTTAGAAACACTTAAATGTGTCGCTATAGCCTAATTTTGTTGTAGTGGAAAGGCATTCGTTCATTTTAAAAAGCACCACCTGCCTTGTTTTGATGCTAAACATTAAGGAATCTAAGTAATTTGAGTTCTGATTTCGTCTCGGTACGTTTCGGGGGTAACAAACACAAAATTAACGATTTTGGCCTATTTTTTCAAATCAATCATCAAAACTCAGTTGCTTATTAAATTAAACGTGTTAGGCACGCTTCTATAACTTTCAATTAGAAATTTGTAAGATTAAATTAGATCAAAACCCTACGAATCCAAAACCTCTTTTATAAACCCTAAAAATTCATATCTTCGAAATAAATCCAAAAATCTCCATGATTCTTGCAAGAATCTAGTTTAGAATCTTGTCGGATTCTCAATCATCTCAATTTTAAAGGATTTAAGTAAAATCCTAACCTAAAATCTATAAATCTCACCTTTGCCTTGGAAGAAACCAAGCTCTTTCTTGCTCCTAAACTTCCTCTTATTCTTTTCCAAGCTTTTTCCAGACTTTTTCCCTCCAATCCCCATGCTAGGAGAGAGATTCCAGACAGAAAAGGAGAGGAGAGTGCGAGAGAGAGTGAAACAGAAAAAGAGAGGGGTGTGCGTGTGTTTTTGGGTGCGAGGGAGAAGCCAACAAACCCTTAAGAAGGCACTACTACAATCATGACATTTGGTGGCGACAAAAGTCGCCACCATAAGCCAAAAAGTCGCCACCAAATAATTTTGGCGGCGACTAAATGTCGCCACCTTAAAGCATGTCGCCGAAAGTATATAGCGGCGACAACTTTAGCGGCGACGGAAAAGGTGGCGACAATTGTCGCCACCAAAAGTATGAAGAATCGGTGGCCTTATAGTTTAAAATTGTAAAATTTTAAATTTATACTTTTAAATTTTTAAAATTTAAATTTTATCTTAAATTTTAAATTTTAAATTTATAATTTTTGATTTGAAATATAAAATTTAAATATTAAGTTTTAAAATTTTAAATTTAATATCTAAATTTTAAATTTAAAAATTAAATTTAACGGATAAAATTTAAAATTAAAAAATTTAAATAAGTTTAAAATTTGAATCTAAATGGAAAATATTAAGTATCGGTGGCGACAGAAATGTCGCCACCAATAATAAGTATTGGTGGCGACAGAAATGTCGCCGCTATTACTTATCCCCTATTACTTATTTTAAATTTGAAATTTACAATTTTAAAATTAAAACTTATAATTCAAAACTTATAGTTTAAAATTGTAAAATTTTAAATTTATACTTTTAAAGTTTTAAAATTTAAATTTTATTTTAAATTTAAAATTTTAAATTTATAATTTCTGATTTGAAATTTAAAATTTAAATATTAAGTTTTAAAATTTTAAATTTAATATCTAAATTTTAAATTTAAAAATTAAATTTAACGAATAAAATTTAAAATTAAAAAATTTAAATAAGTTTAAAATTCGAATCTAAAAGGAAAATATTATGTATTGGTGGCGACAAAAATGTCGCCACCAATAATAAGTATTAGTGGCGACATTGTAATGTCGCCGCCGTATATTCTTTATTGGTGGCGACAAAAGTCGCCACTATATATTTATCTTTTCAAGGCGACAAAGTCGCCGCTAATTACTAAGTATTAGTGGCGACATTAAAAAGTCGCCGCTATATCTTAATTATTGGTGGCGACAAATATATGTCGCCACTATATCTTATTTATCGGTGGCGACAATTAAATGTCGCCACTATATCTTTACAATTAGTGGCGACAATAATTGTCGCCACCAAAGTGTCGCCACCAAAAATCCTTTTTCTTGTAGTGAGGGGTGCCCAAATACAGCCGAGACCAATCCCCGAATGCCTATGGGGATGCAGAGGTTGAATGGTCCAGCCTTTCAAGGACTGGTCCCCGAAGGTTGAGCTCATGCTGTCTCATGGGGAGAGTTCAGTCCTTCCCAATGGAGTCCGAACCCAGCAGTTACAGATCGGTCCTAGAAAACGAATGGATAGAATCTTAAAATTTTTCAAATTTCTTATTTTTGCTCCTCAGAATCCAAAGTCTCTTCTAACTATTCTGACACCCTCGGAACACCACTTGGAAAATGACAAGATCACTACTCACTATATTTTGCCCAATTTGGTTAAAGTTTAGTATAGTGTTTTGCAACTCGAATATTACATGAACTCCCAAAGAGCATTCACCATTCAATTGCAAAAACCCATCCTTTATTTCTTTGATTTAGAATTTATGTCTTGGTCCTATTCAACGATCAAGCCATCATGCGAAGGAGTGTCGAGCATAAAATATTAAAAATAACATTCTTGAGTTACTTGAGCTTCCGAAGAAGTTCACTGTTAAGCAAATTTTATGTCCCAATGTCTCATCTCCTATACCCTAGACTATTGTTACTAAGTTTAATAGTTCTAATAAATAGGTGGACTCAAATAGTACTAATTAGCTAATCAATGTAAAATGTAAGGCAAGGACACTAGAAATGGACTCAGCAATATGCGAAGGATGGTAAGATGGCTCATGGAGGCTCAATGGAGCAAACCCTATGCTAGGGCTCAATAATGGATCTACAGGATTAGTTTGGTTTCATAATTAATTTAGCTAGCCATCTATAGAGAGTTTGCATAAGAAAAGCTAATTAATGGATCTCCGGAGAAAGGACAGCCTTCTGTCAAACATTTGGATAGGAGAATCTTCGCTATCGACCCAATTCCCAAGAATCTTTGATTTGGTCCATAACAAGACCTTACGAGTGAAA
Source organism: Tillandsia leiboldiana (assembly GCA_029204045.2). Classification (NCBI taxonomy): domain Eukaryota; kingdom Viridiplantae; phylum Streptophyta; class Magnoliopsida; order Poales; family Bromeliaceae; genus Tillandsia; species Tillandsia leiboldiana. The sequence continues at coordinate 50,531,553 of CM055060.1, read as the reverse complement.
GACAGCTTGGGACAATTTGGTTGGAACTGGGATAGAATTCTGGAGGGCCTAATAACCAACCCATTGGGCCTAGACAATTTAATCATAAACTTGAAGGAGTTCATCCCGACCCAAACTCTAACTAACAACAAAGACCAAGTCTTTTGGCGTTGGACAAACTCGAGAATCTTTACAGTTAAGTCGCTGTACTGCTTCTTACAAGAGAGTGGGGTAGCGGAAACTCGGTTCGAGAAGCTCTGGAATATAAAGGCACCACTCAAAGTTAAGATCTTTATTTGGCTGGCTCTGAGAAGGAGAATTTTGACCAAAGACATCCTTCAGAAAAGGCACTGGACCGGACCCACCAGCTGCGCTATCTGTCTAGATTCAGAAGAAACGGCAGATCATCTCTTTGTATCCTGCACCTTCACGAAAACACTACTGGAGGCCTTGGTGCCAAACAAATTGGAGGTCCAAAACACCTCATCGCTCGATAAGTTATGGGAAATGACTGGACATAAAAAAGGAGCCCTAGGGAAACGTCTGCTTACAACCCTTGCAGCAACCTGGTGGAACATCTGGCTAGAAAGGAACAGGAGATGTTTCGACAACAAGAAACGTCCCATCGGTGCAGTTCTTGCGTTAGTTCGTATCTGCCGCTCAAACTGGATTAAGTATTGTACCTAGCCCTGTTTTATTATTATTATTATTATTTTTATTTTTTTGGGTCCGACTGCTCTGTTGCAAATATCGGCTGCCCAATTGCTAAGTTCACACCCGTTATGAATGAAGCGGCAGCATGCTGCCTTTCTCTCAAAAAAAAAAAAGAAAAGCTAATTAATTATTTTTCACCCTCTATATAACTCAGTTATTTCCCAACTCTTGAAAGAATATTGTAAATTTTTATTAAACATATCCTCTTCGAGAAGAAAAGATGTATGCTTCGCTCTTTTTCAAGGGAAAAAAGTACTTCTTACGTTGATTAATTTATGGTGCAATTTCAATGTTTATTAATTAAATACATAAACTTTATGATATCTAGCTTCATATGTAAGAGAGTGTTACAGGTCCTATCTGTTGTAACATTTTATATTAAATGAATTAACATTTGCATATGTAATGCATTCATTCCTATAACCTACACAATGCATTAAGTTAATTGAGGTTACATCATTCATTGTTAACAAAACTTTGTTTTGAACTCGTAACCTATTGTGGTTTTGAAAGAAAAGTTTAAACTTATAACTTTCATACTTAATAAGGTTAATAAATAACTTGTAACCTATAGGCTTTACAAGCCTATATAAAGAGAGCTTGTCTACTCTCTTAAGACACACCAACAAAAGATCAAAAAAAGACTAAACAAATTATATACTACTTGAGAGCGAGACATCAAAGAAAAGGCTTTATTTTTGGTGGAGCTTTGGGCTCATCTACTTGTGCAGAGTTGGTGAAGCCACACGACGAGGGTCGAGCCGTTGTATCCTGGAGGGGACAAGTCAGTGTTCTGCTGCATCGGTTCGAAGGCTTTGCCTACCGCAGAGGGCTTGAATCTCCTTAAAGAGAGCGAGATATCCGTGCCTCGGCTTGATCAACTCGTTGATACTTTTCATATATTTTTTGTAGTCTAACCTCTATTTTGTGTATTTACACCAACAATTTTAAGGAGATTCAGGAGATGGAGGCTACACATGAAAAGTCCAACGATACTACCGGGGATCTTAATAAGCCCTTCCGCTTCAAAGGAGCCCACTTCAAGAGGTGGAAAGGAAAAGTGCTATTTTACCTCAATCTACTTAAAGTGGCATATGTCCTTACGGAGAAAAATCCAAAGAAGACTAACACCGACAATATGACGGAGGATGATCTTTACGAACACTACGAAAAAACTGAAAAATACGAGAAGGATGAGTATAACTGTCGGTATTATCTTCTTAACTGCCTTTCAGACCAGTTTTATGATTATTATGAAAATACTTATTCATCTGCAAAGAAGATTTGGAAGGCATTGCAGCTTAAGTATGATACAGAACAAGCTGGTGCAAAGAAGTACGCTGCTAGTCGCTTCTTTCGCTACCAAATGGTCGAAGGAAAATCCGTGGTGGAACAAGTCCAAGATTTTCAGATGATCGCTCATGAAGTTCAATCCGAAGGAGTTAAGTTCGGAGACAACTTGATCGTGCTAGGGATCATCGACAAGTTACCACCTTCATGGAGGGAATTCCAAAAGACCCTTCGACATAAACAAAATGAGATGTCTCTCGAGACATTAATTGCACGCATTCGCGTGGAAGAGGAGGCAAGAGGTCAAGATGCACTTGAAGCAAAAGAAAATGATGCTAGCGGCACTAAGGTAAACTTAGTATCATCTCATTCTTTACCTAATAACAATCATTCTAGAAATACATACTTGAAGCCTAAGAAGAAAATTGGAAAGAATAGTGGTAGACCTCAATTTAAGAAAACTTCAAATAACCAAGGACCTCCTTCTCACGAGAAAAATTCTATAATTTGCTATGTCTGTGGCAAAAGTGGGCATATTGCTCGAATTTGCAAATTTCGAAAACGTAAAGCTTTACCTCAAGCTAACGTTACCGAAGAACCACTTGTGGCAATGATTACAGACATATGCCTGGTTGAAAATGCTGAAGGATGGTGGGCAGACTCTGGTGCCAATAGGCATGTCTGTCATGATAAGACTTGGTTTAAAGTTTATACTCCCTATGAACAATCAAGAAGTATCATGCTTGGTGATTCACATACTTCTGAAGTTTTAGGGAGTGGTGAGGTCGAGTTAAAATTTTCTTCTGGAAAGGTGCTCATCTTAAAAGATGTGTTGTATACACCTTTGATTAGGAAGAACTTGATGTCAAGTTTTCTTCTTAATAAAGCTGGCTTTAAACAGACCATTGAGTCTGATCAGTATGTTATTTCCAAGAATGGAAAATTTGTGGGTAAAGGTTATGCATGCGATGGAATGTTTAAATTAAACATTGAGAATAAAGCATCATCTACTTCTGCTTATATGCTTTCTTCTGTGAATTTTTGGCATGCTCGTTTGTGTCATATTAATAGCAGATATGTTAGCTTGATGAGTAGTTTAGGATTAATTCCCAGACTGAGTAGTGATTTTGACAAATGTGAAACATGTAGTAAGTCAAAAATCACTAAACGATCTCATAAGAGTGTTGATCGAAGTACCGAATTACTTGAGTTAATTCACAGTGATATTTGTGAATTTGAAGGTACTCTAACTCGTGGAGGAAATAGATATTTTATTACATTTATAGATGATTTTTCTAAATATACTTATGTATATTTACTGAAAAATAAAAGTGATGCTTTTGACAGATTTAAAGATTTCCTCCATGAAGTAGAAAATCAATTCGGTAAAAAGATAAAAAGAATTAGAAGTGATCGAGGTCGTGAGTATGGATCTACGGGATTCAATTCTTTTGTTCAGTCTTTAGGAATTATCCATGAGACTACAGCTCCATATTCGCCTGCTTCTAATGGAGTGGCCGAGAGAAAAAATAGAACACTTATTGAGCTAACAAATGCTATGATAGTTGACACTGGTGTACCCTTAAATCTTTGGGGTGAAGCTATTTTAACTGCAAGTTATGTCTTGAATCGCGTGCCACATAAGAAGTCTAAAATGACACCTTTTGAGTTGTGGAAAGGGTATAAGCCAAATTTGGGATATCTTAAAGTGTGGGGCTGTCTAGCTTATGTGAGGCTATCAGACCCTAAAAGACCCAAATTGGGTGTTAGAGCTGCCACTTGTATATTTCTTGGATATGCCTTAAACAGTTCAGCCTATAGATTTTTAGACATTGAAAACAATGTGATTTTTGAATCAGGAGATGCTATTTTTCATGAAGATAAGTTTCCTTTAAAATTGAAAAATAGTGGGGGCCAAGAATTTAAAAGTGTTTCGAACAAACCAAACTCTTCAAACTCTCTTTCGCAAAACCAAGAACAATATGTTTTTGAACCTAGAAAGAGTAAAAGAAATAGAATAGAAAAAGATTTTGGCCCTGATTATGTTATTCTTAATATTGAAGAAAACTCATTTTCTTTACAAGAAGTTTTATCTTCAAATGACGCCATTTTTTGGAAAGAGGCTGTAACTGATGAGATGGAATCTCTAATTTCTAATAAAACTTGGAAATTAGTGGATTTACCTCCAGGCTGTACAACAATTGGTTGTAAATGGGTCCTCAGAAAGAAATTGAAACCGGATGGGAGTGTAGACAAGTATAAAGCTAGACTTGTCGCAAAAGGTTATAAACAAAAAGAAGATCTAGACTTCTTTGATACCTTTTCTCCGGTTACTAGAGTGACATCCATCAGAGTTCTCATTGCTATTGCAGCAATATATGATTTACATATTCATCAGATGGATGTAAAAACCGCCTTTCTGAATGGTGACCTAGATGAGGAAATTTATATGGACCAACCTGAGGGGTTCATAGAGCCTGGACAAGAACATAAAGTGTGCAAGCTAAATAAATCCCTTTATGGCTTAAAGCAGGCACCCAGACAGTGGCATGAAAAATTTGATTCTTGCATGATTGAGAATGGCTTTAAATCAAACGAGTGTAATAAGTGCATCTACTACAAAACTTTTGAAAAATTGCATGTAGTTGTTAGCCTTTATGTAGATGATTTGCTAATTTTTGGCTCTAACTTAAATGTTATTAATGAGACAAAAATTATGCTAAATCATTATTTTGAAATGAAAGATCTTGGTGAGGCTAACTTCATTTTGGGTATGAAAATTACCAAAACACCAGATGGTATTTTTCTTGATCAGTCGCATTATGTTGAGAAAATTTTAAGAAAGTACAACTTTCTTAATTGCAAGCATGTGACTACACCTTTTGATTCAAGTGTTCACTTATTTTCCGTTAAAAGTGAAAATGAAATTATAAATCAAAAGGAATATGCTAGTATGATTGGAAGCTTGCGGTTTGCGACTGATTGCACTAGACCTGATATAGCATATGCAGTAGGGATACTTAGGAGATTTACAAGCAAGCCGGGTACAGAGCATTGGCATGCCATGGAACGTGTGATGAGATATCTCATTGGTACCAAAACTTATGGCTTGTTTTATGGGAAGTATCCTGCTGTAATTGAGGGTTATAGTGATGCTGATTGGAATACCTTATCAGGTGATTCTCTCTCTACCACTGGTTATATTTTTACTTTAGCAGGTGGTGCTATATGTTGGAAATCTAAAAAGCAAACTATCATTGCTAATTCAACCATGGAAGCCGAGCTTATTGCTTTAGCTTCAGCTAGCGAGGAAGCTAGTTGGTTGAGAGACTTATTGTCTGAGATTCCATTTCTGGAGAAACCAGTTCCATCTGTGTTGATACACTGTGATAGCACTGCTGCTATTGGTAGAGTAAGAAACCGTTATTATAACGGTAAATCCAGATCCGTGAGAAGAAAACACAGTACTGTGAGATCATATATGAACAATGGTATTATCAATGTAGATTATATAAAATCTACTGATAATCTAGCAGATCCATTAACCAAGGCCTTGGGAAGAGAAAGGATCTGGAATACATCGAGGGGGATAGGGTTAAAGCCTATAACATCATGAACCACGTATGAGGATACCCAACCTGATGATCAGAGATCCTGAAAATCGGGTTCAATGGGAAAAACGAATCATATGGTGGTCGTAAAGAATGCACAACATATAGATCTACATGATCTAATATTACCTATCCCTATGATGTGAGTGCATTCATCCTGTAATGGAATGAGGGTTGAGTTATTACACTCTTAATGGAGTCTGTGGCTCTTATGAGCAGGGTGTCAGAATTACAGGAGCACCCTTGACGGATTTCACCTATGTGAGCATGGAAGTGGGGCCGCTTCCTATGAGAATGGGCTTTTTCTCAAAAATGCTCATGAAAACCAGGATAAGCACAAGGCCGTAACGTGCTAGCTAGTAAAGCTCATGTCAACACCTGGATTATTATATGTGAGCAGTGACACTCTATTTCCCTTAAGCAGCCAAAGTTCAAGTCTGAGACCACTCTGGCTCTGGAGTAGAGATCATTGTTTCACTAAGTGAAGGTTCAATGCAGAGCACACCTTCTTTATGTATAATGATCCCTCTTTGACTGTCGAACTCTCTTTAATAATAAAATGAGTGGGGGAATGTTGTAACATTTTATATTAAATGAATTAACATTTGCATATGTAATGCATTCATTCCTATAACCTACACAATGCATTAAGTTAATTGAGGTTACATCATTCATTGTTAACAAAACTTTGTTTTGAACTCGTAACCTATTGTGGTTTTGAAAGAAAAGTTTAAACTTATAACTTTCATACTTAATAAGGTTAATAAATAACTTGTAACCTATAGGCTTTACAAGCCTATATAAAGAGAGCTTGTCTACTCTCTTAAGACACACCAACAAAAGATCAAAAAAAGACTAAACAAATTATATACTACTTGAGAGCGAGACATCAAAGAAAAGGCATTATTTTTGGTGGAGCTTTGGGCTCATCTACTTGTGCAGAGTTGGTGAAGCCACACGACGAGGGTCGAGCCGTTGTATCCTGGAGGGGACAAGTCAGTGTTCTGCTGCATCGGTTCGAAGGCTTTGCCTACCGCAGAGGGCTTGAATCTCCTTAAAGAGAGCGAGATATCCGTGCCTCGGCTTGATCAACTCGTTGATACTTTTCATATATTTTTTGTAGTCTAACCTCTATTTTGTGTATTTACACCAACACTATCTATAAATCGTGATCGATCCATAAAGGGTCCAACATTGGCACAACTTCTCTAAATAGGTTCAAAATATTACAAAACTAAAAGAATGAATCTAACTAAGAAATAACATGGATCTACATACCAAAAGAAAAAACTGATTTGTTTATAACTTTCCCTTGATGTGTCCATCAATTTTGCCATTAAGTCAAAGAGTCCTAAAAGTAAGGGTGCCTATTAGTATAGTGAGATTTTCATGATAAATTTCTTTGGATAAACTATGAGGATCCTATATAATTTGAAAAGTTTTAAAGGAAAGCAGGATTTGTTGGTCTTAGAGGTGGACCAAGCGGATATTATTTAGCAAAGAAGTATATGTTTATAGTTAATGTTAAGACACTTCCTTACAGGATAGAGGGGGCAGCAAAGAATTTTTAACATTATATATATCATAACACTTGTGTTTGATTCTAGACAAAACTAACACATATCATCCAGCCAAACGTATTACCACACAAAATTATTACAGTTATAGTAAGGTTGTTATTTTTATAACATTCATTATTTTCTTATCAATTGTTTTGAGCCTACTTTTGTCTGTAGCTACAGTCATATAATATTACTACTTTTGATCAGGATATATAGCTTTTATTTCAAGTTTTTGATTCGACTTACACTATAAGTAAACTAATGCTTTTATTTAAATGTTTAGAAATCTCCAAACTAAATCCAAAACTAAGCCACCTGTATGTCAGGGACTAAGAAAAACTTTGGCGAATGTCCCTGAACATTTTTCGCAAAATTGAAAGTGGGCAACCGAATAGGCATTATTCCAAAAGCCTCTATGGAAGAGTAATATGCAGGAGTTAAAGTCTCAAATGGAAGCCCAAGGGTCATGGGCAATTCAAAGGTTCTCTTTACATTTATATAGACAGTTTAGTGGATCTATTCAATGTACCATAGAGGTCTATAAATAGAGGAAAAGGCTTATGCCAAAGCCAAAATATTGTATTTGTATTCTCAATTCTCTAAGCAACAGAAATACTTAGTTTTTTTTTGTTTTTTGTTTTGTTTTGTTTTGTTTTTCTTTTCTTTTTTTTGCATAATCTCTATCTTTTGTTTTTTTCTTTTGTACTTAGTCGTAGGCCGTCACTACAATAAAATTAGGTTATAGCGACATATTTTTATGATATTTTTGTGCAGGTGTCCTATCTATATTTTATCTATATCCAAAATTAGGTTATAGTGACACATTTTTGGGATACATTATAATAATGTGTCGCTATACACCCTAACGACTGCACATATAGCGACACTAATAATAAGTGTCGGTATTTTTGCTAGCGACATTTTTTTAAAATTTTAGAAATACTTAAAAGTGTCGGTATAGCATAATTTTGTTGTAGTGCGTGTAGTTCTGGGCTGGTAAACAGAAAGCAAGTCTTGACCATCTTGGCCGAGGAAGGCGGACGCCGGACTTTGCGAGCGTTCGTGACTTGTAGCTAGGTAATAGATATCGTAGGTGACTTCAACTTTGTTCCGAGATCAAACTTTAGAAGTTTTTAAACCTTCCGACTTTGGGTTTGAAATGGAATAGGTTATCATATACAGGCTTGGAAAAAATAAGTTATGCCAAAACAAATGTAAGTACTTTATTTGGATCTATTATAATTAGGGTTAATTTCATTTAACCCCTATAAATATATCGAATAGCAGATATATTTCAACAAAGTTTAAATTTTTATATTTATTCCTTCAAAAGTTCTAAATTGTTCATATATTCTCTCTGGTTTGTCACCGTTAGCTTATTGTTTATTTTTTAACAGTATATAAGTGAAATATCAATTTTGTCCTTACAAATATGTTCCTCCAAAAGTCTCACATGTTAAAAACTATACCTATGGTTAAGTATAATATCTGAAATGATAAAAAAATAAATTTATCTCACTTACTAACCAAGGTTAAGTATTTAATCTATAGTTAACTATATTTTTCTAACGGATATTAACGGTAGGAACATATATGAACAATTCAAGACTTTTAAAGAAATAAATATAAAAAGTTAAACTTTATAGTAATATATCTTCTATTTCATATATTTTTAGGGAGCTGTATGAAATTAACCTTTATAATTAACGCTAAACTTTGTTTGTTGGATTTTAGGGGTGAAAAGTAATATCGAATGTCCAATTAATGGTGTTTGACAAGGAAAAATTCCATCTAGGGCGCGAAAATTTCAACCATTGGATGGAAAGGAAAACATACAATGTCACTTAACATTTGACAAGAGATAATCATTTTGGAGATTTCAAGATTTGGTCAAAATTACCAATAGGGGTTTAGCTGAAATTATTATAATTCGGTTACTATATGGGACTCGAGCATATTAGGAAAGTAGAAATCCTAATTCGGACTGTGAAAGTTATAAATACCACGTAGGTGATCAAAGAATCACCTATCTCTTAAATAACATCTCTTCCATAACAACAACACATTAATTTTTCAGGCGATTTTAAAATAGGTGTAGTTTTCTGTTTCCACCGAAATTAGGAGTAGCTTCGATAGTTTTCAGTGGGAGTACTTTTATGACAACTTCAAAAGTAGTAGTTTCCATATCATATCTTCCAGATGTTTCAGTCATTTGGGAGACTTAAGGCAAAATCTCGATTTCTTAAAGTTCCTCATGACCAGCTGAAAGACCACCATCCAAATATATTCAACCAAGTTCAACCCGAGTTATGTATATTTTTTCTGCAAACAATTTGGCACGCCCAGTGGAACCATAGAAAAAAAACAAATCTTGATCTCAACAACCATAATGACCAGAGATAACAAAGTAGCAGATGACAACATGTCGAAGACTAACCCACAGGTGGAGAACCAGGAGTCATCCTCTTCGGGGACCCGATTTACTAAAGATGTCGATAGATTGTTTGTTGACTTCCCTGCGATGAAGGAGTCACTAGCCGAGATGCAATCACTCATGACCCAAATGATGCAGTAGATAGAACTCATGTTGCGTAAGAGCGAATGCTCGAGGGGATCACGACCTTCACGATCGCGTTGCGGTAGGACTCGTCGAACATCAATGCTATGTTGGCACAACAACACTAGGTGGCCATAAGGAGAACGTTGTTATTGCCAACTTTCGCAACAAAAGATTCAACCACCAGCAAAACAATCATACCAAAAGTTTCCACCATGGGAATGTCCAGGTCAACAACCCTTAGATCAACAAGGGCAACAGACACAAGGGGTAGTATTGGAACGACAATTACGTCCCTCCCCCAGCCAGGCAGCAGGAGCATGCGAACTACAACAACCATATAAATATTGATTTGTTCAACTAAAACGATAGGTGAGCTCCTCCACAATGCTACCTTACCGAGACCGAACTAGACTTTAATTTGAGGACCGAAGAAGTCCTTTCGAATCTAGTTTAGCCTAAATATAAGGCAATGTGATTGGTCAATGCATAGGTTGTCGTATCTAGTGTATTGATAGGAACCATGAGTTCCCAAAAGAATTTTGACCGTCGAAGATCTATATGCTTTCCAAAGAAGCACTACAACAAAATTAGGTTATAGGGACACATGTTGACACTTTTATATAAGTATCCTATCTATATTCCATCTATATCCAAAATTAGGTTATAGGGATACATTTTAGGGACACATTACAAAAATGTGTCGCTATACACCCTAGCGACGGCACATATAGCAACACTTACAATAAGTGTCGGTATTTTTGTCAGCGACACTTTTTTTAGATTTTAGAAACACTTAACAGTGTCGCTATAGCCTAATTTTGTTGTAGTGAAGATGGGCAATCAAACTTGGAGCACATCGTCGGCTTCACAGTCGAGTGCAACAAAGCCGCCACGAACCCTTGCCTCAACATTTGACTTTTCCATCTCTCTCTAACCCGAATTGCATTCACCTAGTATAGCTCTTTGGTCCCCGATTCAATTTCCATATGGTAACAGATTGAGGTTTAGTTCCACAAGCAGTTCTATCGTGTGAAACTCGAAGTATCGTTGGCCAATTTGGCTAAAATTCGATAGTATCCGAATGAAGCAGTAAAGGAGTATCTATCTCAGTTTAGGACAGTCAATAATTGTTACTTCCTCAAAATTTTGGAGTATGAGTATACCCGGCTAGGAAACTTAGGCCGAAACCTCGAGTTCTTGATATTCCTCAGTACCAATGAAAAGACTATCCAAATCCATCCATTTAAGTTAATTTTGAGCTAAGCGGCTGAATGTAGTTTGCTTTAGGAGGTCAAGTCCTAGCAGAAAACTTAGGCCGAAATGCTTGAGTCGCTAAGTATTGTAATTTTTTCTTTTAATGAACAAAAGTGCATATTTCCTTTTTTTGTTATTTTTTCTATAAACAAAACTATTATACCATTTTCTCTTCTTTTTCTCCTCACACTCTTGTTCTCTCTTTCTATTATTTATTTTTTCCTTGTCTCTCTCTTTCCACTCTTTCTTTGTCATCTTTTCTCTTTCTCAGATTGTCATCTTTTCTCTTTCTCATGCTGCTCTCTTATCTTTTTTTCTATCTCCTCATCTCTCTTCGTCTCATCTTTACCTCCCCTCATGCTCTTTTTCAATCATTTTAATCTATTCTCTCTCCAATATTGTAACGAACCAACTTACTAACACTAATAAATCATTTGGTCCGAACCATCAACCCAAGATGCTCTGTTCGTCTTATCTATGCCTCATCCCATGCTCTCTTTTTATTATTTTAATCTATTTCCTCTCCAATCTTGTAATGATACGGCTCACTAGTACTGATAATTCGTTAGGTCCAAACCATAGACATAAAATGATTCAGCTAGTTATTAGTTCTAGTTTGCCCTTCACATATAAGCCATTCACACTTTCCCACATTGGACCTACACCACCAGCCCAAAATGTCCTATTTATCTCATCTTTACCTCCTTTCATGCCCTCTTTCTATCCGTTTAGTCTATTATATCTCCAATTTTGTAACGACTTGGCTCACTGATACTAATAACTCATTTAGCCCAAACCATCAGCTCAAAATGCACAAGTCTAGTTATTTGTTCTAATATGCTCGTGGCATATTATTCGATGTGAGACTATTGGGTGTCACATACTCTCCCTGATTTATACCCTAACGTTCTCGTTTGCGAGGCTCACCTCAAACTTCTGATTAGTGAATAAGTTCTTGTACCAACTATAACGATCCGGCCCAATAGCAATAATAACTCATTGGATCCAAATCATCAGCCCAAAATACTTAAGTCTGGTTATTAGTTCTAGTATATCCGTCACATATAAGCCCGTCACACTCTCCATATTATTCGATGTGGGACTATCGGGGTATCACAATTAATCTTCTCCTATTCTTTCTGGCATATCTCTCCTCAAACTCCTCACGTTGTTGACATCTTGACTTGATTGTTGAAATTAAATTATTTTTCTAATCTATTGGATTTTTATTTAATTAAATTGTATGTTTGGTCATCAAACTACCAGTCGGGTGACACTTTGGTTCTCAAACTTTGATTTAATTAAATTATAATTTGTGGCTTGAACTTTCGAAATTATTATAATCAAGTCCTACAAACTAATTTAATTGACATAACGTTTATAGTATTTTAGAAACTTGATACCTCGTAAAATTGCCATAACTCCACAGATATTGTGAAACCTTGGTTACATGAATCTTTACATGTTTACATCATCTTCTAAATTTAGTTTTAAAAGCTGAAAAAAATTCACCATACAGTATTTAACAGCCAATTAAGGGGCAGTTTTATACAATTAGCATAGGTGGTAAAAGTGAGGACTATATGTTGATTGATTTATTTCCGCTTTCGAGGAATTTTAACGATGATTAAAACTAATTAAGTAAAGTTTCTTTAAAGGATAAGAAGTGAAGGAGGTTACTAGTTCCTTCCTTTTTTTTTGGAGAAAGAGGTTTCTAGGTTTTATTACAAGAAGATAGATAGTTCCAATGCAAAGAGGTATTGGGTAATTCTCTATACGAATTACTTACTAATAGTAAGATAAATATTACCAAAAAGTGGCCAAATTTTGTTCTTAAAATAGACATTCTTTGTAAAGTGCTTTTTTTTTTGTGTGTTGTATGTGCATGATCTGCACATGTTTGTGGGTAAGCTCTGCAGTACCACTAATAGATATCAATTAAAGTTTAAGATCTGTTAAAGGATAAATAGAAAAGTTTATTAACTAACTCTTATGAACTTTATTACTAACAAATGCTAGCGAGGAATCCAAGCATTCGAAGAAATTAAGCCAACTTTATGATTGCTTTTGAATTAATAATAAAGAGATAGCTTAACTTTTGAATTGTCAATAAATGTTTAATGAGACATTATAATCCCTTTCTAGACATTTTCAAAGCAATTTTTTTGTAGATTGGCAAATAAAGTTATAAAAAATCCATGATTTGAATACTAATAACAAGTTTAACTTACTAATTATAGTATAGAATATTGTTTTGACCATCATATGGAAGGAACTGAAACAAAGCATGCATTAATTGGAGGTAGTAGTTAATTTCACAGGGCTAAGTCATAAAAAATTCAAACTAGATTTCTATTAGCAAAACATTCACATGTTATGTCTAATATGAAAAATTTTAGCTCTCTATATGAAATAATTATTTATTCAAGTTGGTGGAAAAATTAGAATGTTGAGATGGAAGATTTTCCATTACAGGTAACTTATAAAAATTACAAACTAGGTTTCAGTTGGGTTAAAATATTCATTTGTATCTCATTGCAGTTAATATGACTACAACCTAAGATAAAATAAACATATATAAGGGAGGGCAATTTTTTCTTTAGCATCTATGAAATTGTCATGCCCCGAATCACAACAAAAACTCATATTAGAAATGTGGTCAAATCCGTCGCAAATGCATGATGTCAATACAGAGCACCTATCAAGTATGAACATACAAAAAATTCAAGATTTTTGAAAACTTATCTTTTCCATCCCAAGATTATTACAAAATATGTGGTTACTGAGTACATCTAAATTTCTTAATTTGAGTTCATTACAACTTTTCTTTTTCAAAATATGCCAACTAATTTTTTTTGATAGAAATACAAAAAGTATACATGTCCCAGGATGAACTATCTACACGTGTTCTCGATCGCCCCGCGCGCTCATTCCCGGCCGACACATGAAAAATAGGATGTAGGAAACTTATATAAGATTTTCAGTAGATACAACGAGCCGATTAAGACGAGCTGCACCACTAGTCTACTAAGGAAACAACAATAAAGGTAGGTGAATGACATAGAGTATAGGTATATAACTGAAACTGGACAATAACTACCTAAAACGACAAAAGTAAATAGGAAGTAACATGCATCAATGACACAAAGTGCCAACAATGCTCTTGTACCCAATCTGTCGACTCGCCGGTTGTACAGACCTAAATCTAAGCTTGCCGATCGACATAGCATTGCCAGAATTGGTTATGCAGTTGCTTCATTGTGTGAGCGTAGCCAGAACTAGTTATCCTGTTGCTATGCGAGTGCACATTGTTGGGACTGGTTATCCGGCTGCCACTCAGAGACAATCCACTTTAGTGAGGACCTTTGGGAGTGACCACGCTGTTAGGATTTGGTTAGATTTGTAGTTGAATCCTAGTTAGGTTAGGATTTATATTTAAATATGTTGGAGGTAAATTAATTAAGATTTAAATATTAATTAGAATATAAATCTAAATGGACTAGGATTTGAATAGTTTTTTTTATGAAAGTTACAAATGTAGCATTGGTGCTTATTTTTTGTAGTGGTGGGTGGTGGTGGTGGTATGGCTTAGCCACACCCATATGTCATGGTCAAGATGTCCATGATTTTGGATGCACCTAGTGCACTGGTGTGTCCAAAGATAGAACTCTTCTGCGTTTATAGAAGATGAGAGAAGGGCGCGAGAGATTTAGGATGAGGGCTCGAGTTGAACCTACTCTGTATAGGATAGGAGTTAGGTGTAATTCTTCTCTTGGTTAATGAATCTTATTTTACCCGTATTTTCTATTTTAATTTTTTTTTTTCTCTTTTGTGGTTGTGTCGGTGCTAGTTTTTTTGTTAAGAAGACGGATTTATGATAAAAATACGATTTGACGTTTTTGTTGCGGAATCCCAACAATCGGTATCAAAGCAAGTACCGAATCAATAACAGTCGATATCAGAGCGAGTTGCAGATTCACAAAATTTGGTATCAGGGTGAGTACCAGATTCCCAACAATTGGTATCAGAGCTAAAGATTACTACTCGTTGAGAGAGATCGACGGAGATGGCCACGAAGTTCGAAATCGAGAAGTTCGACGGTAAGAACAATTTTAGCTTGTGGCAAATTAATGTTCGAGTTGTTTTGGTACAACATGATTTGGACCAGATGTTGAACGGAAAAGAGGCACAACCGGTTGAGATCATGGATGTGGCACGGGGGAAAATGGAATGGAAAGCGTTGAGAACGCTTCATTTATTGTTAGCAGATGATGTTCTTTACAAAATAGCCAGCGAGTCGACACCGGCGAAGTTGTGAAAGAAATTGAAAGATCTGTACATGACCAAGTCCCTAACAAACAGATTGTATTTGAAGCGGTGACTATTCAAGTTGTGGATGCAAGAAGCGACTAGCCTACATGAGCATCTGAACAAGTTCAACAAGATGGTGGCCCGGTTGATCAATATCGGAGTCAATCTAGATGACGAGGATAAGACGCTGATTTTACTTTCTTCATTACTAACGATATATGAGCATTTGGTGACTACGTTGCTTTATGGTAAAGAGACTATAATCGTAGAGGCAGTCACGGCGGCACTTCTCTGGAATGACATGCAAAAGATGACTCAGGAGTTCGGCTTGCAGAGCAGTGATACAGCTTTGGTGGTAAGAGTGAAAAGTGAGGCGAAAACATCGACGACCAGAGGTGGACAAAAGAAGTAGCTATCCGAGATGGAATGCTTCTACTGTCATAGGAAAGGTTACATTAAGCGCAATTGTCATAAACTTAAAGGTAATCTGAAGAAGCTAAAGCGGCAGAAGGAAAAAATTACTACGGATCAGGAAAGGAGACGTCAGCGATGGCGCAGGCGGCAGAATCAGAGATAATCGATTTTGATGTGCTACATGCAGTGACCGGTGGTGCTAAAATTTTAGATGATGTGTAGGTGCTTGATTTGGCAAGTTTCTTTCGCATTTGCTTGGAGAAATAATCTTTTGATACCTATAAAGCGATCAGAGGTAGAAAAGCTCTTATGAAAAATAGGATGGTGTGCAAAGTTTTACGAGTCGACGTTGTGAAAATTCAAATGCATGATGGGGTCGTGAGGACGCTGATAGGTGTACGACACGCTCCTAGCTTGAAACGGAATTTGATCTCACTAGGCACGTTGGACTCGAAGTGTAAGACACTGGACCTTTGCAAATAAGCCAGGTTGTAGTATGGTTGGTCATCAGCATGTCGGGGGAGTACTACTGGGCCGAGTTGGAACCATTTTAGCGTGAATCAACACAAAAACAGACCCGAAATCGCATCCTAGCTCGTCGGATCAGCAAATTTTGGGCGCAGATTCGGGCGTCGGAACCCGGCCATGTAGCCGCCCGAATGGTGGGTGAGGGGCGACACGACTCAATGGGACGCGATGCGACACCGTGTCAAGGGGTGCTGGATGTGTGGCGTCGCGGCATTGGCTGTGGGCGCGAGAGGACGTGGGATGGCATGATGTGACGCAAGGCGGCTGGCACGACGGACATTTCGGGTGCGCTTTCAGGCACCCAAAACATAAATTGTAGCAGCTCGGATGTTTCCGGCCGCCCTTTGTGTGGTTTGGGCCACCCGAAGCTTGGTTTTCGGGTGCCCGAATTTCCTATTTTGAATATAAATTCATGGGGCCACCTATTTTTCTTCTTCTTCTTCTTCTTCCTTTTTTTCTTGTGTTCGTGGGTTTTTAGAGAGAGAAGCATAGAGCGAGAGAGAGGGAAAAGGTGAAAGAGATCGCATGGGGAGTGTCGTTTGTCTGCGCCACGAACGAACCGACCCTCGGCGAGTGATCATTCATAGTACAAATTAGATTTTGTTAAATTTTAATTTGAAATCAGATTTGTAGATTTATAACTTCCAGCAAACTTAAGAATATGCTTTTAATTATCTCACACTAGCAGTGTTAAGGGACCCTCAAGAGACTAAAAATAAATACTGATAATGAGAGAGATCGAATCTTAAAAATAAAATTTTATTAATATAATTTGATGTGTACATAGCTTAAGCAGAGGCATACCCCCATTGTACATAAGTAAAATGCTCAGTTTATGGACTTGGCGGTCAATCAAAATTAAGCTGCACAATTTAATGACATGGTGGTCGAGTGAATTGAGTTTAATTTTGAACTCGGATTGCTCAGTTTAGCGACTTAGCGGCTAGATTGGGTTGAATTTGATTTGATTTGCTCAGTTTAATGACTTGGTGGTCAAATTGAGTTGAGTTTGATTTTGATTTGCTCAATTTAACGACTTGGTGGTCAAGTTGAGTTGAGTTTTAGTTTGCTTTGCTTAGTTTAACGACTTGGCGGTCTAGTTGGGTTGAGTTTGATTTGATTTGCTCAGTTTAATAGCTTGGCGGTCAAGTTGAGTTTGAGTTTGAGTTTGATTTGCTCAGTTTAATGACTTAGCGATCAAGTTGAGTTGAGTTTTAGTTTGATTTGCTCAGTTTAACAACTTGGCGATTAAGTTGGATTGAGTTTGATTTGATTTGCTTAGTTTAATGACTTGGCAGTCAGGTTGAGTCCGGTTTGTGAGTCGATGAAATTGACTTAGTCAATTAAGCTGCATTCAACTCATTTTGAACTGTTGATATGCTTTAGTTCGAGTGGAGTTTGTTTACTTGATTCGGTTCATCCCTAAAGTCTGATCTAAACCTTTGCTTAGGTTGGATTCAAGTTGAATTGATTTGAACCTTTTGTATTTGATTTGGGTTGAGCCGCCTTAGCGTATCACTTAGTTTGTCCCTTTCGAATTTAGTTTGGGTCGAACCGTTAAACTTTGGTTCAGAACCCATTGAGACTTTGTTTAGGTTGAACCCTTATGACTTGGTTCGAGACCCTTTGAGTTTGATTGGGTTGAGCCCTTATTGTTTGATTCAATCTGGACTCTTTTATAGTTCAATTTGGTTCGGATCGAAACTTTAGGGTTTGGTTCGAGATTTGTTTGAGTTTGATTCGGGTTGAGCTTATATGGTTTGGCTCAACTGGGAAACCCTTTTGCCTTAGGTTTGGATTGAACCTTTGTGGTTTGATTCAAGATGCCTTTGAGTTTGGTTTGAGTCGCCCTCTTTGTGGTTTGGTTCAAAGCCCTTTGATTTTGATTTGAAATTGAGCTGGTTGTTGAACCGACATATAGTTCTGTCCAGATTCGATTTAGGTTGAATTGGTTTATGATTTAGCTCGACTAGGCTTGATCCTCCTGCGGTTCAGTTCGGATTGAATCGGTTTGTAGTTTAAGTTGAATCCGTTATGGTTCGGTTTAAGTTGAACCGGCTTGCGGTTTGATTCATGTAACGACCCGGCCCACTAGCAATAATAACTCGTTGGGCCCAAACCACAGCCCAAAATATTTAAGCCTAGTTATTATTACTATTGTCCATTGTCTCTTATATATCAAATCACAACCTCATTCTCATTCGATGTGGGACTATTGGGGTGTCACAGACTCCCCTTGTTTAGACCTGACGTGTCACGCCTCGGGGTCGAAACTGCGATCCGGACTCGCCAACAGATCCGCCGCCCATTCGGGAAGCCCCGTATAGACGAAGCGTCTAACCTGCAAAAGATAATACTACAGCTATACAGATATCAGAGCGAAGAAAGTAAACTACTGAAATATAAAAATGCAACTCCAAATAGTACAGGTCTGATCCTCACAATACATAAGTCTCTCAAAAGTAACTATATACAATAATCCAGCAGACTGTACTACAAAACTCCAAAATGGGGTACAGCTACACCCCAAGGACGAATAGAGAACTAGCTCGCGACTCTCTTACCTCGATCAGCAGGTGCAGCAACTGGAGTAGGAACAGGGGTAGATTCCTCTGGAAAAAGTCACCACAGCGAGTGTGAGAACTACATCAAACAATAGTTCTCAGTGGATACCGTCCCCAAGACCAACGGTCTGCCCACTAAGTCTACTAGAGGCATAAGATAACAGAAATACTGTAATAATAAAAGAATAAGCTGGAAAGAAATCTATAGCTATCATACCTCTATCTACAATGCTCAAGGGGTGATACAGATGAAAATGATGCATCGACTCTATCTCAATATACTCGATCAACCCAATCACACTGACTGCCACATAGGGTCCAGTCAAACCTGCGCCTACCCACTACCACACATCCCCACTAGGACGGGATTTACATAGGCGGTCCCACTCGGACTACGTCGACAAGCTGCAAAAGATAAGTAACAGGCCTAGCTCCGGAGCGGTACTCGAGGGGAACGACCCCACCGAGGAAGTATCCGCGCATCTCTATCGAGCTCAATACGGCTCATGCAGGCTATAATCCAAATCCACGATCAATCAAATCGGAAATAATAACTCAACACTAACCACATCAGCCGGAAACACTCAACGGCGCGGGACCACCGTCCCCAAACGGCTCCCAGTACAGACCACTCGATTGATCACACTAAAGCCACTAGCCGAGGTACTCCACGACCAACCACGGAGGAAGGTCCGAAAGTTTCGGAAGACTAGCGCCTACAACCCTATCAAACAAGAACAGATTCTAGGTATATCCCCCGTAGCTTTCGTCCCAAAATATGAAAATAGCCCCTAGAACCCAGATCACTCGAACCCTCTCGGGTGAGAAAATTTGCAAGAAAAGATGACAGTTATTACCGAAAACTATTTTGATTTGAGAAGCCAAATTTGATGAATTTTAGTTCTTTAAGAAAATCAATTAAAATAAGTTTTATTTTTCAAACCCCGAAGGGCTAATGCCTTCACCCAATCAAACAAGAACAGGCTCCGACGGCCCTTCGAAATTCGAAAGGAAAATATTGGTTTACTGAAATCATGTGTGTGTCCAAAAACAGTCTGGGTTCATGGTTCTGCTATCACCAGCTCAACACTACTACGAACACAGTGCCAATGACACTGGTCGGAGAATACCCGACAACCCGGGACCACCGTTGACCCGAATGGCTCCAGACACTAGCCCTGATCTAGCCTCAGCTATCATACTCCACTCGGCCCCCAGGCACAAGTGTCAAATGCATCCCACAATATCCCGACCACTCGGCCCACTATCCGGGCGAGGAGAAACTCTAAGTCCAGGAAAAAAGAATACAGAGTGTGAAAAATGTAAAACATAAAGAAAACTAGCCCAAGTGAGGATTTTCTACTAGTCTGGTTAAATATATGCAAACATATGACGGGGTGCTAGTCAAGGTTCCAATACTTTATTATCACAAGAATTAGTACGTCGCTCGCTAATTTTGAAAGAAATCCAACCCACCTGGAATGCGCTGATCCATAGTTCGATTAAGATGAAACTGAGCGTGTGTGTTCCTCAGGTTCACACGGTTCCAACGAATCTAAAAGCTCCAAAAAACTCCTCCCGGATGTACGGCGATGCTCAAAATACCAAGTGTTGCCCAAACGGTCCACTTCAAAATTCAGCGTGTGCATAAAAGGTGCATATAAGCCAAACCGCACACAATTTTCACCCGGAACCAAAAAGAAAGATGTTCACCTTGTTCGTAAGAAAGAGTCCCAACTTTTACTTTCCCCTTGAAACTCCAAAATCTCCGCGAAAACTATATCACAAGCCGAACGCCGCAAAAGTCACAATCACAAAATCTGCATTTTATTGTTCTACGCAATAGTCCCAAATAACCAAATTGTTCACCTATGAAGAGCCCTAAGAAAAATCCAAAAAAAAATACGGTTGCGTTTTTCTCGAAATGTAGATGCAAAACGAGTTCTTAAACTCTCAATTCCAACAACCGTAGGCCGATAAAATGTAAGATTACTTCTCCGCTGTCCAGAAAATGCAACAGCAAAAAGGGGTCTAAAGATGCTGCGAGAAACCCTATAAAAACTCAAAATAGAGAGGGGTGATGAATACCAAAGTCGAAGGCCTACCTCTTATGAAGATCAACCTAAAATTTCAGCTTAAATTTCCAAAGAGTAACCCAGGGGAGTCCGTCGAAGAAACGTCGACGAAGAAAACCGCAATCGGAGGAATGTCAAAGCTCGCGGGGTCGGGGAAAAAGCTGATGAAACGATCTCCAAGAATCCTCCAAAATCCCAAAAAGTGAAGAAGACTTGTAGATCTAGCTCCCTGTCGAAGGAGGCCCCAAGAGAAAATCCCAAAAACCCGAAATAGCAGCTCAAAGGGGGCTATTTATAGAAGAAAACAACCAAAAGCCCAATTCGGATCCAGGGGGAAGAACCGGGCGCCCGGATCCGCACAGTGCCGCGCCTGGGACACGCGGCACTCATCCGCGCGCTCCTGCTCAGCGCCTAGAACCACAGGATTGCGCCACGTGTCTTGGCGGGGTCTACGACGGGGTGCACGCGGCGTGGATCGCGCCAGGTCTCCCGCGTCCGTGTGCCGCCTAATCGCGGCGCGCCACGTGGCCTGGCGCAGTCTACGGCGGGGTGCACGCGGCGCAAATCGCGCCCTGTCTCCCGCGCCGCCGCCCGACCAACAGCGTTGCGCCATGTGTCCCTGCTGCTTCTTCGCTGGTGCCGATGCACGCACAAGTGGGCCGTGGACCGGCCCACTCCAAATTCGGCCCAATAGCCCAAAAATAGCTATTTTCGACCATTTTCGCACGCTAAGTCCATTTTTGGCGTCCGTTTGACGCATAACGCACTCGATACATCAAAATAGGTGTTTTCTCACCGCCGACCACACAGTCAAAACACACGGGGCCTCGGGACACCACATGATGTTCTCGTCAGCCAAAACACACACACAGAGAGCCCAAGATCACCAAGTAATGTGAGACTTGTCTCGCTAGGCTTGTCATTCAGACCCCTGACAGACCTTGTCTTTCAGACCCTGGCTCAGCCGAGACTCGTCATACACTTTCAGCTGGTGATTGGCTCTGATACCAAATGTAGCGACCCGACCCACTAGCAATAATAACTCGTTGGGCTCAAACCACAGTCCAAAATGTTTAAGCCCAGTTATTATTACTAGTGTCTATTGTTTCTTATATACCTAATCACAACATCATTCTCATCCGATGTGAGACTATTGGGGTGCCACAATTCAACTCAGCTTGAACCTCTTGTAGTTCAGTTTGGGTTGAATCGATTTGTAGCTCAAACCTATTATGATTCTGTCTAGGTTGGACCTACTTAGGTTTAAGTCAAATCCTTTATGGTTCGGTTTGACTCGAACCAGCTTGTGGTTCAATTTGGCTCGAACCTTATGTGGTTCAATTTAGGTTCAATCGTTTTGTAGTTCGGTTCGACTTGGCTCGGTCCTCCTGTGATTCTGTTCATGTTGAACATGCTTAGGTTCAAGTTGAATCCTTTATGGTTCGGTTTGAGTCGAACCAACTTGTAGGTTGGTTTAGTTTACCATTCTGGATTTGGTTCACCTTCTTACATTTTGTTCACCAACTTGGGTTCAGTTTATCTTTTATCTATTATAAGCATGGCCTTCTGTTAGCTTAGGTTCAGTTTGCCACCCTGGGTTTATTTTGGATTTGGTCCATTATTTTCCATTTGGTTCACCATTTGAAGCTTGGTTCACCATTATAGGTTCAAGCCTCAGTTCACATTTTGAGTTTGATTCATCATCATCGGTTCGGTTTACCACCATGGGTTCAATTTACTGTCTTAGATTTGGTTTATCTTTGGTTTAGCGTAGTGGGTGTGGTTCACCACCTTGGGTTTAACCTTCAATGCACCATCTTGGGCTCGGTTTACTGTTGCAGATTCGGTTCAATGTCTAGCAAGTGGTTTAACATTCGGGTTTGGTTCACTACTTGGAGTTCGGTTCATCTTTTTAGGTTAGGTTCACCAACTTAGGATTAATTTATTTTTAATCCATCATCGGTGTAACCCACCGTCGACATAAGTTTGGTTCAAGTTGGGTTTGTATCCAAACTAGTTTGACTTAGGCTTGGGTCCGACTTTTTTATTTTATTATTATTTTTTTAAAGTTCAAATTGAACTCATGCTCATGTTGGGCTGGGTTCAAACCAAGCATTTATGCAATCGATTTGATTTAACCGAACCGGATCAAGCCTACCATGAAAACGACAATTTGGTTTAACGAACCCAAGTCAAACCTATCATGAGAATAGTGGTTTGGTTTAACAAATCGGGTCAAGCCTATCACGAAGACGGCGACCCGACTTAACAAATCGGACCAAAATCAAGTCTATCACGTGGACAGCGATTTGGTTTAACAAACAGGATTTAGCCTATCGCGAAGACGGCGACCCGATTTAACGAACCGAACCCAAATCAAGTCTATCATGAAGACAACGATTTGGTTTAATGAACCGAACCCATATTAAGCCTATCACAAAAACTGTGAATTATTTTAATGAACCGGGTCAAGACTATTATGAAGATGGTGACCCGACTTAAGTCATATTGGATCTAACCTATTACGAAAATGGTGATCCAAGACAAATATTTATTATTTTATTTTTTAAAATTTTTAAATTTTTTATTATTATTGTGGTCCAAATCAGGGTTCAACCATGTCGAGCCTATCACAAAGACGGCCGCTCGGTATTGTGAATGTAATCACGGGTCCAACGTGGGTAATGATCCGATGTTGGGTTTGATCGTGTCGAGTCTATCGAGAAGACGGCTGCTCAATCACCCTGACACAAGATCGTCATCATCATTTGCACACATGTTAATAACAGTGGAGGTGATATCAGGATCACGACTACTTGCTGATGGTGAATACACGCTTACGATAGTAGTAACAACCTAACATCGATTTTGAACATGTCGAGCCTATCACGAAGACGGCCGCTCGATCAAATCGACGATAGAATAGTTCTCACGTTGTTCGCGCGCATTTACCACCTCGTCATTATCATGATGACCGACATTTGTCGCCGTTGTCGGAGAAGAGGGAGGGCCTTGGGAACGTCGTCATCGTCGTCGTCGTTGTCGTCATCGTCCCTGTAGTTCCACGACTTTTTAGGGTAGATCTCATGTGCTTGCATATATCTTTTCTGTGGTGGAGCTCAGAAAGCGGAGAATGTCAAAGCGATCGGATCTGAAATCCGACTTACGGATCTCCCGGAATGAGTCTTTTGTGTTAACAGATACGATAGGATAAGTCAAACCCGTTAAGACCCAGGTGCATCGAAATCCGCGCCGGCTGTTTTAGAATGTGGGTTAGGTGGCACTCTTATCAAGAAGTTGGAAGGAGAATCCCTTTTACCAAAATTTCGGGATTCGTACATAGAAAAGATATTATTTTATGTAACTATTTATTTATTATTTTTTCCCAAGAACGGCTAACCCTAGTTCGAGGGAGGGGAGAAAGAGAGAGAGAAAAAGAGATCGGTTCTTTCTTCAACGTGCCGGAGGCCGGGAACGAAACGTCACCGTCAACGGGGAGCGGATCCGGATGCTCACTACTGCGAGGAACGAGATCGGGGCGTCTTCTCCGTTAGAGCAAGGTTAGCGGTGTTTATCTCTTCCGCATTTTCGTCGTTTCGTGCTTTAGGTTTTGGGTTTCGTGTTTTCGGTCTTGACGTTTGGACGACGCTAGGATGCCCTAGCCGCCGCCGCGCCGCCGCCTCGCTACCGCCGCTCGGCTGAGGCACGAGCTACCCGCGCGCAGCGCTGCGCGCGGGGCAGCAGCGTTGCGCCGCGCTGCTTGCGCACCCGCGCGGGGCTGCCGCTGGCGCCGCGCGCACCCGCATGGGGCTGCTGCCGCGTCGCGCCGCTGCATGCCCGCGCGAGGCTGGTGCTCGCGCGGGGCAGCCGCTGCCGCCGCTCTGCTTGCGCACCCGCGCGGGGCTGGTGCCCACGCGGGGCTGCCGTTGGCGCCGCGCGCACCCGTGCGGGGGAGGCAACCCGCGCGGGGCTGCTGCCGTGCCACTACATGCCCACGCGGGGCTGGTGCCCGCGTGGGGCAGCCTCTGCTGCCGTGCTGCATGCGCGCCCGCGCGGTGCTGCCGCTGCCACCGCGCGTGCCCGCGCGGGGGAGGCACCCCCGCGGGGCTGCTGCCATGCCTCTGCATGCCCGCGCAGGGCTGGTGCCAGCGCGGGGCAGCCTCTGCTGCCACGCCGCTTGCGCGCCCGCGCAGGACTGGTGCCAGCGTGGGGCAGCCTCTGCTGCCGCGCCGCTTGCGCGCCCGCGCGGGGCTGGTGCCCACGCGGTGCTGCCGCGCACGCCCGCGCGGGGGAGGTACCCGCGCAGGGCTGCTGCAGCGCCGCTGCATGCCCGTGCGGGGCAGCCTCTGTTGCCGCGCCGTTTGTGCACCCGCGCGGGGCTGGTGCCCGCGCCGGGTAGCCTCTGCTGCCGCGCTGCTTGCTCGCCCGCGTGGGGCTGGTGCCGCGCCGCGCCTTATGCACCGTGTGGGGAAAGTGCCCGCGCGGGGCTGTCACTTGCACTACACCGCCGCGCCGCGTTGTCTTTGCGCCGCGTTGTTCTGGCGCAGTGTCAGGTCGGGTTTTGGTGTTATCCGTCTTTTGTCGGACAGGGGTCGGGACTACTGTTTTCGCGGGGTACGGTTTAGTTTACTGATGTTTCTTTTTGGGGAACTCTTTTTAGGCCCGAGAATCGTACGAAGGCGTGGGACGATTTCAGGTGTTTCGGTCGACGTTTTCTATGGTGGGTGCACTCTTAGAACCCCTTTGTTGCATATTTCTTTATTATTATGTTGCACCATATTAAGAGATATTGTGTGTGATTGTGGCGGCTTTTCGAAAGTCGGAAGGTGGGTACCTTTTTCCTGCATTTTGGAGCATGGTTTCAACATGTAGTACATCAGAGTAAAGTAGATGTGCTAATGAATCTTAACAAACCCATGTTCGCATGAGTTTTCCTATTTTTACTATCTGTTGCGACTGGACGTCGCGGTGCCCTATATCACACATGGACTTTGGTCATTATGCTCATGGTTGCTTACACGCGCACCAGCGATTTGGCCACCGCAATGGTGTACTTTTCCGGAAAGGTGGTACGTTGACCCGTGTACCCCACAAAGTGACATAGTGGGGACCCATCGCGGTTACTTAAGGTGCTGCACAAGTGCCGTGGAGGGGTTGGAGGTAACAAGGTGTGAGCAAGGTGTTATCTTCTGCATGCACCGTTTCAGCAAGGTGTTTTCTTTTGCATGCACTGTTTCGAGTTACAGGGGGTTACTGTGGATTCATGAGGGGGAGTTTTGGATGCTTTGGTTTATCGGTTTGCTTTCTTTTCAGTACTTATAGCATCTTACATGTTTGACATCTATCTCTTACTCTTTGGTCACTGACTTCCCACACTGTGACAGGTTCGGTCAGGGGTGGGATCCGGGACGACGGTAAGGCCACGACTCGAGGTATTTAGCCCCCGATTAAGGGCTGGTGACCTTTCTTTTACTTACATTTTGATTATTTCGGTTAGTTAGCTTATGTGCGTGTGATACATTATTGTGGATGTTGGGTTTGAACTGTATTTTCTCGTGGATGAATGTTTTTCCCTTACTAGTTGTTGATTCGGCAACTCTTTTCAAATCAAGTAAAAAGATTGCGAAAATGTTTAATAAAATTTAGGTGTCATGTGGGCACCATTTTACAACCCCTGAATTTATCCTTTCTAAACTTGGAGGCCTTACTAGAAATGTCGATTGGCTACCTTCTCCTTTCTCTTTCGTACTTAGCTAGTGTGGTTAAAGTGTTATTGTACTTCCCTACGCCGTGCATGCGCAAGGGTCACTCTGCCTGGCTCTTTGAGGACTCTCACGTATGTGGCGGATCTGCACACGTCCCCGGCGGGTGTACTTGTAAAAAAAACAAAAAAAAAAAAAAAATGTACATGTTTTCCGCTTATTTTAAACCCCCGGGGCATGACAATCGTCATTCCTTCACTTTTTTTCTTTTTTTTTCCTCGCTTTCTTTTTTTTTTTTTTCTTTTTTTTTTGTTTGGCCTGAGAAAAAGGACCCCAACCCCCTCTCTCTCTGTGCGTACGAACCAAATAGAGAGAGGCAGAGCCCTTCCCTCTTGGGCCCTTACTTTTTTTTTCCTTTTTCTCTTTTTTTCTCTATTTTTTCTTTTTTGGTCAACTCTTTTTTTTTGCTCTCATTTTTTTTTCCAAACCTCTTTTATTTTTTATTTCATAGTCCAATATATAGTGATATTAGAACCTCTTTATTTTGAAAAATAATTTAAAAAATTTCAAAATATAAGACAACAATATAATTTTATTTTCTTTTCTTTTTGACTTTTAGTCATCTATGGCAAGTACTAATCAATTCTCATTTACTTTATTTTCTTCCTTTGTTTCTATATTTATTTTCTTTTCCTTTTCTTTTTTCAATTTTGAATTTCAAACTTTCTTTAATCTCAGCACTGTTGTGCGCGCGGATCAATCTGAGGATTCAAGCACGGACGCGTGCACGCGTGATTATTCGGCATGTCAACTTTGGGGTAAGCCTTACTTTTAATATTATTTATTTGGATTTTTCGAGGCAAGATTTTATTTTTGTACGATTAGAACAATAGTTTTTCTAAATGGATTTGAGGTTTAGTGTTCTTTTGTGATTGACTGCTAGGACCGAGATTTTTGGTGTCGCGCGGTTGAGGCATGGTACCATCAAATTTTTTGGGGTGGTGTCGTATACATGTGGTGGTCGCTGCGGAGCATGTTATCTTCTCGTCGTTCGTGTTTCGCTAGGATTTACAATCCAGATATGTTCCGTATCACCGAAAATGGCATATTACCTTTTATGTCTACTTGGTAGCTTATAGGTTGATTGATAGTAGTAGAAAAATGCATGTGAATCTTTGGGTATTATTTTATAATATTTGGACCATATGGGTTGAGAATAGAATATATTATTATTTTATTATTATGAGACTTATGTAGATTCTTTGATAGTATGAATTTCGGGGTAGATATTATTTATTTATAGTATGATTGGGTTTTATTTTAATTATCGGAGGATCCATGTTACTAATCCGTGGGGTTAGTGTGTTAGTGGATTTTTGAATGGGAGGTGACCTGATTTGTTTTTCTGTTTTGTGTGGTTGGTTAGATGGAGATGGGTGGTATCGAGGTATTGATATTTGTGATACTTCATCTTGATATACGTGATACCATATCTTAGTCTTGATGATTAGCGGTCTGTTGGTGGGCCGTGGGATTATGAGTGTGTCTAGGGTACTAAGATCGAGTTGTTTAGTACTTATAGCATTGAGGGTTCATGAGTTATATTTTGGTGCTTGTTTTTAAGTTGTTGGTGATATGATATATTTTGAATTTATTGAGATATTTGCCCTTGGGATGACAGACCAGCAGCGGCTCTAGTATCCGGGCTAAGGGCACTAGCATGGGCTAGGGAAGGAGGAGGTGGCAGGAGTCTATCTAATGGCGGGCGCACCAACGGTTGTGTGGTTTAGACAGTAAAGGAGATGACATCAACCTTTCTGTTATTGGGCACACCATCTGCTATGTAGTCTGGGCAGTAGGCAGGCGCAGGCTTGTCCGGATTGATGAGTCGGTCAGTGTATGATTGGGTCTCAGCGCACTGTTGAGTCGGTCAGCGTCTTGGTTGGTAGTTAGGAGTTTGGGGGAGACGATTCCTTACCTTTCCTTTGGGGTTTTCCATTGATTGTAGGATCGGATTAGTAACATTTTAGGTTTTGGTGTAGAGGCATGATAGCGTTGTATTGTGTAGGTTTCATCTTATTATATTCAGTTACTCGCTTTTTGCTGCATTTTCCTATCTTGCCTATAGTAGACGTAATGGGTAGTCCGTGGTTGTCGCCGACCGTACTAACTAGGAACTATTAGTTTGTAGTTCTTATACCCTCTTGTAGTTTACTTTTCAAGGCTTTCCAAATCATCTCTAGACGGAGGTAAGGGGATCACACCGTAGATGACAGATTCTTCCTAATTTTGGTATCTTAGAGGTAGACTCCCCATTTTGTAGTTTTTAGATTACACACTTTGGGGCTGGCGATGTCAGGGACTTTTATTTGTATTTATATTTTGAGAGATGATTTTGTATAAATTTGTACAGTGATAGCTGATAGTGTAGATTTATTTATATTCTGATATATGTTTAGTTGTAAACTTTCAATTCTTTTGTAGGTTAGTTTTTGGATTGCTTGTGTGTGTGGGTGTGTCCTCGCACACGTGGCAGGTTTGTTAGTGTGCCCGGGAGCTTCTGCTGTGGGCCCGGAGCGTGACATGAATGGTTGTGAATTTTCAGCTTCAGGTGCAGCTATGAGGGTCCAAAAATAAGATCAGGTCATGTGCGAGGCGAACAAGCACCGGAATTTATATGTTCTAAACCAGAGCATAGTTAGAACGAAAGTGAAAGTAATTTGGGTTCCAAAAGTTTGTGATGGTGCAATCGCTCGAGGTGGAGTGGTAGATGCAGTGATATCGAGTGAAGGAGACTAGCTTGAGGTAAAGCTTGCGTGATGAGCTCGACACGACGGTTGAAGATTACAAATCAAACCAAAGTGCAGATTGTTAGGATTTGGTTAAATTTTTAGTTGAACTCTAGTTGGGTTAGGATTAATATTTAAATATGTTGGAGATACATTAATTAAGATTTAAATATTAATTAGAGTAAAAATCTAATTGGACTAGGATTTGGGTAGTTTTTTATGTAAGCTATAAATATAGCATTGGTGCTTATTTTTTGTGGTGGTGGTGGTGGTAGTGGTGATATGGCTTAGCCACACCCATATAGTATTGCCAAGGTATCCATGATTTTGGATGGACCTAATGCACGGGTGCGTCCAAAGAGAAAAGCCTTTTGGGTTTATAGAAGATGAGAAAAAGGTAAGAGAGATTCAAGGAAGATGGCTCGAATTAAAACTACTCTGTGTAGAAGAGGAGTCATGTGTAATTCTTTTCGTGGTTAATGAATCTTATTTTACTCGTATTTTCTGTTTTAATTTTTTTTTTCTCTTTTGTGGTCTTGTCGGTGCTAGTTTTTTTTTTTATTGAGAAGACGGGTTTATTGTAAAAACTCAATTTGACGTTTTCGTTGCAGAATCCTTATAACCGGTACCGGAGCAAGTATCAAATCAACAACAGTCGGTATCAGAGCGAGTTGCAGACTCACAAAATATGATACTAGGGCGAGTACTAGATTGCCAACACACTCAAAGTGTATACAACTATATCCCAACCTGCAAGGTTCAATCATATGCTGATGCTCAAAAGGGTTAGGAGCATAACTAGCATATATGCCAAATCTCAAGAACAATGAATATCGTCCGCCCCTACAAGGCTACCAAGGATGCATCCACTACTATCAATACACATGTTATCAGAGGTGTCGACTAGCATACTTCTAATGTCCAAGCATAACTACAATAGTAAACAAAAAATATATATATGAAACATATAGATGTATATGTATGTAATTATTCAATGGCTAAGCATGCTTTATGGAAGTGTTATGCGACAAATAATCATGCCCTTCATGATAGCTACACAATGTACACAATGACTATTTAGTGATGAACAAGAGAAAACGGCTAAGGTCGACATACCAGGGCGAAGTTATCCCATTTCGAATCGAATACCCACCTCAAATCGTCCACTCAATAACTACAGCATGTCCTCAGCTGCTCGATCCCTGCTTGGACCCAAGAGGAGTGTGTTAGGATAGAAACCAAATAATAGGTGACCTGAATATGGTTCCAAGATCAATATCACGCCCCAAGATCGAACTACGGCCCGGTCTCGCCAATAGATCCACCACCCATACGGGAAATTGCGTGTCACGCCCCGGGTGTAAACCAGAACCCGGGCCCGTCTATAGATCCGCCGTGCACACGAAATTTTTTGCATACACGAAGCGCCAGTAACCTGCTCAGATGTTAGAGATACAATAAAAGAGCAATAAAAACAGAGCTGAACTAAAAACTACTACATCTCAGACTGAAACTGGAAGTAAAATACAGTACATCTGTAAAATAATGCATCTGTCTCTCCCAGCTCACCAAAAATATACAACCAGTTGGCTAAAGCCAGACCCAAAAGTAAAAGTACAACAGTATGAGTAAAAAGGGTACACCCAAAGTCCAACTAAACTCTCTCATCCTGCCAGGAGATCTATCTACTCAATCGTCATCTCTCCTCGATCCGCCGCTGAAAACCCAGCAGCTCCCGCAGAAGACACTGCAAAACAAAGGAGAAGAAAGAGACGAAAAGAAGAATGGGGGTGAGAACTACTAGTAAACCAGTAGCCTCCCCAAGTGGGTAAAGTCTCAAACTCCGACGCAACCACTAGGTCTACCAGAGGCAAAAGGGAAGGAAGAGTGGTAAGCAATAAAGACTGCTGATAAGGAAACTGCCACTACTATGCTTCTAAATGCAATCCCAAAATGGAATAACCGTATGTATGCATCAGTAACCAAAACCGTCCAGATAAACCCAATCTATCCACCAGTAAAAATTGGTACTGCCTGCTGCCGCCCTCATTATCGGGCAAATAAAGCTGCGCCGATGTGATGGCAAAACTCGATAACTGTCTGACCCCAATGCTCCGGAGGGAAACTCGAGGGGAGCTACCCACACGAGGAAAGTAACCATGTCACAAGTATCATAAAAGCAGGACTGGATCACTACTATGTTCAAGTGGAACAAATCCCTCCACTAAAAAAACCCCGATCCCCAATCTGATGCATAAGTAAACATCCGGTCAACCGCCCAATATCCACGATTGCCGCTGTAACACCCCCGGAATTTGGATTAGTCCTCTATATAAATGATATAATAGGACTAAATCTCTAACCCGGCTATAGCATTTTGGATGGTAGCAAGATCCAAGAGGAACATGAGAGTTAAGCGTGCTAGAGCTAGAGTAGTTCTAGGATGGGTGACCCCCTGGGAAGTGGGGCGTCACAGTTGGTATCAGAGCCATTCACCAGCCGAAAATGTGAGATGAGTCTCGGCTGAGCCAGGGTTATATAGCGGGTAGAGCGAGGCTCCCCGGCTAATGACCGTTGTGAGTGGAGTGCAGCTCCTCACAAGGTCGGCTAAGGCTAGCGAGACGAGTCTCACATCGCCTGGTGCTTGTGAGTGTGCTTGAGCCTGACGTGGACGTCAGGGCTTAAAGGGGGGAAGAATGTAACACCCCCGGAATTTGGATTAGTCCTCTATATAAATGATATAATAGGACTAAATCTCTAACCCGGCTATAGCATTTTGGATGGTAGCAAGATCCAAGAGGAACATGAGAGTTAAGCGTGCTAGAGCTAGAGTAGTTCTAGGATGGGTGACCCCCTGGGAAGTGGGGCGTCACAGCCGCAATACCCCACAATCCATAATCAAGTCCAATAACCGACACCCGATCAACCGCCCAATATCCACGATTGCCGCAACACCCCACAATCCAGGCCCCGGCTACACTATTCCAAACCCCTGCTCGAACCCGAGAAACATCTATCTAGAGTCTAGAAAGAAAGGAGAAATGTACAATCATGGTTTCTCCTAAGTCAAATCCCAATGATAGTGTAGCAGTAAAAGATGGCCTATCTAGATGTCCATACAAGCATGCAAATGTCCTCATGTAGAATAAAAGGAAGCATCAAGTAATACTCTCACATAGGCTAGATCATAATGTCCCAGCATAATAATTCCTCTTTGCATAAGCAACTATGTACTAACATGGCATGCACAAGTATCCCTACAATATATAATATTCCCACCATCATGTACTCACATTAATATTTCCCCAATAATATTCCCAACATGATATGTCCACAAGATTAGTCTCATAGAAACCACTAATCACCCTCACATGAACCATCCACCTATGCATGTCCAAAAATCCTCAAGTGGTACCCACCAACAAGATAAATTACATTGTCCCAATATCATAGTCAATTCCACATGCAAGGTTAAGTGCTAACATTCCATATGTCCAAACAAGCATGCATAATTTCCAGCCACAAGTGCTAATCAATAATCCTATCATAGGGGGAATCTCTTTAATATTCCTAGTGAGCATGTCAAAATAGAGGTATACAACAACCACCCACCTCAATCGCGAAGCACGCGAAGCACAGATCCAACTTGCCTTCCCACAAAGGAAAACCCCGGCTTACTGCGAACACTGCAAAAACGACCATAACGGTGCACAAATTAATCCTACAATTAACACAATGCCGCTGTCGGCGTAACAGTCCAGAAGATGGTCGATTTTCACCTGCGAGATTACCTCGAAAAATTCTAGAAAAATAACCGCTGTGATCCTCGCGATGAGTAGATGCAAAACGAGTACTCGCACGTCCTGTTTCGACGCCTGTAGGCCAAGAAAAAAATAAAATACCGTGGCAAGCCAAAACTTCCCACGATCGATAATCTGTAGCATTCAGTCCAGAAAAAGTGAAATTATCACCTTCGAAGCAACCTAAGAAAAATTTGATAAAAATACGGTCGCATTCCCCTCGAAACGTAGATGCCGATCGGGTCCTCACCCTCCCTGATCCGATGCCCGTAGGCCGAGAAATCCCAACAATACACCACCGCTGTCCCAAACATCGCAGCAGTACAAGAGGGTCAAAAGGTACCACGAGAACACCACCAAAAACTCGAAACAGAGAGAAGTGATCAACATGTAAATCGAAGACGTACCTCTCGTGAACGCGCTGCCACAAAAATTGGCTCAAAACTCCATCGGGGTGATCCAGGGGACCTCGCGGACTGAAATGCGACGGTAGAAGCCACAAACGAAGGAGCGTCGAAGTGCGTCGCGTCGCAGAAAACACCGATGCCGCGGCCTCCAAAAATCCCGGGAATCTATCAAAGGGTGGAGGAGAGGGAGAGGAAGAACTTCTCTGTAGAAAGCCCTCAGTGAAAAAGCCCAGAAAATGAAGAAAATGAGCTGCTAAAGGGGCCTATTTATAGGCCCAGCCCACAAAGAAAGGAAAACCGGATTCGGGCGCAAGATTCGGGCGCCCGAATCCGGCCCGGCCCATCACTGTGCGCGCCCGAAACGCCCACAACGCGCCACGTGGCCTCTCCGCGCCCCGCGTACGCGTGCCCGCCAATCGCGGCGCGCCACATGGCAGCGCGGTCCACGGCGGGGACCACGCTCCGTGGTCCACGCCGGGCCAGCCGGGTTGCTGCGCTCGCCAATGGGCGGGCGACACGTGGCCTAGCGCGGTCCATCGTGCGGCGCGCCCGGCGCGAATCACGCGCTGTCCCGCGTGCGTTGACCGACCAATCCCCGCACGCCACATGTCCACACCGAAAACCCGTTGGTCTCGGTGTATGCCAAGTCCCGTGGACCGGCCTGCCCGCGCCCGCGCCCGCGCCTGCCCGCGCCAGCGCCGCCGCCGCGCTCCGCGCTGCCCTGGCCGCCGAAACAGTAACCTTGTCTCGAAATCCGCATTTGGGCATCCGGGCTCCGAAAAATACAAGTAAATAGTCCATTTCCATCATTTTCGCACGCCGAATCCAGATTCGATGTCCGTTTTGCCCAATTCCACTTCTAAAATTTGTCGAAGGCATCCAGATAAGTAATCTTAATCCAAATTTCGTGCTGGGTCCAATCCTGAGGTCCGATTTTTGCACAAGCACCTCCATCACACCGAATAAGCCTCTAGAAGTCGCTGATCACACTGCAAAAGCTCTGCAAAGATCCGGGTCATCAGATCACGCATAGGCGAAACATCAAACCTGCAAAAGACAGAGTCTAGAAATACTATACTGGTATATCAGAGCCAAAATAAAACTAATATAGCTAAAGCAATATTCACTGTACATCTGATACACATCCAAAATACAAAGCCACCTCTCATAAAGTAGAAAAAAAAAGTACAGATACAACCATCAGACCGTACAGGCTCACGATCTCAAAATAACATCTGTAGGGATGACTCTAAGTCCAAACACTCATGGGTAGGGATCTAGCTCGCAACTCCCTTACCTCGGTCAAGAACGGCTACTGGCGAAGGAATAGGTGTAAAAATCTATGCAAAAAGATTGCCAACAGCAGATGTGAGAACTACAAAAATAAAATAGTCCTCAATGGGTACCATCATCAAGACTAACGATTTACCCACCAAGTCTACTAGAGGCATAAATAACTCAACTGTAAAATAACAGAAAAGAAAAAGTTGAAATGAAAACTATAGCTATCATGCTTCGAACAATAATACTCTAGGAAAACAACAGGAGTAACCATATGCATCAACTCACTCTCAAGATAGTCAAGGTCTACCCAATCTCACTAACTGCCACGTCGGCTCCAGTCAAACCTGCGCTCACCTACTACCATTATATCTACAGATGACTAGAATTATGTAGAGTGCCTAACCGGATTGCATCGACATCATGCAAAAAAACGGCCCAGCTCCGGAGCGGCATTCAAAGGGTAGGACCCCACCAAAGAAAGTTGTGAATCTCAGTCGAGCTCAATATGGCTCCTACAGGCTATAGTCTAAATCTCAAGATCAATCAAATCCACAACTCACACAACACACATGAAATCGGTTCTCCACAATCAAGCCCAGCACTGAATACCACTTCACCTAGTTCGTCTCTTAGATAAGCCACTCAATCAATCGAAATTCTAAGGAAACTCGACTCGGCTCACCGGCATGAGCACAACAGGTCAACCGACCACTAATCCATAGCCTTAGCTCGGCTCCCAACGCAAGCACAACCTAGCTCTACACTACCCCAAATGCACAAGGGATTACCAAATATGAAAATATGAGAAAATAATATGGTCGATAGTGTAAACTGTAAACATATAGAGTTCGGATTCCCTAACACATACTAGAATCTCAGGAGAGTAACCTCAACACCCATAACATACCATCAACATAATATCACAAAAAAAACCATAAATAAGGTGCATAGTGGTAAAACTAGACTTAAAAAGGAGCTCATTAGTTTCGGTCAATATTAACCTACCTTTAAGCTAGTCCAATCACGACAAGAAATCGGTGCAGGGGCAAATCCATAGGCTCGGCTCACAGCTCGGGCCCTCACTCGACTCCACCGTCAGCGCCTCCAAGCTACCCGAGAATGGCTCACCCTGCTCCACTCAATTCAACCGCAGCATAAGCCAACTTCCAAAACTTTGAGATCTTCCCAAACCAGAAAAGAAGAAGAAAGCCCACAAATCCAAAGCTCAGATCAAGGAATTAGGTAGTAGCTATTCAAAATCCAAGCAAGACTCCAAGGTAAAGCTCAACCAACCTTGGATGGGAGGAAGAAGGTCCATGTCCAACTTCCAATTCAACGTACCTTTGCCTACTCAAATTCCTCCTTTTCTCAGTTGCACCACCAGCACACTCTACAATAGAAAAGATGAGTGAATGATGAAGGAGTTCTAGAGACTTCTTAGGTGATGGGAGAAAGGCTATCTTTCAGGTGCAAGAGAGTTATTAATAAGATTATTTGGGAGCAAAAGTCAAACAACGTCGACTTGCCAATTGCTGCCCTGACACTGGTCAGTCTCTACATGGTTCCCCAAGCTCACTCATTCTCTGGCACCAGTCTGCCACCGGCACTGTTTCCAACGACTCTCCTGTTCACATTAGCTGCCACTGTGGTCCTTCGGCTGATGCAGCTATAGTGATCACTCGGTTGGTTACTCCTTTGGCTCAACTCTTCTTGGCTAATCACCCGAAGCTACCACGCCTTCGGCTATCCGTGCTACAGTAACCTCTCGGCTTGACTGAGACATCCTCAATCTGCGTTCGGCTGAACGGCTCGGTTGGACATCTCGACTGTGTCACTCGGCTCAACAATTGGTCAGCTGAATATGAGACCCGAAACTAGTCCACTCTCGGTAGCCCAAGCCGCGTCTCCCCTCAACTGTCGGGGCTTCAATGACGCCCGGCTATCCATCTCAGCATCTGACTTCGGGGTCCGAACCCACTCCAGCCGGCTCTCGGCTGGGTTCCTCCACACGTATTGGCTGATCCTACTCGGCCGGTCAACAGAGCCCCGGTTCACTACAATCAAGGTCAAGATTGAGATCACTCTCAGAAGATAGATCGGTCTCGGGGTTAAACCTCGAATGTGCCACATTTTGAGAGGTCGAGCGATTCGAATGAGAAGGGATCGGCTCAACTGGGTTCTGATCAAATGATCCAAAGAAAGCCGTAAACAAGTAGACTTGACTAATCGAAGACTCAGTTGAAAGAGACGAATCAATTGTATTAAGTAATAGAAAGCTTGGGTTATAAGTAAATTACTCCTAGAAAAGTTGTAAAGAAAGTTGTAAATACGAAAAAAGAAGGCTGCAAGTTATACTACTACTAGGAAAAAATGTAGATTGTAGTGAAAAGTAAAGGGTGGTCTTGTTTCAAGGGTGTAAGACCCTTATTACAGGTTTCGAAATTACTATGCATGCGTCCTTTTCTTGAATCTTCATGCACCACGTGTCCTTGTCTTCTTTGCCCGTGTAGGCTAGGCACGTGGGCCATATCATCTACCACCTGGTGCGATTTTATGTACGCCAACAAAGTGTTACTAAGTTATTCACCATGCTAGCTAGGATACTATTTTCAAACAAAATGAATCGTGAGAAACCTTCACTAGAGATTTTGGGATATTCGTTTCTGGAATCTAACACTAAGGCTCCAAAACCGCACAAGGGTTTTGAACCTAGGTCCAAGTTCCACAAAACCATAACCAATTTTCCCTATTCCATTGAGCTAGTTTTGGAACCTAGCCTCAAGTTCTGAAACTAGGGCCTCTAGGCTGAGTTCCAACTGCTGCAACTTCGCAAAATTCATGGCGTTAGGTGTTGATTCAACTAAAATCACCTCTAACTAACACAAACTCTGTAATCGCGCTAAGGCGAGGCAAAGGAATTGCAAAAAACAAAAATTCCTAGATCAATTTCTAGGATTTCGTAGTTAGAATAAAAAAATTACGAGTTTCCATCCAAACGACAAGTTTCCATACAAAGGTATAGGCTCGGTCGTTTGCAAGCGTATACAAAGATGGCCTTAAAAAACTCTTAGGTTTTCATCCCATTCCGAAAATTAATCTGAGAACGTCGATTGAACCAACGATTAAGTGAAAACCCATGAAATACACTCGATCGAACCAACGATTAAGTGAAAACCCATGAAATACACACGAACAACAACACATTTCCTAAGTAAACCAAAGATCCTATAACAATCACCTTATCTAGGAGTTTTCTCCGAATGAGATGCTTAGGAGGTCAAGATTTCCCACGAAAAAGCCCCCATACTGAGTAAGGGTAGGGCATAGAAAATCAGGATAGCTTCTTTTCTTGGTGGGTATTGGAACTTTTTGAACACAATCCTTTGTCGAAGAGACTTGAGAAAAGAGGAAGGAGATGTGTCACGCCCCGGCGTCGAAACTGCGACCCGAGCTCGTCAACAGATCCGCCACCTATACGGAAAATCCCGCATAGGCGAAGCGTCCAACCTGAAAGTAACAACTACCAACTATACAGATATCAGAGCTAAAAATAACTGCTGTAATAAAAATCCAAAACCACTGTACAACTAAAATAAAGGTACAATATCCATCTCCCAAAATAATAATACAATAATCTGATCCACTGAGACTGAATACAAGTAAAATCCACCTATACATCATCTATGAATCCAAAAAGGGAGATAAACTAAAATCATAAATACAACAGTGTACAGTAAAACCCACAATCCGGGTAGGTACCTCTATCTCACCAAATGACAATACTGGTAGAGATCTATCACGCGACTCCCTCACCACGGTCCGTCGAGCCAACTGAAGCAGGGACGGGAAGGAAAGCCTCTGCAAAACTGTCACCAAGAGAGGGTGTGAGAACTACACCGTCACGTAGTTCTCAGTGGGTACCGTCTCTAACCCTACGGTCTGCCCATTAAGTCTACTAGAGGCATAAGATAACAGGAATACTGAAGAAACAATAAAATAGCTGGTACAGAAATCTACAGCTACTATGCCTCTATCTACAATGCTCAATGGGTGGGTAAAATAGATGATGATATGCAACCACTCTAACTCGAGGTGCCCAAAATACCCAATCGTAATGACTGCCAAAAAGGACCAGTCAAGCCTGCGCTAACCTACAACCACCTCCCAAGCATTGGGCAGGAATTACGTAGGCGTCCCAACGGACTAATAAACGCTCACCTACAACCACCTCCCACGCATGGGCAGGATTTACGTAGGGTGTACCACGAACCAATATACCCTCGCATCCGAAACGACACTCAGGGGGAGCGACCCCACTGAGGAAGAGAACCAAGCAGAGATCGCGAACCAAAACTGTAGCACATGCAGGCTATAATCGAAACCACGATCTAACAGATCGGAAGAACTTGCCAACCCAAAACAACGAACCCAACCATCTAACCATACCGGGACCGGAACACCCATCGGCCCAACATCGAACCCAACCGACCAACAACACCGGGACCGAGAATTCCGGAAAGCTGATGCCTACAACCCCAATCAAACAAGAACAGGTTCCGGGCACAACCGCCCGTAGCTCTCGTCCCAAAAGGTGGCAGCCCTTGGAACCCAGATCACGCAACCCTCAGCGGGGTGCGGAGATTTATATAAAAGATGACATTTGTTTTCGAAAACCCTTTTTGCTCGGCCCCTCTCTGGGCGAGTACAAAATAACTTCCTTTTTAGAAAACCATCTTGCTTGGAGGAAAACCCAATTTTAATATCACAGAAAATCAGTTGAAAACGATTTTATTTTTCCAGGTCCCGCAGGACTGATGCCTTAGCCCTAATCAAATGAGAACTGGTTCCGGCGTCCCTCAGGGGCTTGAAAAGAAAACTAGTTTACCAAAATCATGTGTATCCAAAATTATCTCTGGGTTCAAGGTCCTGCTAACATAAGATCGACCTCGCCACTACTCCGTGGCGATGTACCAAAATCAGGAAAAAACCCAACAACCCGGGATCACCGTCATCCCAAACGGCTCCCGACACTAGCACCAAACTAACCTCTACCACAAGACTCCACTCGGCCCCTCGGCACGAGCGCAACATGCGTCCTACACTGTCCTGACCACTCGGCCCACTACCCAGGCGAGGAGAAAACTCTAAGTCCAGGAAGAAACATGCAATGTGTAGGAAGGCTAAAGCATAAAAGAACCTAGCCCAAGTGAGGGTTTTCTACTCGTCTGGTTGAACATGCAGCATATGATGGGGTGCTAAGTCAAGTTCCACAGTTTAACATGCAATATAACCGATGCTAACAATGCTAACTCTAGCATGCAAACATTTTAACCCACAATTATCCTCGGATACTATCATGCATCATCCTACATCGATAAATAAATCCCCCACGGTATCATGCATATATCCAGATCAATAAATAAGTCACTAACTCTATCATGTATGTCCACTATCAGATAGAATTAGAAAGCCGTCGGTCGATTTGGAGGAAAATCCAACCCACCTGAAACGCGCAAATCCACACTGTAAAAGACTCCTCGCGGTTCAACTTTCCTTTTTTCCGCAAAACACCCAGAATCCGCGAGCAACTGCAAAAAGAATCGCACACGACGTAAATGGACCTCCCCCAAAATAGCACTTTCACCTATGCGCAGTCCTCTGAAAAATCCAAAAAAAATCACGGCTGCAATCCTCACAACGAGTAGATGCAAATCGAGTACTTATACGCCCCGTTCCGACACCCGTAGGCCAAAATGTAAAAAGAACACTCCACCACTGTCCAAAATGTTGCAGCAGAAAATAAGGTCAAAAGATGCCTCAGGAACACCACCGAAAACTCGAAACGAAGCAAAGTGATCAGCATGGAAATCGAAGGCCTACCTCTTAAGAACACGCTGCCGCGAAAATGGTCCAAAAATTCCTTCGGGGTAGCACAGGGGACCTCTCTGACCGAACAGCGACGAAAATGGGCACCGAAAGGGAAATGTCGAAGCGCGCCGAATCGCCGAGATCGTTGATGTCGCAGCCTCCAAAAATCTCGGGGGTCCTTCAAGAGATAGAGGACAAAGAGGGGAAGAAGTTTGCTTAATGTCTCTCTCTCTCTCTTTCTCTCTCTAAAGTCTAGAAAAATAGAAGAAAGGAGGAGGAGGTGGGCTATTTATAGCCTAGCCCACCCACGGATTTGGGCCCGAAATCCGGGCGCCCGAATTGATTCGGGCCCCAAATTGGGCCCAAACAACCCGCCACGACGAGCGCCCGGATTCTCCCAGG
Organism: Tillandsia leiboldiana; assembly: GCA_029204045.2. NCBI lineage: Eukaryota > Viridiplantae > Streptophyta > Magnoliopsida > Poales > Bromeliaceae > Tillandsia > Tillandsia leiboldiana. Next base: position 50,490,439 of record CM055060.1, on the reverse strand, counting down.
CGCGATGCGTGTCCCGAACACGAGACAGCGGCGCCCGGCGAATCGGGCGCTGCCGCGTGCCCCTGGCGGGGCGGCCAGGTGGGTGGCAACCGCCAATGGCGGGACGCCACATGGCGCACGCGGACGCCATCCCGTCCGCCACGCCAGCCGGCGCCCGACAGTCGCCGCCTGCCACGCGTGCGGTACGGTCACCTGCCCCACTCCCCGGCTGAACCACGCGTGCGTGAGCCGACCAATCCGGGGCCGCCACGTGGCCCTCCCCGGTCCACGCACCGAGCCGCGCGTCCCCGTGGACCACGCCTCATGAGCCTGCTAATCCTGAGCTGCCACGTGTCCCCCGCCCGGTCCACTGCACCAGCGCCAAGCTTCGTGGACCGCGACGCGTGCGCCGGCCAATCCGCGGCCGCCACGTGTCCCTCCGGCGGTCCATGGCTCCCCCCGTGCACCCGAATACACTGTAAACTTCCGACTGTCCATTTTCGGGTGTCCGGACTCTGAAAAGTACATCCAAATAGCTGATTTTCATTATTTTTTCACGCTGAATCCAAATCCGGTGTTCATTTTGCCAAAATCCACTTTTATAAATTCGGCGAAAGCATCCGAAAGGTAAACTTGATCCGTTTTTTGCGCGGGGTCCATTCCTTGAGTCTGATTCACGCACAAGTACCTCCAACGCACAGAATAAGCCTCCAGAATCCGCTGATCATCCTGCAAAAGCTCCGCGGAGATCCGGGTCATCACAAGAGGAGCTCTTTCCACTCTTCTAGGGCTTAGGGCAATTGCTCTCGACTGTGAGAAAGAGGAAAGGGTGGTCAGTTGAAGAGAAACTTGTGGAAGAAGTTTCATGGAGTATATATATAGAAGGGAGAGTTCAGCCAAGTTTTGAAACCAAAACTCAGGTCTCGAAATGCAAGCACGTTCCGGAACCCTCAATTAGGTTCCACAGAACCTGAACTGTAGAACACCGGGATTTGGACGACGCACCGACCTTGCAGGATGGTGTGGTGCGGAGGAGTTTGCCTTGGATGTGTCCCATTTGTGTTTACAGAGGAGTTCGGGTTGATTTGGATCCCCGCGGAAGCCTCTGCTTGTTTCGGGCTTTGTACGCGTTAGGTGACTGGTACGGGAAGCGCCGACACCGCTATGGGTTGCAGAAAAATTGGGAAACACTTGGAGCAGGTGTATTTTCAGTTTACAGCGAGGTTCGGGAGGTTCCGGACTGACGCGGAAGACCCGGAGGCAAAAAGTGAGTCGGAACTGGCAATTTTGGAGCCGGTATTTGATTTGAGCACCCCGACTCAACGGTTGAGCTTTTTGAGGAGAAAAAGCTGTGGACACGCGTACTTTTGATTTACAGCGAGGTTCGGGAGGTTCCGGACTGACGCGGAAGACCCGGAGGCAAAAAGTGAGTCGGAACTGGCAATTTTGGAGCCGGTATTTGATTTGAGCACCCCGACTCAACGGTTGAGCTTTTTGAAGAGAAAAAGCTGTGAGCGCGTGTACTTTTGAATTACAGCGGAGCTCGGGAGGTTCCGGGCAGCGGCGGAGGGCCCGAGGGCAAAAAGTGAGTTGGAGTTGGGTTTTTGGAATTAAGTTAATTAAGTTAATTAATTTTATTTAAAGCTTTGCTTTATAAAAACCCCTCCCCTCCACCTCTGTAGCAAAGGAAAAGAGAAAGAAAGAAAGAAAAAGGAAAAAGAGAAAAAGAGAGGAAAGGGAAGAAGAAGAAGAAGAGGATGGGTTTGAAGGAAGCAACTCTTGGGCGTTTTCTTCTCCGAGCGTGGACGGGAGCCGAGCGAGGACCGGCGTGCCGCGTGGAGGTTGGATTTATTTTATTTTATTCTTTTCTCTCTTTTCTTCTCCCCGTGGGCGGAGCCTTGCGGACTTGTCGTCCGGGTTGTGGCGTGGCTGCGCGAGTCGCGCGCTCGCGTTTTCGGCGGCGCGTGATCGGGGGGGGCGGCGGCCGTGCGCTGGGGCGCTTGCGCGCTGCGCGCCGGGCTGCCTTGGGGCTGCGCGGCCCTGCAGGCCGCGCGCTGTGCGCGCGGCACTGCAGGGGTGCCGCGCGGGCAGCCCCTGTGCCGCGCGGCCTGGCAGGCCGCGCGGGGCGCGCGACCCTGCAGGGGTGCCGCGCGGGCAGCCCCTGTGCCGCGCGGCCTTGCAGGCCGCGTGGGGCGCGCGGCACTGCAAGGTGCCGCGCGGGCGGCCTTGGGGCCGCGCGGCCCTGCAGGCCGCGCGCTGGGCGCGCGGCACTGCAGGGGTGCCGCGCGGGCATCCCCTGTGCCGCGCGACCTTGCAGGCCGCGCGCTGTGCGCGCGGCACTGCAAGGTGCCGCGCGGGCCTGCGGGCCGCGCCCGTGGGCGCGCGGCCCTGCAGGGGCCCCGCGCGGGTGGCCCTGTGCCGCGCGGGCCTGCGGGCCGCGCCCGTGGGCGCGCGGCCCTGCAGGGGCCCCGCGCGGGCGGCCCTGTGCCGCGCGGGCCTGCGGGCCGCGCCCGTGGGCGCGCGGCCCTGCAGGGGCCCCGCGCGGGCGGCCCTGTGCCGCGCGGGCCTGCGGGCCGCGCCCGAGGGCGCGCGGCCCTGCAGGGGCCCCGCGCGGGCGGCCCGGTGCCGCGCGGGCCTGCGGGCCGCGCCCGTGGGCGCGCGGCCCTGCAGGGGCTCCGCGCGGGCGGCCCTGTGCCGCGCGGGCCTGCAGGCCGCGCCCGTGGGCGCGCGGCCCTGCAGGGGCCCCGCGCGGGCGGCCTTGTGCCGCACGGGCTTGCTGGGCGCCGCGCGGGCGGCTGGGTCAGCGCCGCGCGGCTGGGTTTTTGGGGGCCGTGCAGCTGCGCCGCTTTGGCCGCGCAGGCTGCGACTCGGCGACGCGCCGCGGCGTGAGTGCGCGATGGGTTTTCCGCGCAGCGCGCGGCGTTTCTCATCGCCGGATGGGTTTTTCTCGCCTTTGTGAGCGCGGTTGTAGCCGCATGTTTTCTGATTCCGGTCCCTCTTCTTGTCTCGCAGTTGTGGCATTGTGTTAGCTTCTCACGTGGCCGGTGGTGCGTGTTTTGCCGCGTGGAGCTGCGGGATCGCGTCGGGACCTCCGTATGGCGCACGGTTTTCGCGGATTGATCGCAGGTGGGTTGGTTTCTCCCAATGAACTACGGAATGCCCTTTACGCTTCCGAATGCAAAGGTATCGTATCCTTATTATTGCGGAACAGTCGTGCAAGTCGAGGGTTGTCGTTTCCGACTTGGACACGAGTGTTAGTCGCATCGTTAGAGTATACGAGTTGTACTGGCAGAGTTACCAGATGGGTATAAATCACTGGCTGAGTTACCAGATGAGTAGATACCACTGGCAGAGCTACCAGATGGGTGTAAATCACTGGCTGAGTTACCAGATGAGTAGATACCACTGGCGGAGTTACCAGATGGGTATAAATCACTGGCTGAGTTACCAGATGAGTAGATACCACTGGCGGAGTTACCAGATGGGTATAAATCACTGGCTGAGTTACCAGATGAGTAGATACCACTGGCAGAGTTACCAGATGGGTATAAATCACTGGCTGAGTTACCAGATGTGTAGATATCACTGGCTGAGTTACCAGATAGATAGTTATGCCCTGGCCGAGTCACCAGGTGGTTACTAGAAGGGATTGAGGTGGCCTTCTAGTGTCTTGTAGAGTTCTAGCAGTCCCAGTGCGGGGGCGGAAACTATGGGCGCCTAAGCCTACAGCATGTTCTTGTTTGATAAGGGCTGTAGGGGGCGCAGACGTTCGTAGTTTCCAGGCCTCCCGCGAGAGAGACTGAGAACTTACTTCCAGCATTGCATTGAGACATGTAGCGATAGATTCATTTCCAGTTATCTATCTATCTATCTATCTATCTATCTATCTATCTATCTATCTATCTATCTATCTGTGTTTTTGTCTCCAGCAGACTGAGTGGGTGTACCGTGGGTTTAGCTTTGGTACCCACTGAGATCTGACTGTTGCAGTAGATCTCACACCCGCTGTGATGACAGGTGTTCCTGAGGCGACCGTTCCAGGTTTGGCTCGTTCGGAGCTTTCTGACCGAGGTAAGGGCGTGGCTGACTAGCTCCTACCCGAGTCGGTGGTGTCGGTGTTAGTGTCACTTGTACTTTTTAGTTTCCACTTTTGTACTTATGTTTTGGGTGCTAGTGGACTGGTGTACTTGGACTTTTCACCGCTTGGTGTTTCTGCTTCCTTTCAGCTCTGATACTTGTTAGCTATAGATCTCTTTTGCAGGTTAGACGCTTCGTCTGTACGGCAGTTTCCGTACAGACGGCGGATCTGTTGGCGAGCCCGGGTCGCAGTTCGACCCCGGGGCGTGACAGATTAGGCGGTATCAGAGCCTAGGAATATAGGTCGTTGGGGACTTAGAGACCCTAGGCTTTTGGTTGGACAGTGGGAAGACTGTCGTGTGAGTCGTGACCTTAGCGAGAGTCTTGTCTGAGGGTGTACCTCCCCCTGAGGATTGGGGTGAGTGACCTCGCATGTTATTTCTCTAAAGGTGATTGTGTTGGCTGCAGACAGCATAATGCTTTAGAAAGGTTAACATGTTTAGGCTTTCGTTTGTTTGGGTCGGGAAAGTCTTGGTCCTAATGTTTTTCTGTTGCAGTGGTTTTTTGGATGCTTCAGAGACGCCGTGCAACGGCAAGGGCGTGTTTGACCTGGGATGAGGGGCTCGTACCGGAAAGCTAAATGGATAGAGCCGAGAGAGGCTTGAGAGATCCAGGCCCAAGCAGTCCTGGTACTTGAGGCGATACGGCGCCAGGAGGAGAGCATGGAGCGTATGATGCACATGCTTGGACCGAGAGCATCTCCCGGAGTATCGTCAGTAGTACCTCCGGCCGCGACTTTGGCGATTTCTGTTCCTGATCGCACCACTGATGGTGCGGAAGCAGCGAGAGGTTGCGGTTAGGTTGTGTACCGCATCCAGTTCCATCCCTTGTAGATTTCGGGACTGAGTTGGAGCCGTGAGAGGCCGAGAACTGGAACGCTGTTATGGAAGATTTGTTCGAGGATTTGTTCATCCAGGATAAGCATCAGGGCGCTTGGTTATGCACTTTTGCATTCGGATGTCAAGAGAGCTGGTGGCGTCGGATTCGTCTTGTAGGACCATCGGGAGCGCAGTTGATGTTCTGGGGTGAGTTTCTGTGACGGTTGAGCGATGTACCCCTGGACGCCCAGGATGAGGCTTAGAGGTTGGTTGTGTTCGAGTGGGAGCTGCATCGAGATGCCTACCTCTTCGTGCATTTTCGGCGAGTGCCGACCTTGGATGCAGTGAGGGTGCATGCTCGATGGATTGACCGAGGATCAGTGATCCCGTCCGAGGGAGACGGTGAGCGGGGGACCCGCTTCGGAGAGAGAGCTCCGGCATCGCCGATTTTGCGATAGTCGCGTGATTCGAGGTTGCCGTGATTCCACCCTCTGGATCAGGGGTCTCAGAGGCGACAGAGACCAGGAAGTTCTCGACAGTGCTCGCTTCAGCAGCAGTGCCAGGATGTGAGTTTCCCTTCTGCAGGGCCGCGTTCTTCGTCAGGGTTGTGGATCGCGTCTCACCTGGTGTGGTCGTCGGAGTTGGAGCTTGCTTAATGCCAACGCCGCTTGTGCGTTTCGGTAGAGCAGGTGGTACCTTCGTGTGGGCCAGTGTCAGGACTGACGGTTGTGCACTTTTGGATCAGTTTTCAGATCACGTGAAGCACGTGGATGAGTGATGCCTGTCCTGCCAGTGCGACTAGGACTTTGGATTGATCATCGAGATGTTAGTCCTACATCAGTGCAGAGGTGTTGATACGAGGTTGGATAGGAATCGGCCGTCCCAATTTATGCTATCATGGATTGTCGAGAGAGAAGACATTGACCCTCCGTGGACCTGGTCAGGAGGAGGGTATTTTTTTATAGCATGTGATGAGATATATGATGCCCTGGCTGAGTTACCAGGAGGTTACCTGCCCCTGGCTGAGTTACCAGGAGGTTACTTGCCCCTGGCCGAGTTACCAGGTGGTTGATGCCCCTGGCCGAGTTACCAGGTGCTTACTAGATTGGGACTGAGATCGAGACAGTGATTGACGTGGTTCGGGAACCGCGCCAACTTCGACAGCACCTCGTGGAGTATCAACCGTGAGACAGAGAGAGCTGTGAGGCGCAGTTGTGAGATTTGGCGGATCGAGAGGTCTGTGAGACCTAGTACCTCGTCGTGGGGATACGACAGTAAGGTTCCAGGCAGTGTGTTACACAGTGGTGATGTCACGTTGTGGGTACACAACCGTGTGAGTCTTGTAAGGTTCGAACTTGATTAGTCTCACCTGTGCTTGGGCAGATGCCTTCGAGTGATTGATATCTTTATGGAACCTTACAGCCAAGGGCTGTGCCTGGATACTGATCCGGAACCAGTAGGGCAGTTTGAGCGGTTTGCGTGGTCAAGTAGATTGACTAATGCCCTACTGATTTGAGAACTGTGTTTTTCCCTGTTTCACTGGGCGGGTTGGTGGTGTTACCGTCGTGGGTTTTTGCTTATCTCCGAGGCGACTTGGAGCTTGAGGGGCTCTTGGGGATGGTGCCACAACTTCTATGGAGGAAGAAGTTGGTTGCCTAGCTTTGAGAGTTGCACTTGGGCATCGAAAATTTTGTGGTTAGGCCTTGTGTTTCAGCCGCGTGAGTGACGGAGGACCCAACGAGGTGAGATACCGTTTGGGCTGGGCCTGGACCCATGTTAAAGTCAGAGATCAGAAGCTCTGGACTATGCAAGGCCAGGTGTAACTTGCGAGAGGCAAAGCTGAGGAAGATACCAGCATTGATCCGGATATTGCCGTGATAGTGAGGTCATGGAATTATTCTTGAATCCTCAAACCTTAAGTGCTTGGACACTCAGGAAGTCGGGTCGAGGTAACGCCGGTGGATAGATTTTGCAGGGATGTATGATTGCTTTATCCCGGCGAGGACATTTTGTTCAGTATGCCCTGTTTAGGCGAGCTGTGTAACCCTGGGAATTGAGTGCCCAGGATCGAGAGAAGGTTCTCAAGGTTGAAAGTTTTCCCCTGGCAAGGGAGGTGATTTATGTTTTGTGGAACAGAAGTTTTGGTGGCCATGAAGCATCAGAGGGGTTTTGTCTTAAGGAGGCTTGAACTTCGGTTTTTGAGATCTCGAATCGAGGAAAACCACCAGCCGCAGGGCCATGTATAGATTGAGTTATGCGAGGTGTGGATCCTCGATTAGTGACTCAGGCTGGTTGAAGTCCTTTTGAACCCCGCAAGCCTTGTTTGGCTTTCCCCTTCCTTGGTGATGGACGAGGAATGCGTTATCCTCATCGACCGATGCGATTCTTGTTTGGTGAAACCAAGAATTTTGCTAGTCGGAATCATACCTTGGGGAAGGCTCAGTGCTGTCAGCATGAAGATTGTGAGTGACCACTTGAGAGCCTTGGACCAATTTGTGGATCTCCGATCCCCTTTGTGTTTTGATTTGCCCTCCTATGTATGGATTTAGTTGAGTTTCGAGGACGAAACCCTTTTAAGGGGGGGAGAGTGTAGAACACCGGGATTTGGACGACGCACCGACCTTGCAGGATGGTGTGGTGCGGAGGAGTTTGCCTTGGATGTGTCCCTTTGTGTTACAGAGGAGTTCGGGTGATTTGGGATCCCCGCGGAAGCCTCTGCTTGTTTCGGGGCTTTGTACGCGTTAGGTGACTGGTACGGGAAGCGCCGACACCGCTATGGGTTGCAGAAAAATTGGGAAACACTTGGAGCAGGTGTATTTTCAGTTACCGCGAGGTTCGGGAGGTTCCGGACTGACGCGGAAGACCCAGGAGGCAAAAAGTGAGTCGGAACTGGCAATTTTGGTAGCCGGTTATTTGATTTTGAGCACCCCGACTCAACGGTGAGCTTTTTGAGGAGAAACAGCTGTGGACACGGCGTACTTTTGATTTACAGCGAGGTTCGGGAGGTTCCGGACTGACGCGGAAGACCCGGAGGCAAAAAGTGAGTCGGAACTGGCATTTTGGAGCCGCGTATTTGATTTGAGCCCCCGACTCAACGGTTGAGCTTTTTGAAGAGAAAAAGCTGTGAGCGGTGTACTTTGGAATTACAGCGGAGCTCGGGAGGTTCCGGGCAGCGGCGGAGGGCCCGAGGGCAAAAAGTGAGTTGGAGTTGGTTTTTGGAATTAAGTTATTAAGTTAATTAATTTTATTTAAAGCTTTGCTTTATAAAAACCCCTCCCCTCCACCTCTGTAGCAAAGGAAAAGAGAAAGAAAGAAAGAAAAGGAAAAAGAGAAAAAGAGAGGAAAGGGAGAAGAAGAAGAAGAGGATGGGTTTGAAGGAAGCAACTCTTGGGCGTTTTCTTCTCCGAGCGTGGACGGGAGCGAGCGAGGACCGGCGTGCCGCGTGGAGGTTGGATTTATTTTATTTTATTCTTTCTCTCTTTTGTCTCTCCCGTGGGCGGAGCCTTGCGGACTTGTCGTCCGGGTGTGGCGTGGCTGCGCGAGGGTCGCGGCGCTCGCGTTTTCGGCGGCGCGTGATTGGGGGGGGCGGCCGTGCGATGGGGCGCTTGCGCGCTGCGCGCCGGGCTGCCTTGGGGGTGCGCGCGGGCATCCCTGTGCCGCGCGACCCTTGCAGGGCCGCGCGCTGTGCGCGAGCGGCACTGCAGGTGTGCCGCGCGGGCCTGCGGGGCAGCGCCCGTGGGCGCGCGGCCCTGTAGGGGCACCGCGCGGGAGGCCCTGTGCCGCGCGGGCCTGCGGGCAGCGCCCCGTGGGCGCGCGGCCCTGCAGGGCCGCGCGGAGCGGCCCTGTGCCGCGCGGGCCTGCGGGCCGCGCCGGTAGGCGCGCGGCCCTGCAGGGGCCCCGCGCGGGGGACCCTGTGCCGCGCGGGCCTGCGGGCGCGCCGTGGGCGCGCGGCCTGCAGGGGCCCCCGCGGGCGGCCCTGTGCCGCGCGGGTGGGCCGCGCCCGGGGCGCCGGCCCTGCAGGGGCCCGCCAGGCGCGGGCCGGGCCGGCGGGCCTGCAGGCGCGCCCGTGGGCGCGCGCCCTGAAGGGCGCCCCGCGCGGGCCGGCCTGTGCCGCGCGGGCCTGAAGGCCGCGCCCGTGGGCGCGCGGCACTGCAGGGGCCCCGCGCGGGCGGCCTTGTGCGCACGGGCTTGGGGAGCCGGCGCGGGCGGCGGGTCAGCAGCGCGCGGCTGGGTTTTTGGGGGCGTGCAGCTGCGCCGCTTTGGCGCGCAGGCTGCGACTCGGCGACGCGCGCGGCGTGAGTGCGCGATGGGTTTTCCGCGCAGCGGCGGCGTTTCTCGTCGCCGGATGGGTTTTTCTCGCCTTTGTGAGCGCGGTTGTAGCCGCATGTTTTCTGATTCCGTGTCCTCTTCTTGTCTCGCAGTTGTGGCATTGTGTAGCTTCTCACGTGGCCGGTGGTGCGTGTTTTGCCGAGTGGAGCTGCGGGTCGCGTCGGGACCTCGTATGTGCGCGGTTTTCGCGGATTGATCGCAGGTGGGTTTGGTTTCTCCCAATGAACTACGGACGCTTTACGCTTCGAATGCAAAGGTATCGTATCCTTATTATCAGGTATTTGCGGAACAGTGTGCAAGTCGAGGGTTGTCGTTTCCGACTTGGACACGAGTGTAGTCGCATCGTTAGAGTATACGAGTTGTACTGGCAGAGTTACCCAGATGGTATAAATCACTGGCTGAGTTACCAGATGAGAAGATACCACTGGCGAGCTACCAGATGGGTGTAAATCACTGGGGCTGAGTTACCAGATGAGTAGTACCACTGGCGGAGTTACAGATGGGTATAAATCACTGGCGTGAGTTACCAGATGAGTAGATACCACTGGCGGAGGTTACCAGATGGGTATAAATCACTGGCTGAGTTACCAGATGAGTAGCTACACTGGCAGAGTTACCCAGATGGGTATAAATCACTGGCTGATTTTACCAGATGTGGAGATATCACTGGCTGAGTTACCAGATAGTATTAGTTATGCCCTGGCCGAGTCACAAGGTGGACTAGAAGGGATTGAGGTGGCTTCTAGTGTCTTGTAGAGTTCTAGCACCAGTCCCAGTGGCGGGGGCGGAAACTATGGGCGCCTAAGACTACAGCATGTTCGTTTGATAAGGCTTAGGGGGCGCAGAAGTTCGTAGTTTCCAGGACTCCGCGAGAGAGGACTGAGAATTTACTTCTCCAGCATTGCATTGAGAAATGTAAGCGATAGATTCATTTCCAGGTATCATCTATTATCTATCTATCTATCTATTATTCTATCTATCTATCTATCTGTGTTTG
>CM055060.1:50393339-50480079 GCA_029204045.2 Tillandsia leiboldiana | reverse complement strand
TAATCCTGAGCTGCCACGTGTCCCCCCCCGGCCACTGCACCGCAGCGCCAGCTCGGGACCGCGACGCGTGCGCCGCCAATCGCGGCCGCCCTGTCCCTCCGGCGGTTCCATGGGCTCCACCCGTGCACCCGAATACACTGTAAACTTCCGACTGTCCCATTTTCGTGTTGTCCGGACTCTGAAAAGTACATCCAAATAGCTGATTTTCATTATTTTTTCACCGAATCCAAATCCGGTGTCATTTTTGCCAAAATCCACTTTTATAAATTCGGCGAAAGCATGACCGAAAGGTAAACGTGATCCGTTTTTTGCGCGGGGTCCATTCCTTGAAGGTCCTGATTCACGCACAAGTACCTCCAACGCACAGAATAAGCCCCAGAATCCGCTGATCATCCTGCAAAAGCTCCGCGGAGATCCGGGTCATCACAAGAGGACTCTTTCCACTCTTCTAGGGCTTAGGGCAATTGCTCTCGACTGTGAGAAAGGAGGAAAGGTGGGTCAGTTGAAGAGAAACTTGTGGAAGAAGTTTCATGGAGTATATATATAGAAGGGAAGTTCAGCCAAGTTTTGAAACCAAAACTCAGGTCTCGAAATGCAAGCACTTCCGAACCCTCAATTAGGTTCCACAGAACCTGAACTGTAGAACACCGGGATTTGGACGACGCACCGACCATTGCAGGATGGTGTGGTGCGGAGGAGTTTGCCTTGGATGTGTCCCATGTGTGTTTACAGAGGAGTTCGGGTTGATTTGGATCCCCGCGGAAGCCTCTGCTTGTTTCGGGCTTTGTACGCGTTAGGTGACTGGTACGGGAAGCGCCGACACCGCTATGGGTTGCAGAAAAATTGGGAACACTTGGAGCAGGTGTATTTTCAGTTTACAGCGAGGTTCGGGAGGTTCCGGACTGACGCGGAAGACCCGGAGGCAAAAAGTGAGTCGGAACTGGCAATTTTGGAGCCGGTATTTGATTTGAGCACCCCGACTCAACGTTGAGCTTTTTGAGGAGAAAAAGCTGTGGACACGCGTACTTTTGATTTACAGCGAGGTTCGGGAGGTTCCGGACTGACGCGGAAGACCCGGAGGCAAAAAGTGAGTCGGAACTGGCAATTTTGGAGCCGGTAATTTGATTTGAGCACCCCGACTCAACGGTTGAGCTTTTTGAAGAGAAAAAGCTGTGAGCGCGTGTACTTTTGAATTACAGCGGAGCTCGGGAGGTTCCGGGCAGCGGCGGAGGGCCCGAGGGCAAAAAGTGAGTTGGAGTTGGGTTTTTGGAATTAAGTTAATTAAGTTAATTAATTTTATTTAAAGCTTTGCTTTATAAAAACCCCTCCCCTCCACCTCTGTAGCAAAGGAAAAGAGAAAGAAAGAAAGAAAAAGGAAAAAGAGAAAAAGAGAGGAAAGGGAAGAAGAAGAAGAAGAGGATGGTTTTGAAGGAAGCAACTCTTGGGCGTTTTCTTCTCCGAGCGTGGACGGGAGCCGAGCGAGGACCGGCGTGCCGCGTGGAGGTTGGATTTATTTTATTTTATTCTTTTCTCTCTTTTCTTCTCCCCGTGGGCGGAGCCTTGCGGACTTGTCGTCCGGTTGTGGCGTGGCTGCGCGAGTCGCGCGCTCGCGTTTTCGGCGGCGCGTGATCGGGGGGGCGGCGGCCGTGCGCTGGGGCGCTTGCGCGCTGCGCGCCGGGCTGCCTTGGGGCTGCGCGGCCCTGCAGGCCGCGCGCTGTGCGCGCGGCACTGCAGGGGTGCCGCGCGGGCAGCCCCTGTGCCGCGCGGCCTGGCAGGCCGCGCGGGGCGCGCGACCCTGCAGGGGTGCCGCGCGGCGCCCCTGTGCCGCGCGGCCTTGCAGGCCGCGTGGGCGCGCGGCACTGCAAGGTGCCGCGCGGGCGGCCTTGGGGCCGCGCGGCCCTGCAGGCCGCGCGCTGGGCGCGCGGCACTGCAGGGGTGCCGCGCGGGCATCCCCTGTGCCGCGCGACCTTGCAGGCCGCGCGCTGTGCGCGCGGCACTGCAGGTGCCGCGCGGGCCTGCGGGCCGCGCCCGTGGGGCGCGCGGTCCCTGCAGGGGCCCCGCGCGGGTGGCCCTGTGCCGCGCGGGCCTGCGGGCCGCGCCCGTGGGCGCGCGGCCCTGCAGGGCCCCGCGCGGGCGGCCCTGTGCCGCGCGGGCCTGCGGCCGCGCCCGTGGGCGCGCGGCCCTGCAGGGGCCCCGCGCGGGCGGCCCTGTGCCGCGCGGGCCTGCGGGCCGCGCCCGAGGGGCGCGCGGCCCTGCAGGGGCCCCCGCGCGGGCGGCCCGGTGCCGCGCGGGCCTGCGGGCCGCGCCCGTGGGCGCGCGGCCCTGCAGGGGCTCCGCGCGGGCGGCCCTGTGCCGCGCGGGCCTGCAGGCCGCGCCCGTGGGCGCGCGGCCCTGCAGGGGCCCCGCGCGGGCGCCTTGTGCCGCACGGGGCTTGCTGGGCGCCGCGCGGGCGCTGGGTCAGCGCCGCGCGGCTGGGTTTTGGGGGCCGTGCAGCTGCGCCGCTTTGGCCGCGCAGGCTGCGACTCGGCGACGCGCCGCGGCGTGAGTGCGCGATGGGTTTTCCGCGCAGCGCGCGGCGTTTCTCATCGCCGGATGGGTTTTCCTCGCCTTTGTGAGCGCGGTTGTAGCCGCATGTTTTCTGATTCCGGTCCCTCTTCTTGTCTCGCAGTTGTGGCATTGTGTTAGCTTCTCACGTGGCCGGTGGTGCGTGTTTTGCCGCGTGGAGCTGCGGGATCGCGTCGGGACCCTCCGTATGGCGCACGGTTTTCGCGGATTGAATCGCAGGTGGGTTGGTTTCTCCCAATGAACTACGGAATGCCCTTTACCGCTTCCGAATGCAAAGGTATCGTATCCTTATTATTGCGGAACAGTCGTGCAAGTCGAGGTTGTCGTTTCCGACTTGGACACGAGTGTTAGTCGCATCGTTAGAGTATACGAGTTGTACTGGCAGAGTTACCAGATGGGTATAAAGTCACTGGCTGAGTTACCAGATGAGTAGATACCACTGGCAGAGCTACCAGATGGGTGTAAATCACTGGCTGAGTTACCAGATGAGTAGATACCACTGGCGGAGTTACCAGATGGGTATAAATCACTGGCTGAGTTACCAGATGAGTAGATACCACTGGCGGAGTTACCAGATGGGTATAAATCACTGGCTGAGTTACCAGATGAGTAGATACCACTGGCAGAGTTACCAGATGGGTATAAATCACTGGCTGAGTTACCAGATGTGTAGATATCACTGGCTGAGTTACCAGATAGATAGTTATGCCCTGGCCGAGTCACCAGGTGGTTACTAGAAGGGATTGAGGTGGCCTTCTAGTGTCTTGTAGAGTTCTAGCAGTCCCAGTGCGGGGGCGGAAACTATGGGCGCCTAAGCCTACAGCATGTTCTTGTTTGATAAGGGCTGTAGGGGGCGCAGACGTTCGTAGTTTCCAGGCCTCCCGCGAGAGAGACTGAGAACTTACTTCCAGCATTGCATTGAGACCATGTAGCGATAGATTCATTTCCAGTTATCTATCTATCTATCTATCTATCTATCTATCTATCTATCTATCTATCTATCTATCTGTGTTTTTGTCTCCAGCAGACTGAGTGGGTGTACCGTGGGTTTAGCTTTGGTACCCACTGAGATCTGACTGTTGCAGTAGATCTCACACCCGCTGTGATGACAGGTGTTCCTGAGGCGACCGTTCCAGGTTTGGCTCGTTCGGAGCTTTCTGACCGAGGTAAGGGCGTGGCTGACTAGCTCCTACCCGAGTCGGTGGTGTCGGTGTTAGTGTCACTTGTACTTTTAGTTTCCACTTTTGTACTTATGTTTGGGTGCTAGTGGACTGGTGTACTTGGACTTTTCACCGCTTGGTGTTTCTGCTTCCTTTCAGCTCTGATACTTGTTAGCTATAGATCTCTTTTGCAGGTTAGACGCTTCGTCTGTACGGCAGTTTCCGTACAGACGGCGGATCTGTTGGCGAGCCCGGGTCGCAGTTCGACCCCGGGGCGTGACAGATTAGGCGGTATCAGAGCCTAGGAATATAGGTCGTTGGGGACTTAGAGACCCTAGGCTTTTGGTTGGACAGTGGGAAGACTGTCGTGTGAGTCGTGACCTTAGCGAGAGTCTTGTCTGAGGGTGTACCTCCCCCTGAGGATTGGGGTGAGTGACCTCGCATGTTATTTCTCTAAAGGTGATTGTGTTGGCTGCAGACAGCATAATGCTTTAGAAAGGTTAACATGTTTAGGCTTTCGTTTGTTTGGGTCGGGAAAGTCTTGGTCCTAATGTTTTTCTGTTGCAGTGGTTTTTTGGATGCTTCAGAGACGCCGTGCAACGGCAAGGGCGTGTTTGACCTGGGATGAGGGGCTCGTACCGGAAAGCTAAATGGATAGAGCCGAGAGAGGCTTGAGAGATCCAGGCCCAAGCAGTCCTGGTACTTGAGGCGATACGGCGCCAGGAGGAGAGCATGGAGCGTATGATGCACATGCTTGGACCGAGAGCATCTCCCGGAGTATCGTCAGTAGTACCTCCGGCCGCGACTTTGGCGATTTCTGTTCCTGATCGCACCACTGATGGTGCGGAAGCAGCGAGAGGTTGCGGTTAGGTTGTGTACCGCATCCAGTTCCATCCCTTGTAGATTTCGGGACTGAGTTGGAGCCGTGAGAGGCCGAGAACTGGAACGCTGTTATGGAAGATTTGTTCGAGGATTTGTTCATCCAGGATAAGCATCAGGGCGCTTGGTTATGCACTTTTGCATTCGGATGTCAAGAGAGCTGGTGGCGTCGGATTCGTCTTGTAGGACCATCGGGAGCGCAGTTGATGTTCTGGGGTGAGTTTCTGTGACGGTTGAGCGATGTACCCCTGGACGCCCAGGATGAGGCTTAGAGGTTGGTTGTGTTCGAGTGGGAGCTGCATCGAGATGCCTACCTCTTCGTGCATTTTCGGCGAGTGCCGACCTTGGATGCAGTGAGGGTGCATGCTCGATGGATTGACCGAGGATCAGTGATCCCGTCCGAGGGAGACGGTGAGCGGGGGACCCGCTTCGGAGAGAGAGCTCCGGCATCGCCGATTTTGCGATAGTCGCGTGATTCGAGGTTGCCGTGATTCCACCCTCTGGATCAGGGGTCTCAGAGGCGACAGAGACCAGGAAGTTCTCGACAGTGCTCGCTTCAGCAGCAGTGCCAGGATGTGAGTTTCCCTTCTGCAGGGCCGCGTTCTTCGTCAGGGTTGTGGATCGCGTCTCACCTGGTGTGGTCGTCGGAGTTGGAGCTTGCTTAATGCCAACGCCGCTTGTGCGTTTCGGTAGAGCAGGGGTACCTTCGTGTGGGCCAGTGTCAGGACTGACGGTTGTGCACTTTTGGATCAGTTTTCAGATCACGTGAAGCACGTGGATGAGTGATGCCTGTCCTGCCAGTGCGACTAGGACTTTGGATTGATCATCGAGATGTTAGTCCTACATCAGTGCAGAGGTGTTGATACGAGGTTGGATAGGAATCGGCCGTCCCAATTTATGCTATCATGGATTGTCGAGAGAGAAGACATTGACCCTCCGTGGACCTGGTCAGGAGGAGGGTATTTTTTTATAGCATGTGATGAGATATATGATGCCCTGGCTGAGTTACCAGGAGGTTACCTGCCCCTGGCTGAGTTACCAGGAGGTTACTTGCCCCTGGCCGAGTTACCAGGTGGTTGATGCCCCTGGCCGAGTTACCAGGTGCTTACTAGATTGGGACTGAGATCGAGACAGTGATTGACGTGGTTCGGGAACCGCGCCAACTTCGACAGCACCTCGTGGAGTATCAACCGTGAGACAGAGAGAGCTGTGAGCGCAGTTGTGAGATTTGGCGGATCGAGAGGTCTGTGAGACCTAGTACCTCGTCGTGGGGATACGACAGTAAGGTTCCAGGCAGTTGTTACACAGTGGTGATGTCACGTTGTGGGTACACAACCGTGTGAGTCTTGTAAGGTTCGAACTTGATTAGTCTCACCTTGTGCTTGGGCAGATGCCTTCGAGTGATTGATATCTTTATGGAACCTTACAGCCAAGGGCTGTGCCTGGATACTGATCCGGAACCAGTAGGGCAGTTTGAGCGGTTTGCGTGGTCAAGTAGATTGACTAATGCCCTACTGATTTGAGAACTGTGTTTTTCCCTGTTTCACTGGGCGGGTTGGTGGTGTTACCGTCGTGGGTTTTTGCTTATCTCCGAGGCGACTTGGAGCTTGAGGGGCTCTTGGGGATGGTGCCACAACTTCTATGGAGGAAGAAGTTGGTTGCCTAGCTTTGAGAGTTGCACTTGGGCATCGAAAATTTTGTGGTTAGGCCTTGTGTTTCAGCCGCGTGAGTGACGGAGGACCCAACGAGGTGAGATACCGTTTGGGCTGGGCCTGGACCCATGTTAAAGTCAGAGATCAGAAGCTCTTGGACTATGCAAGGCCAGTGTAACTTGCGAGAGGCAAAGCTGAGGAAGATACCAGCATTGATCCGGATATTGCCGTGATAGTGAGGTCATGGAATTATTCTTGAATCCTCAAACCTTAAGTGCTTGGACACTCAGGAAGTCGGGTCGAGGTAACGCCGGTGGATAGATTTTGCAGGGATGTATGATTGCTTTATCCCGGCGAGGACATTTTGTTCAGTATGCCCTGTTTAGGCGAGCTGTGTAACCCTGGGAATTGAGTGCCAGGATCGAGAGAAGGTTCTCAAGGTTGAAAGTTTTCCCCTGGCAAGGGAGGTGATTTATGTTTTGTGGAACAGAAGTTTTGGTGGCCATGAAGCATCAGAGGGGTTTTGTCTTAAGGAGGCTTGAACTTCGGTTTTTGAGATCTCGAATCGAGGAAAACCACCAGCCGCAGGGCCATGTATAGATTGAGTTATGCGAGGTGTGGATCCTCGATTAGTGATCAGGCTGGTTGAAGTCCTTTTGAACCCCGCAAGCCTTGTTTGGCTTTCCCTTCCTTGGTGATGGACGAGGACTGCGTTATCCTCATCGACCGATGCGATTCTTGTTGGTGAAACCAAAGAATTTTGCAGTCGAATCATACCTTTGGGGAAGGCTCAGTGCTGTCAGCATGAAGATTGTGAGTGACCACTTGAGAGCCTTGGACAATTTGTGGATCTCCTATCCCCTTTTGTTTTTGATTTGCCCTCCTATGTATGGATTTAGTTGAGTTTCGAGGACGAAACCCTTTTAAGGGGGGGAGAGTGTAGAACACCGGGATTTGGACGACGCACCGACCTTGCAGGATGGTGTGGTGCGGAGGAGTTTGCCTTGGATGTGTCCCATTTGTGTTTACAGAGGAGTTCGGGTTGATTTGGATCCCCGCGGAAGCCTCTGCTTGTTTCGGGCTTTGTACGCGTTAGGTGACTGGTACGGGAAGCGCCGACACCGCTATGGGTTGCAGAAAAATTGGGAAACACTTGGAGCAGGTGTATTTTCAGTTTACAGCGAGGTTCGGGAGGTTCCGGACTGACGCGGAAGACCCGGAGGCAAAAAGTGAGTCGGAACTGGCAATTTTGGAGCCGGTATTTGATTTGAGCACCCCGACTCAACGGTTGAGCTTTTTGAGGAGAAAAAGCTGTGGACACGCGTACTTTTGATTTACAGCGAGGTTCGGGAGGTTCCGGACTGACGCGGAAGACCCGGAGGCAAAAAGTGAGTCGGAACTGGCAATTTTGGAGCCGGTATTTGATTTGAGCACCCCGACTCAACGGTTGAGCTTTTTGAAGAGAAAAAGCTGTGAGCGCGTGTACTTTTGAATTACAGCGGAGCTCGGGAGGTTCCGGGCAGCGGCGGAGGGCCCGAGGGCAAAAAGTGAGTTGGAGTTGGGTTTTTGGAATTAAGTTAATTAAGTTAATTAATTTTATTTAAAGCTTTGCTTTATAAAAACCCCTCCCCTCCACCTCTGTAGCAAAGGAAAAGAGAAAGAAAGAAAGAAGAAGGAAAAAGAGAAAAAGAGAGGAAAGGGAAGAAGAAGAAGAAGAGGATGGGTTTGAAGGAAGCAACTCTTGGGCGTTTTCTTCTCCGAGCGTGGACGGGAGCCGAGCGAGGACCGGCGTGCCGCGTGGAGGTTGGATTTATTTTATTTTATTCTTTTCTCTCTTTTCTTCTCCCCGTGGGCGGAGCCTTGCGGACTTGTCGTCCGGGTTGTGGCGTGGCTGCGCGAGTCGCGCGCTCGCGTTTTCGGCGGCGCGTGATCGGGGGGGCGGCGGCCGTGCGCTGGGGCGCTTGCGCGCTGCGCGCCGGGCTGCCTTGGGGTGCCGCGCGGGCATCCCCTGTGCCGCGCGACCTTGCAGGCCGCGCGCTGTGCGCGCGGCACTGCAAGGTGCCGCGCGGGCCTGCGGGCCGCGCCCGTGGGCGCGCGGCCCTGTAGGGGCCCCGCGCGGGCGGCCCTGTGCCGCGCGGGCCTGCGGGCCGCGCCCGTGGGCGCGCGGCCCTGCAGGGGCCCCGCGCGGGCGGCCCTGTGCCGCGCGGGCCTGCGGGCCGCGCCCGTAGGCGCGCGGCCCTGCAGGGGCCCCGCGCGGGCGGCCCTGTGCCGCGCGGGCCTGCGGGCCGCGCCCGTGGGCGCGCGGCCCTGCAGGGGCCCCGCGCGGGCGGCCCTGTGCCGCGCGGGCCTGCGGGCCGCGCCCGGGGGCGCGCGGCCCTGCAGGGGCCCCGCGCGGGCGGCCCGGTGCCGCGCGGGCCTGCAGGCCGCGCCCGTGGGCGCGCGGCCCTGCAGGGGCCCCGCGCGGGCGGCCCTGTGCCGCGCGGGCCTGCAGGCCGCGCCCGTGGGCGCGCGGCCCTGCAGGGGCCCCGCGCGGGCGGCCTTGTGCCGCACGGGCTTGCTGGGCGCCGCGCGGGCGGCTGGGTCAGCGCCGCGCGGCTGGGTTTTTGGGGGCCGTGCAGCTGCGCCGCTTTGGCCGCGCAGGCTGCGACTCGGCGACGCGCCGCGGCGTGAGTGCGCGATGGGTTTTCCGCGCAGCGCGCGGCGTTTCTCGTCGCCGGATGGGTTTTTCTCGCCTTTGTGAGCGCGGTTGTAGCCGCATGTTTTCTGATTCCGGTCCCTCTTCTTGTCTCGCAGTTGTGGCATTGTGTTAGCTTCTCACGTGGCCGGTGGTGCGTGTTTTGCCGCGTGGAGCTGCGGGATCGCGTCGGGACCTCCGTATGGCGCACGGTTTTCGCGGATTGATCGCAGGTGGGTTGGTTTCTCCCAATGAACTACGGAATGCCCTTTACGCTTCCGAATGCAAAGGTATCGTATCCTTATTATCAGGTATTTGCGGAACAGTCGTGCAAGTCGAGGGTTGTCGTTTCCGACTTGGACACGAGTGTTAGTCGCATCGTTAGAGTATACGAGTTGTACTGGCAGAGTTACCAGATGGGTATAAATCACTGGCTGAGTTACCAGATGAGTAGATACCACTGGCAGAGCTACCAGATGGGTGTAAATCACTGGCTGAGTTACCAGATGAGTAGATACCACTGGCGGAGTTACCAGATGGGTATAAATCACTGGCTGAGTTACCAGATGAGTAGATACCACTGGCGGAGTTACCAGATGGGTATAAATCACTGGCTGAGTTACCAGATGAGTAGATACCACTGGCAGAGTTACCAGATGGGTATAAATCACTGGCTGAGTTACCAGATGTGTAGATATCACTGGCTGAGTTACCAGATAGATAGTTATGCCCTGGCCGAGTCACCAGGTGGTTACTAGAAGGGATTGAGGTGGCCTTCTAGTGTCTTGTAGAGTTCTAGCAGTCCCAGTGCGGGGGCGGAAACTATGGGCGCCTAAGCCTACAGCATGTTCTTGTTTGATAAGGGCTGTAGGGGGCGCAGACGTTCGTAGTTTCCAGGCCTCCCGCGAGAGAGACTGAGAACTTACTTCCAGCATTGCATTGAGACATGTAGCGATAGATTCATTTCCAGTTATCTATCTATCTATCTATCTATCTATCTATCTATCTATCTATCTATCTATCTGTGTTTTTGTCTCCAGCAGACTGAGTGGGTGTACCGTGGGTTTAGCTTTGGTACCCACTGAGATCTGACTGTTGCAGTAGATCTCACACCCGCTGTGATGACAGGTGTTCCTGAGGCGACCGTTCCAGGTTTGGCTCGTTCGGAGCTTTCTGACCGAGGTAAGGGCGTGGCTGACTAGCTCCTACCCGAGTCGGTGGTGTCGGTGTTAGTGTCACTTGTACTTTTTAGTTTCCACTTTTGTACTTATGTTTTGGGTGCTAGTGGACTGGTGTACTTGGACTTTTCACCGCTTGGTGTTTCTGCTTCCTTTCAGCTCTGATACTTGTTAGCTATAGATCTCTTTTGCAGGTTAGACGCTTCGTCTGTACGGCAGTTTCCGTACAGACGGCGGATCTGTTGGCGAGCCCGGGTCGCAGTTCGACCCCGGGGCGTGACATGAACTCCCAGCTCCATTGGCCTTTTGTCGGATTTTGGAACATGAACTCAAATTCCAAAAAAACTTGACACAAAAATAGACTTGTCTCTAATTGTCACTTGAAATTTTGAGTGCCGCAAAAATACTTTTTTTAAAATAAAAGAAAAATGATATAACAAATGATAACTTTAGGTATATAACTAGCTAGGTAACCTGTTAGTTGTTAAGCAACTAGACCTAAATTGTTCAAATAATTCAAGTACTAAAGATAGTTGCCCCAGAAAGAAACTGTGTGTTTATTCTTGGAGCATTTTCAATTCAGCAAGTCTAGCAATAAAATTCTATTTTCTATTTTCTTAAATTGAGTGCTTGTTTTAATATTTTAATATAGAATATAGATAATTAGGGTTTTTGGCATTCATCGATCAGTGTAATGTGGCATTTTTTTTTGATGAATTATATAATATAAATATTTTTTTATTCAACTGTTGATTTATAATCAACACTCTATTTTTGTTTAATATAAGACTGAATGTTTTATTATATAAAAATCAATATCATAAACTAACTACTTTCATTAATGTTTTTATTTTGCAGAAATATCGTATTCGAGTAACTAGGGAGCAAAAGGAGAGACTGAACATTTGCATGAATCAACACAACTATCCAATAAATCATGCAATTCCCAATGCTCAACTTCCAAATCAGCCAATCTACTTTCCAAACCCTAGCCCTAATCCTCCAATGCTTCCACCACCAGTTGCTCCTCAATACCTTTTGGACCCATACAATTACCCTATGCCTAATATAGAGAGGCAAGCAATTTCTAACAATATTAATCCTGCCCCATTTTTAGGAAATCAACTAAATGTTCCAAATACCTCATGGAATGGAACAGTTCCAGCAACAAATAACTTATTGCCTACTAGAGACCAAATGAATTACTATAATTTTGATGCCATTCCTACTACTACAGTTGGAGAAGCAAATACTTGGAATTATAACAATGAACTCGAAGTAGCAAATACGGAGACTAACAATGGTGGCAATTTATATTACTCCAATACAATACAGTACACTGGAAAAGAAGACTCTATGCTGCCTTCTGAATTCACTGCACCCATGCATAGTGAACCTCATCCTTCTCTTGATATTTCTATGTCAAATGACGCGTCCACCTTTGAATTTCTTATGGGATTCAATCAATCTGAGAATACTGTGAATCCTATCCGGCAGCAAGGTGGCTTTGGTGAAGTTGGCAACTCTTCAAACATCAAAGAAGATGAGCTCGATAAATTTCTTGATGATGTGCTTATTCGAGATGATGATGATATATGGTAACAAATAGTTAGCTTGCCATGTTAGCTAGAAACAAGCTACTTTTTATATAGAACCTTATAAAGAGTTTCTGTAGTTTATCTTGCTTATGTTAGTTGGTTTGTGTATGACTTAATTATAACTTGTTCTAATTGCATAACTATACTGTCTAAAATGTGAGTAAAAGGAAACTTTCTGTCAAAATAGTAAGACATATTTATATAAATGCATTTGTAAAAATCTGTAGTATGTTTGGTTTGTTTTTTCCTTTCTAATCATAAAACTTCTTTAGAATTTTTGTATAACTTTTGAATCAATTATATATATATTGTTACTGAAAATGGAGATGGAAGAAAACTATTTTTCTTATATTAATCACAAAATGTATAATCCCTTTATATTGAAAGATATAGTATCTAAGAAAGGAAAATATTATGTACATATTTGGTATCGCATAATCTGATTATATATAGTAATACTCAAAACTTTTGTAGTAATGAATCACGACTGAGATGGAAAGTCTTCTTTATAATTCTTTTTAGGATATAAATTTGTATTTGACTTTTTATATTATAAATGTAATTAAATTTTTATTTCATTTATATTGTGTATGTGTTCATTAATTGTCTAAGAAATTAATAGGATGATCATATGTATTCTCAAGTGTTGAGAATTTGAGATATGTATCATTGGTGATTAATTCCTAAATGCTCCTGATAGATGGATCATCATGGAGACAGTGATTAATCTGGTGAGATTGGTCCCTTTTAAGGTAGATGAGTCTCGAGTCAACAGTGTGGAGACATTGGAGCGAATATGCAGGTGCTTGTTGGAGAACAAGGGTACCAATCGAGCGTGACCAACACGAGAAGTCACTTGGATGTCTACTTACTCGTCGGTGACTTACTCGATGTTGCAGTAGTGTGACTAGTCTTTTGACCTGCGGTGCCTCGGCTATTCATAATGGGATTGCTGTAGTTTGACTGTATATATACTTAGTCCCTAGCCATTTGGGTCCTTGCGATGCATGTTGGCTACAGTAGATTTGTTGTAGGAATTAGGTGTACACTTATATGAAATATATAGCTCTTAGTATATAAGAGAGTTAGTCCTATATGATTTACAAGACCGAGTTTAGCAGACTTTTGCCATTGCGGAGTAAATAACGGAAAGAATTTTCGATATTAGAAACACAAGTTGGATAAATTTGACATATGACAGACGATGGGATTTGACGAGTAATTCTATGACCTCCGTCTAGTCAGGACTCCTGGTAGAAGAACTGTATCACACGTTAACTGCACCTAAAGATTCAGTATTCCATTCTATTGGAATGACACTACATATTGCTAGGCGTCACTGGTGAATTGTGAGACTCACGAGAATTATCTAGATGATCGATGATTATTATTGGGATAAGTTATAATTGTTTTGACCCTCTAAAAAGAGTTTCAGTGATATTATTAATGGTAATCATAATATATCTTACTACCAGATAGAATAGAACTTATGGGGTCACAAGGATAAGAGGTTATGACTGATCGAATAGGTGGATCGTGATTTTCGAATCGCATGTGGACTTAATTATCAATATATTGATAATTTGATTAATTTATAATTATTATAAATTAGAAATATTGAAGTGCAAATGTTGCAAGAGAGGACTTACTAATAGTTAGTAAGTTGTGAGAGAACTTAAATGCACGTGTTGTATTATTGATTTGATTTGATCAAATTGGTATTGAGTTCAAGTCGAATTAGATTAGAATTTAATCGATTGAACCGATTAGGGATAAGATAAACTTAAATCTAATTTTATTCTTATCCTTAATGATTATAAAAGGGATTATATCCCTCTTTATACGTATAGGAGTTTTTAGAAAATCCTAACCGTCATCTTTTTCCTCTTTTTTTCTTTTTTCTAAAATATCCACGATCAAAAGAAAGATCTTCTATGCAAGGGAGATAGCACCCCAGTGAGGATCTCGATCATATCAGCAACCTCGTGTGGATACCCGTAGAGGTGGAACGCGTGTACGGCTTCAAGAAAATCAAATTTCACGATCATCACATTATGGTGTAAATCTCCCGCGCAAAGGTGAATATTAGATCTTCTTTTTCTTTTTTAATCTTAAATATATGAGGGATCCTAATTTGTGTGGTTTATTTGAAATCAAATCTCAACTTTTGAAATCTAGTTTTATTTGATTTTTTTTTCCCGCTGTGTTTTATCTTGCGCTAAATTCTAACACAAAGACCTATGGAGAGTGTGACAAAGATACCGTAGAATTCAAAATAGGGCTCCATAATGAACAGTAGTAGGTGCTTGAACAAATTGTCTAATAGTATGAACAGTATAAGCAATGTCTGGTTGTGTGATTGTAAGATAAACAAGGGCACCTATAAGCTCTCTATAATGAGTAGGATTTTTTAAGGGTTTACCCATATATGGTGTAAGTTTTTCATTAAGTTGCATTGGTGTGTTGACATGATCCTCATCTGTAATAGTGGCTTGGGAGAGCAAATCGATAATATATTTCTGTTGGGATAATAAATATCCACAAGGACTATATGCAACCTCTATCCCTAAGAAATATCGAAGGGGCCCAAGATCTTTCATCACCATTGTTTTCGAAGATGAGCCTTGATGGACTGAATATGAATTGGATCATCACCTGTGCTAATCATATCATTAACATAAAGGAAAAGAATAGACGACTATCAGATGATGTGTATCTGAACATAGCATGATCATTTTCACTTTGCACAAATCCGACCGACATAATCGCTGAACAAAATTTCTCAAACCAAGCGCGAGCAACTTGCTTCAGGCCATAAATTGCTCGTCAAAGTAAGCATACATGATTTGGTGGATGAGAAAAGTTGGGCGAAGGTTCCATATAACACTTCCTCTTGAAGATCGCCATAAAGGAAAGCATTTTTAATATCAAATTGGTAGAGTGGTCAATTGTAACGACCCGACCCATTAGCAATAATAACTCGTTGGGCCCAAACCACAGCCCAAAATGTTTAAGCCCAGTTATTATTACTAGTGTTCATGTCTCTTATAAACCCAATCACAACTTCATTTCCATCCAACGTGGAACTATTGGGGTGTCACAGACTCCTCCCGTTTAGGCCTGACGTCAACGTCAGCCCAAACACATGCACAGCCCAAGATCACCAGGCGATGTGAGACTTGTCTCGCTAACCCTGTCATCTAGACCCAGGCTCAGCCGAGACTCGTCACACACTTTCGGGCGGTGATTGGCTTTGATACCAAATATAACGATCCGGCCAATTAGCAATAATAACTCGTTGTGCCCAAACTACAGCCCAAAATGCTTAAGCCCAGCTATTATTACTAGTGTCTATGTCTCTTATAAACCCAATCACAACTCCATTCCCATCCAATGTGGGACTATTGGGGTGTCACACCAATTATGACAAGCAGCAACAGCAATAAGGGTTCGAACTGATATCATTTTGGCAATTGGAGCAAGTGTTTCCTCATAATCAATTCCGTGTTCTTGGAAAAAAATTTGAGCAAGAAATCAAGCCTTGTAGCACTCGATTGATCCATCAAAGCAAGTTTTGATTTTGAAGACCAATTTACAACTGATTGGAACCTTATCAGAAGGCAAAGGTACAAGTTCCCAACTACCTATTTGTTCTAAGGCTGATAGCTCCTCTGTCATAGCCTTCAGTCATTCAAAAATTCAGCTAGCTTGGCAATAGGTAGTAGGTTCTTGATTACTGAGTAGTGTAGCAAGAAAGGCCTGAAATTTTTGAGAAAAAAAGGAAAAAGGGACACAACCAAAAAATTGTTTAGGACGGCATATCCGAGTAGAATATCAACGCTCAAAAGGAGTAGGAACATCACCCAGAGTGTTGTTGGAAAGAGCAAGGTTGCGATTAGGTGTCAGGAGGACGACTCAGAAGATAAAAGATTATTATTGGTGGAATGATGTGGAAGTTCAAGAAAAGAGAAATCAATAATGGAAGATGGCGATGGAGTTGCGAATTGTGCATGAGAATAATAAAAAAGATGTTCAAAGAAAATAGCATCTCGTGATATATGAAGATGGCGAGTAACAGGATCGTAGCATTTATATCCTTTGTGCTCAAGACTATATCCAAGAAAAATGCATATCGCAGATTTTGGGATTTACTTGGTTCTTTCATGTGGTGGTAGTAGAACGAGACAAATACAACCAAAAACACGAAGATGATTGTATATAGGTGCTTTTAAAAAGAGGCGTTCACTAGGAGAGACACCAAAAAGAGAACATATTAGGGCATAATATTTATGAGGTTGATTGATGTGAAAACAGCATGTCACTCCGTGGAACCTCAGATTTGGTTGGTTCGGGTTCGTGCACAAACTTCCCGCCGAACGGATAAGCCACGCCTGACCCGAACGGAATAGTCAACCACATCCACATGCCTCAGTTGGAAGTAAAAGGATACGCAATATCAAAGCGCAGAAAAACACAACAAAAGAGTACTCTTATTCCAATCTAACTGTTCGGTTACAAAAATGTACAACACAAGAGCCCACGGCATAACAACACAACAACCGAACCACAAGGATGCTATCAGCGGCTGTCTAGACTCCTAGGGCAGCTACTCGACCATGTTCTTGTCGTGTCCCGCGCCTCACCAATCGATCCGACACCTAAAAAGGAGTAAACCATAGAGTGAGAACTAATTAAAATTCTTAGTGGGTTCAACCACCGATAAAGAATGTTCTATACTTACTTGGTCTATAGGAAGCATCAACAACGAAAGATAGAAAGCAGTACACAATAAGTAACAAATAAGATAGGGTTAAGAAATATCCCAAATGCATAACCCACATCCGAACCCAAACAAGCACCTACCACGGATCTCGGCTCAGACCAGCCGAGCACAACTCACCAACGTAAAAGCCGAAGGGATATCGCACCTTTCCAAATTGGTTGACCTATACAAACCCCTAGTAGAGGTCGAATCATCGAACTGCACTCCCATCGGCAACCCGTACATTTATCTAGGTAAAGTCGGCAGACTGTAAGCTCCCCATATTAGTCATGAGTGCCAAATGGGGAGTCGAAAGAACTCGCATTCGCCACCACCTGGTTAAACAATCTTGTCGACGGGAGAACTGGAACACCACCTACTTCACTCTCTGTCGGTATTTCACCATAAACTGCGCGGCGTCTGGAGAATTGGAGCATACCCATGTCATCCTCATGTGAGCTATACCCACAACACCGAATAAGAGGCCAGGATTCTACCGCCATCACCACACCCATCGTTAGCTTGTACACCTATTTCAAGAGGAGTCGAAAGTATCGACCTACTCATCAGTCAAGCGATCTCATGCCACAATAGCCCGAAGGACCATTACCCGACTCACCACTATTATAGTTTCACCTCTAGGCTCTTCTTAGGCTATACCTAAGACAAAAACTACAACCACACTTTCACACTCAACCAAACCCCATGGTTTCCCAACCCACTCGGCTCTATCCTGAGATCCACAAGAAAAACACACAGTCCACAAAGACCACTAGATCTACTAGGACAGAACCTCAAAGCTTAGGTGTAGAGGTCCAGGTCCCCCTGCAGTTTTTTCCGTGAATCCACAGTGTGAAACACCTATTATTGGTGTGTCGGGCCCATAATACATCAAAGGGATGTTTTGAATGGACCAGTGAGGTTTCTGGATCATGTTTGGGCGTCGGCTATTTTTGCCAAATTGTAGAAAAGGATTTGGGCCAAACGGATGTCGGATTTGAATTCAGCGTGGAAAAATGCGTCAAAACGACTATTTGCTTGTATTTTTCTGTGTCCGGATGCCCAAAAACGAACACCTGGAAGTTTTCTGTGTAAAATGGTGCACGGGGGGGGAGCCGTGGACCGGCGGGTGACACGTGGCGGCCTGGTATTGGTCGGCGAACACTATCTGGTCCACGGGGGAGTAGCGCTGGTGCAAGATGGACCGGCGGGGACACGTGGCGGCCGCCCATTGGCGGGTTCGCACTGCGCGATCCATAAGAGCGAGCGGCCGATACATGGATCGGGGCGCGCCACGTGGCGGCCCCGGATTGGGCGGCTTATGCACGCGCGGTGCACGCGAGGGCGCTCGGCACGGCCGCACGCGGGCGCAGGCGCAGCAGGCGGCGCGGTAGGCGCGCCGGCTGGCGTGCCGGGCGGGGCAGCGCACACGGCACCACGTGGCGTCGCGCCACTGGCGGGCGCCACCCACCCGGCCAGGCTGCCAGGGCCACGCAGCCGCGCCCGGTTCGTCGGGCACCGCTGTCCCCTGTTCAGGGACACGTGTCGCGCCCGGGTGAATCCGAGCGCTGGATTGCGGGCCGGGTTGAGCGCGGATTCGGCGCCCGAAAGATTCGGGCGCCCGAATCCTAAAGGCCCACATGGGCCTTTTGTGGGCTGGGCTAGCCTATAAATACCCCTCCTCTCTCTCTCTCTTTTTGCTTTTTTCGAGCTTTAGAGAGAGATTGAGAGGGAGAGCCCTATAGGAGAGTTGTTCCCCTTGATGTTTTTGATCTCGTGGTATATTCCCAGGATTTTTGAAGGCTCGGCAGCGGCGATCTTGGTTTTACAGTGCGCCCCGAAGGAATTTTTCAGTCCGAGAAGCCCCCTGTGTAGCCCCGAAGAAATTTTTGGACGATTTTTGCGGCAGCGTGTTCCTAAGAGGTAGGCCTTCGATTTCCGTACTGACCGTTTTGCTCCGTTTTGGGTTTTTGGCACGGTTCCCGAGGCATCTTTTGACCCTTTTGTGATGAATTTCTGGATAGCGCGAGCTTGTTTATTTTCTATCTTGGGCTACAAGCATCGGATCAAGGCGTATAAGTACCTGTTTTGGATCTACTCATCGTGAGGAACGCAACCGTGATTTTTCTGGATTTTTCGGAGCACTGCACAGAGGTGAAATTCTCACTTTTTCCGTACTATTTGGAAAATAGTAAACGCTATTTTTTTGGGCGTTGTATTTACACCGGGTGCGATGTTTTGTGCAGTAGTGCACTGTTTTCGGTGGGTTACGGAGTTAGAGGACTGCATACAACGAGGAGCTTTTTTGGGTGTGGATTGTATATTTCGAGGTGGGTGGTTGTTGCTTACCTCACCTTTGACTGCTCACTAGGGATATTAGAGATCCCCTAGATTAAAAGTAATAATTGACATCCTTTTTGAGAATCGCATGTGTTGACCCCACGTATTAATTGACATCTGATCTATGTTAAATCGGGACATTATGGTTGGAACATAATACTATATCATCACCTTTTATGCAAAAGAATAAAAATGAATAGTGGTATATCAAAAATTATTCTTTGTAAAATTAATAGTGGGCACTTTCCTTTAGTTTTAAAAGAGGACAATAGCATGCTTGTATGGACATTTAGATAGGCCACTATTTGTTGCTACACTATCATATTGAAACTTGACTTAGGAGAAACCATGCTTAGTTGTTCTCCTTTTTATTCAGATGCATGTTGCTCGAGTTTGAGCAGGAATTGGGATAGTGTAGTCGAGGCCATTGAGTTTGGGACAAGTTAGACTCGATTATGGATTGTGGGCCATTGTGGTAACCGCGGATATTAGGCGGTTGACTAGATGTTGATTACTTTATCAGATTTGGACTTATGGGGTATTGCGGCGACCGCGGACATTAGGTGGTTGACCGGATGTTTTTATTGCATCAGATTGGGGATCGGGGTTTCATTAGTGGATGGAGTTTACCACTTCGATCAGAGTCGTGATCCAGTCCTGCTATTTTATATTACATGTGGCTTATTACTTTACTCGTGTGGGTCGCTCCCCTCGAGTGCCACTCCAGAGTGTGCGACAGGTAGGCTTTGAGTCCTTGAGACTCCTTCTTTCCATCGGTGTTATGCGTACGCTGGCATACCCAATATGGCAGGCACAGCAGGCAGTACCAATTTTACTGGTCCATCGATTGGGTTTGTTCAGGCAGCTATTCTTTACTGATGCCCTCATATAGTTACTCTTTCAGTACTGCATTTAGAGGCATACTAGTGGTAGTTTTTCTTGTTTTAGCAGCTTATTTACCTTACCACTTTTCCTTTTCGTTTGCCTCTGGTAGACTTAGTGGGTATGTCAGAGTTTGAGGCTTAACCCACTAGGGGAGGCTACTGTTTTTATAGTAGTTCTCACCCCCATTGCCCTTTTTCCTTTTCCCCCCTTCGTTTTGTAGAGTCCTCTGCGGGAGTTGCTAGGCCGTCTTCGGCAGATCGATGTAAGAGGATCGCGGATTAGATAGTTCGTCTACCCCGTCTGCGAGCTTAGCAGTGTTTTGGTTGTATCCCCTATACTCTCAGACAGTTGTACTATTATTTTGGGTCTGGCTTCAGCCAGCTGTTTGTATTTATTTGGTGAGCTGGGAGAGACACCTGTACTTATTGAGAGTTGTATTTTACTTTTATTTTCCAGCTTCAGTCTGAGATATATTAGTTTTATTTCAGCTCTGTTTTTACGCTCTTTTATTATATCTCTTATATCTGAGCAGGTTACCAGCGCTTCGTGTACACGAAAAATTCCGTGTGCACGGCGGATCTGTAGACGGGCCCGGGTTCTGGTTTACACCCGGGGCGTGACATTAGGGGTTCAAACAAACTCCGTACAAAACCCTACAATCTCTATGGCCAGAAGAAAGCTAGCTAATAACCCAATCAACACAAAATCAGTAGACAAAGTAAGATATCACCCCTGCTCGGCAATATCCCCCACCTCAAGTTGAAGCATTCGGAGAAAGGTAGCGATCGACTGTTGGGGTCCGCCAAGTATTCTCCCTTCCTGCTAGCTCAACGTGAGGAAGAAGTCTTCAAGCTCCATCTCTCTTAGCTCAAACAAGTCTCTTGTAGAAGTACAGAATTCCCTCCACATATATATATATATATATATATATATATATATATATATATATATATATATATATATATATATATATATATATATATATATATATATATATATATATATATATATATATAGGAAACCAGCCAGTAACCAAGAAGACAGATATGACTGCTCGGCGCTAACTAGGCAGTGGAATGCAACACAGCAGATCCTAGTGTGTACGACACGCCGCCCCCGCCTACACTTCTCATAATTACCACCGTTGCGTCAGCCCTGTCCTATCAACTACAGGACTTGTTGACTTCATGAACCTATTTCGCCTGACTGGTAGCCGAAATGGTGCCTTGCCCTCACCTGAAGCATTCAGCTCAATCAAGACGGATTTGGCTCCTTACACAGCATTTGCCCAAAAATAACGCAGAACAGAGCTAGAAATTAAAAAAGAACTAGCCGTCTCCATAATATGCCTATGCTTGCGTTCAGCAACGCCATATATTTTGTTGATGTGCATAAGGACAAGAGAGTTGTGGTAAAGTACCATACTTGGAAAGAATATCTCGAAATTCTTTAGAAATATACTCACCACCAGCATCAGAACGAAATTTTTTTATAATAGCATTCAACTGGGTTTTTATCATTTTAGTAAAATCTTGATAAACTTTGGAAAGTTTAGAGCGATTGTGCATAAAGTATACCCATGTATGTCGAGAATAATCATTAATGAATATTACATAATATTTATTCCCTATACGAGTAGCTATTGGAGCTGCCCCCAAACATCTAAATGAATTAAATCAAAACGATGACTTGAAATCGATTAACTTAAAGAAAAAGGTCTAGTTGATTGTTTATGTTAGATATGTCTCGAATTCTAAAATTGGAAGATTTTCTAATCCTATTTTGTTTTGCTTATCTAATTAAGATATGTTTGAATTATGCCTAATCTTATAAAGATTATCCATAATCTTAGTAGATTCGTATTCCTAATTGTATTAGGATTTAGCCACTATTATAAATATACCATTATTCCATTGATTTGGTGCGGCGGATGAGAAGGAGTATGGGTGTATTTTGGAATTAGGATTTTGTGAGAGTGGCATATTTTGTACACTACTTTGATTATAATAGAAGTCTCCGCTCTGTCTTCGCCCGTGGACGTAGGCCAGTGGCCGAATCACGTAAATTTTGTATCCTTTATTTTTCTTCTCTTTCTCGATTCTCTTTTGGTATTTTTGTACCCAACAAACTAGGTCTTTTTTGCTTTTGTCATAACAGTTTAGATAATTGACAATCCATACAAGATGATAACTTGTATCACTAATATGCCCCAGTACACCACTACAAATAAGACAAGAAAGACGATCTATGGAAATATGACCTAACCGACGATGCCAAAGATCGATTGGTGAAAAGGTAGCAGCAACCTTAGGAGATGAAAGAAGCAATGGAAGATGCAGGGACTCCATGTAGTATAAACCATCACGCCTATGGCCCTGACCAATAAGTTTTTCGGTATGATGATCTTGCACAAAACGAGAAGTGGGATCAAAAGAGAAGGTACACTTATAATATGTCAATTGGCTAACAGAGAACAAATTAAGAGATAAATTCAAAATATGGAAAATTGAAGGAACAGAGAATCGTCTAGTGAAATCGGAAGTAGTAGTTAAACTATCCTGACCAACAATAGATAAAGAAAAGCCATTAGCATTAAAATGCTAAAAGGTTAGGAGTAACATCTGTGAGAAGAGATTTATGCGGAGTCATATGAAATGAGGCTCCTGAATCAAGTAACCATGACCACTGAAGCATACCTGATGGTCCATGAATGGAAGAAAATTTATGATTTGAGGAAACTGATGCAGCCATTGACGATATGTTGCTTTGATTTGATTGGGTACCAACTATTTTAAAATATGTGTGTTATTTGTGGTAGGCTTAACGTAATAGATGCATTGGAAGAATAGGGAACGCTATTTGTGCTAGCAGGTGAAAAATTGCTTGGTTCATTTGAAGTTGTTAGGATTTGATTTGATTTGTAGTTGAATTCTAGTTGGATTAAGATTAATATTTAAATCTTAAAGAGATAAGTTTGTTAAGATTTAAATATTAATGAGAATAAAAATCTATTTAGACTAGGATTTGAATAGCTTTTGATGTAAGCTATAAATATAGTATATGTGCTATTATTTGACGTAGGTGTTAAGATGGCCACACCCACGATGGTGGTAATACCCATAGAGGTGGTGGGGGCTAGGATTTAGCCACACCCATATAGTGGTATCCACACCCACGGTGGTGGTAACACCCATGGAGGTGGTGGGGGCTAGAATTTAGTCACACCCATAGTCTTCTAGGTTTATAGAAGACAAGAGAAGGGTGAGAGAGATTCAGGATGAGGGCTCAAGTTAAAGCTACTCTATTGCAGAAGAGTAGTCGGTGTAATCGGTGTAATTCTTCTCTTGGTTAATGAATTTTATTTCACCCGCATATTTTCTGTTTTGGTTTTTTTTTCTTTGTGGCTGTATTGGTTGCAGTTATATTGAGAGGACGGGTTTATGGTAAAAGTCCGATTTGACGTTTTCGCTGCGGAATCCCAACTCTAGGCGGTATACCGGCATGGATTGCGTTACCGGAGCGAATTACGGATTCACATAATCTGGTACCGGGACGAGTATTGGATTTTTCCCAACTGAAGTTGTTTCCATAGTTGGAGTGTCACGCCCCGAGATTCAAAAATGGGTCTAAATTTTTTTTTTTTTATATCAGAGTTTCAAAACCAAGCCAGGGCAATGACAGACCGCCACATATATAGAAGAGTCCCAATCCCCTATGGAATTGAGCCTTTCCTATATATGCACGGCTAGCTTTCACAACAACATCAGAGTAGTCTAAACTACGTACTACTAAAAGATGTTACAACATTTAAACGATTATTCACAATTTTGACAACTTGCTAAACCATAAACGGCTGTCCAGGGTCGATTGCTAACTCGGAACCTCACCAACTCGTCCCGACATCCCAGCACCCGCTCGACCTGAAAAACAGTCACCCGAGGGTGTGAGACACACCGGAGTGTATCCCAGTGGGCACGACGGGCCGGGAAATAGCAAGCCGTACCTACTGGGTACAATAATAAGCGGATAACAAAAGTAGGATATACTGAAACTGAAAGGTATATAATCTAAGCAGAGTACCATTAATCATGGATTAATCAACAGAGCAGTGTAATCATATATAAAGCTGATCATGCTATAACTGATAATCTGACAAGTAGGAATGAATATGTTATAGCTGACAAGCAGGAAATAGTCATACTATCACTGATAATCTGGCGAGCAGTAAATGATCATGCTATAACTGATAATCTGACAAGCAGAGAATGATAATATGATAAGCAGGAAATAACAAAGATCATGCGTCAAAGGTGTCACCACAAATATACCCAATCACTGCCACTTTTGGCCACAAGGGCCTCAGGCTAAATTTGCCATGGAGCAAATGGACCTCAGGCTAAAGCCCCTTTTGGTCATTGGGGCCTCAGGCTAAAGCCCCTTTTGGACACCCAATCAAGCTATCATAACCCCACTAGGCTCACGGGTCGATCAGACCTCTCTACCGGTAAAGAACACCCACACGGTGGCCAAACCGTCGGTGTGCGTGACGAAAAGCTTGGCTCGACGGCGATCATAATGCTGATGCTCAAACCATGGTCCACTGACCACATAGACGGCAAGAAGCCGAGGAAAATCCCCACTGGGATACTAGTATAACATGTCACATGCTGAAGTAGTATCTCCTATTCTAAATATGCAGTGAAGAATAGAGACAGGTATAGAACTATGCTAGTGACCAATCAAGCATGGCATGTGTCCAGGAAATGCATATCAACTGTTGAAGAAATCATAATATGACTCCACATGATACACAAGTAACTGCTGGAATGTAAGCACGATATGACAAGCAACTGCTGGAATGTAAGCATGATATATCTCAATATGGTAAACAAGCAACTGCTGGTAGATAAGCAAGTAATAAGAACAGGTATAAACTCAATAGCAATCATTCTGCTAAATCTCAGTCCACGGTCGGTAGACCGGACAGACGGCGAGAAGCCGAGGAAATCCCCACTAGGATATCGATACTGATGCAATTCATGCCAAGTACTGAGACTAGAACTCCTATTCTAAACATGCAGTGAAGAATAGAGTATCACGAAAGGCTCATATGTATAATCAGGCAATATAGCTGAAATAACTGAATGCTGGAATGAAAGCATATAGTAAGGCTAAAGCATAGGTTCAGGGTTACACCAAGAACAGGGGTCCAACCTACCACGGCACCCAATAGGGCCGACCTGATAAAACGCGGACCGAAGATAACCCACCTGTATATAGGAGGAATAACGACTCCACCAGAAGGTAGACGGTCGCGATAACCACAAGACGGATCACGGCTGGCTCCTGACGACTGGGCCCTACAATAATACCAGATGACAACTCAGGGTCTATCAATGCTCAAGGCGCAACTAGCGCGAACCGACCAGTTCGTCGATTTGTGCTACATAAAGCAATTTAGCTTTTCAGAAACCCCAGGGAACTCCACTAATAGGCCAACATTACTTTAGAACATTTATCTAACCTTTCCAGGGTGTAACAATTGCAGCAGGGCCCCTGGGTTCACTCAGACTGGGCTTTATACACTAAATAACCACTGTTTTGGCTCGTTCTCTCAAACGGTAAATCATTTTTACGAGCCGTCACCTCCAGCAGGTGACATTCAACTTGCTGAACACCGTGCTCACCCATTTGTGGCAGAACGATGCCCGAGGAAAACTTCGGGCCATGAATTACTCCTCTAACCTAGCCGAAATGCATTTTCGCTTCTCCGGCTCACCAAAACCCCAAAACAAACGCGAGCATCGCGTTCAGTGACCCCCAAAACCCCAGTAATACACGGTTACAACTTTTCAAACAGCCCCTACTACAGTTTTTAAGGAATTATTACATTAAGGCTTGATTATGACTTAACTTTGCATCTGTACCTCATTCATCAAAACTTTGTATATAAACATGCCTTTAAATATTGCAAGGACACTGGGGCTCACCATCTTGGCAGCCCATTCCTGCTGGTTCAACCAGAACCATATTCTTGCACTCTCACATAAAGCACAAGCATAAAACCTCTGTCCACACAGATACAAGTTGATCTGAAGTGAGCATCAAGCTCAGGGGACCTTTCTGAGTAACTTTGATATACAACTCGAGAGCTAATTCAATTTAAATTCTCATTGAGGCATTTTGTCGAGCACCTAACATGCATGCTTCGTATACAACTATACAACATCAACTCGAAGCTGGATCTCAGGAAATACTGGACCATCTTGCTTCCAACTTGGAAGGAATTAATCCACTTCACTTGCTGATCAATTCCCTTCAATTTGGAGCAATCAATTTCCCCCAGACCGGCCGGGCCCGAGGAAGAAGAAGACCCCCTCGGCATTGAAAATCGTGATGAGCAACCTAAAGCATCTGGGACCCAACTAAAGGCACAAACAGGTGCTAATTATCTCCCTGATGCTTCCCAAACCCATTCCTGGTCGGCGGGGTGAGGTGGCGCCGGCCGGGCTCCAAGCTCTATTTCGAGCTTCAAGCCTCTAATGGCGAAATTCAACAGAGCCCATGGGAAGCCCTCAAACTTGCAAGGTAGGTTCCCTAGACCCGTACGAAGCTTCCCGACCCATTCCCGGTCGCCGGAGATGGCCGGAGCGCCGGCGGCCAAGAATGAGATCATTCTCGGGATGAACATGGCCGCCGCCCTCCGATGCTGCATGGGCAGCATGCACGTGCATGAATGCACTCCTGGAACTCCCCGCGACCCATCTGGACTGGTTCCCGGCGGCGAGGAGGCGCGCCGGCGCCGGAGCTACAAGCTCGGCCATTATGCATATTTCCAAAAACCTAGGGCATCACTTTTCTCGCAAACGGCTCGACCACAAATTCTCAAACTTTGCAGATTTTATCTACATGTTCTACAGTCTCGGAACCCTAATTTTGGTCCGTATTGGTCAAGCGGTTCATGAGTTCTCTCGCGGCGGAGCTCGGCTAGGTTTCCGGCGAGACCTTGCTCCCGCCGGCCAACCCGCGTGCATGGGGGCTCGGGCTAATGCATGTAGCATCCCTAGGACATGGGAAATCTACTGCTAAGGGTCTCGGGTGCTAGGAACCAGTGGTTAGGATGCTCTCACCTTGGCCGGAGTTGGTGAAGGAGGATGAAGCCGGTTTCGGGTTCTTCTTCACGCGCGGCCTCGGGCAACTCCAGAAATGCTCCAGAGATGCCCAGGAATTCACAGGAACACTTCACTCAACTCTGGTAAGGGTTTGGTCCCAACCTTTCCCTCTCTCTCTCTTCCCCGAGTTTCTTATTAAGGGAATTATGACCCTCGGCCACCCCCACACTCTGGGCTTATGAGGATTACTCTTGGGAGTTAGAAATCCCAAGAGCCTTCCTCGTGTAACCTCCCATGAGGAAGCCCAAAAGCCAACTCCTCATTAATGCAAGATTCCTTTGCATGTTATCCTCAATCCGGTTCACACACAACCCCCTCCCAGCCCCGAGCTCTGCACAGCAACACTTGTGGGCTTCACAAGTTGGCAGAAGCCCAACAACCATATTCCAAGAGTTTTGGCCCAAGAAACTTGAAGAAAAAGCGATAATTCGGCGCTTTTCACGCAATACGAGAAAATCCGCTCGACGAAATGTGAAATGGACTTCGCCACGACGTCCGGCTCGTCGAGACCTGTCAGGTAGCATATTTGTTTGGTTCGTTTGATGCTCGGATAAAATCTCGGGCCATTTAATTCGACGATTTGCGGTATATTGCACGGACTCCGATGCACCCGGGTCGCCAAACGCGAAATCCGTCAGTGCCATTGCGCTCAGAACGTCAAAGTTAGTTAGGATCCATTACTCATACCCCTATGTCAGGGTTTTAGACAGTGGTTCGGCCAACTGTCGCTCGCGAAGGGTCGAAAATCGCGAGTTACTATTCACACTTAAGTCGCGGGGCCCGTTTTTGATTTCTGATTTCTGGAAGATCCGACCGTCGGATCGAAAACATATGAATATGAAACTTCTATGTTTCGACGAGACGATCGCAATGGTGATCTCGGATTTTCCAGATCAGACCCCGATCAAAAGTCGACATTTCTAGGCCACTATTGACCCACTAATTGCCTATTTTTGCTATTTAAATATTCCAGAAAATTATTTAAACTTAAATTTGGGTTTTAAAAATTACGGTTATTACATGGAGCAACAGCAGTAGCAGTTTGAGATTTTTGTTGTCAAAGTGTCTCAGCCTGTTTTCTCTTACGACAGTAATTAATAGAATGCCCCCAGTAGTAACAATAACGACATTGAATGCAGTTTTTATCTTTCTTGAAGAAATGATCATAAGATGGCCATTGTGGTAAAGAAGATTGGGATTGTTGACTGCCAGCAACATGGATGCCCAGTTCAGGGAGCTTTATAGAACCTAAAACTCTTTAACGAGTTTCTTCTGCAATTAATTAGGCTAATGCACCATCAAGCGTGGGAAGAGGTGATCGGTGGAGAAGCTGACCCCGAAGCAATTCAAACTCTGGTCAGAGTCGCATGACAAAATGAAAAAAGGTGTTGTTGATCTCGAGTTCAATTTTTCTTGGTACGTAGAGCATTCACAGGCATAACATGTTTTGCAAAGAGGCTCCTCCATCATGGCCAATTGACACCAATGAGTTTTCATAAAGGTATAAAATTCTTGAATTGGATGCTTGCCTTGATAGGCTAGGGAGAGCTCCTGTATTCCGCACATGATTTTGCGTACTTGGATTGTTGATATAAAGTTTGAAGTTGAGCCCACATTTCATATGAAGTCGGGAGGCTCACCAGTTGCATTCGGATGTCAAAATTGACTGAAGAAGAAATAATACCATGTGCACGACTATTGGCGAAAACCCAATCAAGAAATTTCTTCTCATCGATGGGAAGCTTAGTTCCATCGATGGAGTTTGTGAGATCAAGCGCATAAAAAAGAAGCTTCACCGAGACCAACCATTCTCAATATTTTGACCCTGTCAATTAACTTAATGTCCAGTTGAGCCAGGGTTAGTAAAGAGGATGTTACAGAAGCATAAGCTGGTGTCGATGACATCATAGGTTGCATCGACGTTGTCATGAAGAACCTTCTGGGTTAAAGATTGGAGCAGCAGAGAATTGATCTATTGATGAACCATAGAGGTTCTGTGATACCATGAAATTGGAGAAGGAAGAAAATTATTTTGCTTATATTAATCACAAAATGTACAATCCCTTTATATTTGGAGATATAGTATCTAAGAAAGGAAATCATTATGTACATATTTGATATCGCATAATTTGATTATATATAGTAACACTCAAAGCTTTTGTAGTAATGCATCACGGCAGAGATGGAAAGCTATCTTTATAATTAAATCATACCAAAAAGTTTTATTGTATACCATATAAGATGAAAAGCCAATATTCTTGATTGCATACCATGGCAGTTACAATGAATGCACAAACAAAAATGAAAAATGATGATTGTAAAGTAAAACCACAAAATGCATGAAAGAAAATGAAAAACACAAAGATTTTAATGAAAAATCCTTTACAAGGAAAAATTACGAGTGAAAAGAAAAAAAAAGAGATTTCACTATATGATAAAAGAGAGAACAATGTTGTAGAAGTTATTCACAATGTACCTTTAGAGCAAAGGGAAGAAAAAAATTTCTTAAAGGGTTTTTTCAATGTCGGATCTGATCCATTCCGTGAGCAGCCTGACCCTTATGCTTCCATCACAGACATTTATTTTTTCTTTCTAAATCATTTTCCAAATTTTATCGGTGAATCAAAAGTATAAAATAAAAAACGATAACTAAATTTTCAGGCACATCTAATATACATAAATTCTCAAGTTTCTAAAATAAGACGTGCTTCTCAATTACTTCTCAAGAATGATTGGATCATTTAATATTTTCAAGTGATCACAAGCAAGTTGTATTGCGGAAAATATCATAGGAAGTTCTTTAACCATGTTAAGTGTATATTATTGAAGCATTAATAGTTGGTGCCTTCTCACCTTTACGTGTGATTTCAGTAATTTTGAGGTAGCAAAATATAAGATAAAATTGTTCCCTTTTTTCATTTCAAAGACCATTAATTGTTCCTTTGGGAATTTCCGATTTGGAACTAGTTTTTTTTGTTCAGTTAACCAGCTCTTTGATTCATTTTCAAATCAGTTTGATTCAGTAAATATTTCTTTAAAAGCTCCCCACCGGTAATGCTAGCTGTTTACCCATTTATATTTTTCATTGATTTCTTACCGGGTAGAAGTCTCAATGTAATTGGCTATAACATTGATGAAAGTCCAGACTAAGACAACTTATGTAATACTCGAGAATTCAAGTTTGAATTTCAATAAAAATTCTGAGTTCTATATATATATATATATATATATATATATATATATATATATATATATATATATATATATATATATATATGAATAGTAATCTATTACTTAAGTTGTGAATAGTAATTTTTAAAAATTTCAAATTTTTGAGTGAAGTCGGCTAACTTGACCGATCTGAATTCAAATTCGATGATTCAAATACTCGATCCAAAAGGTCTCATCGATCTGAGCGCAATGGCGCAGTCTGAATTTATGTTTGACGAGCCTAATTATAAGTCATCAAAAAGCATGCCAAACTATAAATGCCGCCGAATAAGATGGATTTAAAATTTATCGGGACCTAAACTCAACGAACCAAAATCGCTACTCGATAGGTTTCGTTGAGCCGGACGTCGTGGTGTTATCCATTTTTCTGTTTGACGACACTATTGCCTTGAAAAATGTGAAAAATAGTAAAATTCAAGGTATTTTTATAAAAACATTAATATTTTATGCACAGAATTCGATAAAACTTGATGGAGGGGGCCTTCTTAGCATAAACCATCTACAGCAGTAGACCCATGTGACATCTACAGCAGTACAAAGTTTTAAACTCTAATTTAAAAAATTAAAAAAAAAATAAAAAAAAAATTATACCGCTTTTTGAAACTCGATGCGTGACATCTATGGATCTTCTGTATATATTTTGGAAGATAGGTGCATGGATTATATATGGATCAGGATTGTAAGTTAGATTGGTAAGATGTACTCTCCAAAATAGAGAATTGAAACTTCATTAGCTAACCTATATATTTTATATATAACGCCCTTAAAATCAAATTCAAAATTTGGCATTAAAAAATACAAACAAATTATTAACTTGAGGAATCCATAATAAAGCAATTTCTTAATATAAGCTCAAGCTGAAAGAACTTCAGTAACATTATACCATGAAAAAGGTTTTGTTTTTAGTATTTTATTAATCTTTCTACAATTTTTTTTATATATAGGAATATTAGAAAGTATGGAAGCTTCAATAATACAAATATTATCAAAATCTAAATATAAAATTGTAGAAGAATAAGTTTGATCAACTATTATAATATAAGAAGGCATACTGAACATAATGTAAGAATGACAAATCTCTGTGCCTTACAAGTTATTTCAAAACATGTCTATCTTTTAATGAACAAGTCTTAAACGATGATACTAAGTTTTAGGTAAATATGCTTTATGTCTGCATTATTTTCATTAATTATTTAGGCTTAATAAAACCTTAACAGACTACTTAGACGGATCATAATTATAAACTTTGTCCCACCAACTATCATCAAGTAATGGTCCACCCAAAGAATTCCAAGTCTGCAAAATAAGTGGTAATACTTAGTATGTGTGCTATTTCATTTCATGTAAAGAAAGTAATTCAAAATACTTGTTACAGAAAATAAAGCAATATAAAGCATGCACCTCTCTCATTTCATCCATCGTATTATATGTTACTGCACTGTTAAGATGTAAGCTTGATCCAAAAATTCTTTCCTCACTTAGTTCATCCTTTGGGCTAGTAGAGATAGGAATTATGCTACAAATAATAAGTTCACGATATGATTCAGGAGATTGATTAAACAAGTCATATAATTTAGAATCATATATATAGCATTGTAGTCGATCACATACTATTCAAGCAGTTCATATAAAGAAACATCAATTAAGTTGTTGTCAATAGCGTTACTCGAAGAAGCAGAAGACAATACCTGCACAATTCTTATATTAGTTTTTAAATAAAGTGATCAAAAGGATATGTAACTTTGTATGTCTCTTAATATCATACTTCTTCCATGAATATCTTATTTAATTTTCCACTTGGTTTGGAATTTACCTCAGAATGTTCCCCAAGCTCTATAATACTTACCTATAAGAAAATTTTATTAAGTAATCAATACCCTGTCTAGAATTTTTATTTTTTAAAATTCAAGTATATATATATATTGCAGCCAACACATGACTATCGAAGGTCGCAGGCATTGTAAATTAATGAGAGTGTAACTCATGTAAACAAATTTATAAGAAGAAAAAAAATAATTTTGGAAATCTTTATTAATTAGAACTAATATCTTCAAAATAGCATGCTCACAAAAAGGTGTGGCAAAATAAATATTTTTCATTTATTGCATAAGCTTTGAAACTGATTGTCTAACTGTATGTTGAAATTGTTGTATTTTGGTTTCAACTCACACTTATTTGGAGACTTCTTTTTATCCTAAAGTAGAACTCATCTATACTGAATAAGTGCGCCTTTCAATATTTGTTAGTTTGATGTCTCTCTCCTTCGTAGTGTTAGTTCGTCAAATATATAGATGTCGAATACGCACAACACCAATGCATGCGTACTTGTCAAATTTTCTTATTTGTACGTAGGCTACATAATGACGCTACAAATGTTAACATATGCCCACATTTACAAATCATGCATCCGCTACGATGACATTTGACGTTTAATATATATATATTAGCTACTAATTGTTAGTCTTTTGAAATATAAATTATTTTAAGAAAACCTTGTGACAATGGAAGTACACTTGACCATATTTGGAATTCATTAATAGTTTTTCTTGAGTAGATATTTATGTATTACCAAGTAAATAACTTAAGAAGTGCAAATTAGTTAGTCACATTTAAGACAACATGTCAACTAAGTAGTAAATCTGACGTAGTATAAATGGAATGATTTTGGATTAGAAATTGAAATATAAGTTGATGAGCGATAGATGGTCGAGATCAAGTATGAATGTGTTAGGATTTCAGGATTCGTCATAAGCAACTAGTTTTAATGCAACTCGCATAAGTTCGACTATAAAATCAGGTCTAATTTATTTAAAAATCAACGACTTAATTAAAATCAGCTTTATAAATCGTCATGCATTATTTAATAATAAATCAAAATGAATGAAATAGCAAATAATGCAATAATAAAAAAAAAAATCTAATTGCTGCTAAAGGAAAATATTATCTGATTAACAGTGCAAATTAGGATATAAAAACAATCACCTTCTGTCTTTGTATTCTCTCGAGAGATTTCTGTAAGGTTTCTTCCATTGCAGTAATCTGAACTATGTCATCAATAGCTTCTAGATTGTTCCAAAGTCTAGATATTAGGATAGAAATTGATTGTTTAGGCTAGATGTTCTTAATTTATAAATGAAAACACAATGTGAGTTTGATATTAATTTTTCATGAGGCACAAGAAATCCAATCAGCGTAAATATATCCTTGCCAAAAAAAAAAAAAAAAAAAAAAAAAAAAAAAAAAAAAAAAAAAAGAAGAAAGATTTCATATGTCTAGTAGATATAGGAGTACTAGAACTTTCATAGCAAAGTAAAATGTCTGCATATAGACATCTTATACTTACTAATAGAAACAACAAACTTCAAATAAAAAAAATAGTTACATAAATAGCTTAAACTTGGCTTATAAAGGTTAGCTTAAGGCTAGTTTTGCTATAAAACAAATCAAGTATATATAATTAAGCACAAACTTTAGGCTCAACAAATATATTGTGAGCTCTAAGAGAACATAGTTAGAATATATGAATAGTTTTTTTATCAATTTAGCATAGTGTCTGGTCATTTTAAAGTATTAACTTGATCAAAGTGACCAGTAACAAGTTTAACTATTAGTTTAAATGATCAAGTTTTAATAAATCAAGAGTCTGATTTAATATCATAAAGCAAGAAAAGCCTAAGAATTTTAGTATAGTGTATTTGGATTGACTTGGCTCATTTGCAACGCCACCTACTCATTATATTATGCGGCCTTGATAGTTTTAGAGTCAAAGTACTCATGCCTAAA
The DNA here is from genome assembly GCA_029204045.2 of Tillandsia leiboldiana. NCBI lineage: Eukaryota > Viridiplantae > Streptophyta > Magnoliopsida > Poales > Bromeliaceae > Tillandsia > Tillandsia leiboldiana. Next base: position 50,446,200 of record CM055060.1, on the reverse strand, counting down.
TATGCCTTACAAAAATTTATTAAAATTTTCAAAAGAATTTGGCATATTGATTTGTAATAATTAATCAATAGTTTTGTACTTGCTAAACTAAATTAAAGAATTACTTGAGCTAGACTAGTTAAATATGACAAATATATATTAGTATTTTTTTCATGCAACTCTTATAGCACACCGTGGTTTTATATCTTGCTATTTGTAAAACAATTAGTTTTGACCAATTATTTGATTAGCATATTTAAAATAAAAAAAAAAATTGATTATAACCATAATGTAAGCTAGTGCTCTAATAAATCTGTGCTCAATAGCAAGAAACGACACTTAGGTATTTGTATAATGTAAAGAGTATTTAAGATTCTCTAGTGTACTTTTGTCAATTAGTTTGACTGTTCTTAATGTTTTATCTCATTTTAATATGTTCAAATGCTTCTAATAAAATATTTTCTTAAATTTAATAGAAAATTGTTCCACATTGCTAACCAATAAAATGAGTAGATCAGCATGAATAATGTGCCTTATTACTTATTTTGATGTTTATAAATAAAGACGAGACCTTATGCCCTAGCATGCACCAACTTTGGGCTTGCTTGTAGGATGGTAATTAAGTATTATAATAAACAGTGTAACTATCATAATGAATTTCTCTCAAAAAAAAAAAAAAAAACTATCATAATGAATCACCTATTTGTTTTGATATTCAAAATAATTCATGAAAATTTTATTTAATCCTTTAAATTTTTAATGAATTTTTAAGTGTTTTTGTCTAGTCAGGATAATTGGTTTTGAGATTATTATTTTTTTTATGTGCAAATAATTGCAATTTGAAGATTACAACATTTTAGGGTTGAATCTTCCTGACAATCAATAGATTGACTTATATTAAATTTGTAGTACTCGAGAAATTCGGGTTTGAAATTGAGTTCGAAAAGTTTGAATTTGAATTTGGAATTCAAAGAAAATTCTAAGTTGTATATACACCGATGTGTGAATAACCTTGTATACAGATGTATATAGGTGAATAGTGATGACTTAAATGAATAGTAATCCGTTGAAAACTCCGAACTGCGATCGAAGTTGGCCAATTGGACCTATCCAAGTCCAAATCTGACGATCCAGATAATCGATTTGAACGGTCTCATCATTCTGAGCGCAGTGGCGCAATCGTAATTGATGTTTAATGAGCCTAGATCAACGTAAAGCGTGCTAAATAGTAAAATTTACTGTATAAGATGGATTTTGCGTTTTTAGAGGATCGAACTCAGCGAACAAAAATCACTGCTCGATAAGTTTCGTCGAACCGAACGTCGTGGTGTTGTCCGTTTTTTGATTTGACAATTCTAGTGCCTCGAAAAGCGTGAAATGCAGTAAAAAGATGGGTATTTTGTGAAAAAGCCTAATATTTTATGGACCAAATTCAGTGAAATGGTTTGGTGAGGGGCTTCTCAGTGTTTTTCACTTACAGCTAGGGACCAAGCTGAAATACCAAGAGTTGGAGGATTAAATTGCAACTTGTTGCAATATTAGTTATAGTAACCAATATAACCACCCTAGCCACGTTTTCCCATGCAACCGCAGCCACCCCCATGACCCTTTTCTCTCCCTCTGCCATCTTCCCAGAGCCCCAACACCACAGGTCGCCATCCCCCATCACCGGAGAAGCAAGAGAAACAAGAACCCTTCTTGTTTTCGGGTTAACTTTGAGAGGAAGCAACCAAGTTCCATCAAAATTGGTTTGGAACCTTCTGAGATATTCCTTACCCTCTAGAGAACGATCCCGAGGAGCCAGGCCACCGGCCTTGGCCGCGCGACGCCGGGGGAAGACATCATCTTTTTCCTTCTTCTTCCTCAAATCCGGCGAGGTAAGCCTCCTTTCTTTGTCGTTTTTCTTGCAACCTGGACACCATTCATCGTCTTCTGACATCACAAGGATCTCCTCTGCGAAGCCCCAAGTCCTGGGGTGTTGTAGTTCACCGGCGGGAGCAATAGGGCCGCCGGAACCCTAGATCTGGCCGGATCTTTGCGTAGGCTTCATCCAACCGTTCAACCTTGGATCAAGCTAGGTAGGTGACTTCTGTTGGACACCAGGAAGGTCCCTAAGAAGTTACAAGTCGAGTAGTTTGGTGTGGAGTCCTGAAGAGGTAGCCCTAGCTTCGGGCTTATTGTGTTGGGCCAAGCGACGCCGCCGCCGTCGCTCCGCGCCGCCGGCCAACCATTCAGCAAGCTCTCCTACTCCAAGAGCATCTTCTAGCGCCGGCCTACCTTTGGTAAGTCCCATCTTGGCCCAAGCATCCTTCCAGACCCTTTGCATGCGTCCCATAATACATGAATGCCAACTTGCCATTGTTGCTCTTGTGAAGGTCTTAGGAGCTCCATCTTGGCCATCCACTGTATCTAACCGCTGGGTTGGGCTGGGATGTGGTCTTTGATCCTCTGTGAAGCATCTCCATCAGCTGCTTGCTTGGGATTGGAGCTAGGTCTTGAATTGAAGTGACCTCGGCCAACCCGAGCTCCAACAAGTGTGGTTCTTGGTCATCTTGCTCCGACTTTTACTCCGGCAGCCGCGCAACATCTCTAAGGTGAGCCCTCGAACTTTCTTGGTACTGTGATCATGATGCTCACCTTGATTCATGCTGTGGTTAAGTATTGTTACATGTTTAGTAACTTAGCACTCTAAAGGATCATTAAACATGGACCAACTACTATTTTTATGGCTCAGGTTGCTCCCAAACAGCGAGCACGAGTTTTATCTTGTCGAGGCCTGTCTAGTGATGCCCTGGGTCCAATCTGGAAGTTTGTATGTAGATACAGCAAGTGAAAATATGCAATTTGTACATGTTATTATGCTAATTTTGGAAACCCTAGGGGTTTATTTGTAATTGTAGCATGAGTAGCTATTAAAGACAGTGTAGACATGATCTCTGGACCATCCGTTCGGGATCCGTTGCTTTTCGTTGAGCGGGATTTGCTTAACAAACCGTAAATCGACAAAATTATCAATTTAATGGCGGTTTCGCACTAAACGTGCGTTTCAATGATAGTGGATTATTGTTATTGGTTGCCAGTTGCCCCTGGCTATTACCGACGCTGTCCTGGTGGACCTGGTGATTTTAGTTTAGCGTCGGTGGTTCCCGGAGCCAAGATCGGACTCCCGGAGATGTTTTTGGTTGTTATGGCACTGTCAGTGCCCAGGATTACACAGAGACGGATGTTAGTGCCCGAACGTCTTAAGTTAAATGTTCCTGGGCAGCACATGAAGTTTCACAAGATTTGGATATCGTTATGCACATATTGGACCTGAGTGGGTCGATCGACGGATTACCGAAAATTCCGGTGAATTTCAGGATTTTAGTGGAATTCCCCGTTTTACCTATCTGTATATAGTGAGTCTATGGGTGGGGTGTGAGTGAGTCATGTTTTGACACATAATCTTATTGTAGGTCCCAGCAGTCATGAGACAGCCCGCGAGCCGTCTAGCGAATACCGCGACCGTCTACCTTGAGGTGGGTTTATCTTCGGTCCAGACTTTATCATTTCGGCCCTATGGGGTACCATGGTAGGTCGGACCCCTGTTTTTGGTGTAGCCTTGATCCTAAGGTTGAGCCTTTCTACTTGCTTGCATTCCAGCATTCAGTCGTTGTAGATATATAGCCTCGATCATACAGTTGAGCTTTTATATATGCTTTCGTTCTCAATACTTAGCATATATAGTGATATACACCTGAACATATGCCATGCTTGCTTGGTCACTAGCATAGTTGTATCAGCATTTTCTATTCTTCTACTGCGTGTTAGAATAGGAGCTCAGCTTCAGTTATACAGTTCAATTATACAGTTCAGTGATACAGCTTCAGTATACAGTTTCAGTTATACAGCATCAGTTGAGATTACAGTTTCAGCATCCCGATAGGGATTTTCTGGCTTCATGCCAATTGTTCGATCTCTGGACCGCGAGCTTGAATATCAGCATTATGATCGCCCTATTGAGCCAGTTTTCAGTCACGTACACCAACAGTTTGGCCACCGTCATGGTGTTCTTTACCGGTAGAGAGGTCGTCACATCGACCTGTGAGCCCAGGGTGTGCACTCAAAGTGTACAGGGTTATGATAGCGCATTTAGCCTGAGGTTCTGTGAGACCAATAGTGGCATTTGGCCGAGGTTCTGTGAGACCGACAGGGGCATTAGCCTGAGGTCCTTGTGATCAACAGTGGCATGAGATTGGGTATATTTGTGGTTACAGCTGTGATACATTATATTATTACGCATCTTTATACCTGCTCTGTTTTATAGCATGATCTTGATCTATATGCACTGAGATTGACCAGATTTACCTGATTGCCAGTTATAGCTTGTTCAGCTTCATATGTGAGTACTCTGCTTATTTGATTAGCACATGATTGTTGGTACTCTAGATTACAGTTTTGACAGTTTTGACAGTTATACATTATCATATCAGCCTGATCTACAGCATGATACATCGACACTGTCCTGATTATCTGATGGTTAGTTATAGCATGTTCAGCTTCTTTCGTGAGTACATGCTTTCATTTCAGCATGATCAGTATCTAGCTTTCAGATTACAGCCTGTTTTGCTATCTGCTTATTACAGTATCCGGTAGGTATGACTTGCTATTTCTCGGTCCGTCGTGCCCACTGTGATACATTTATGTTGTATCTCACACCCTTGGGTGACCATTTTTTCAGGTCAGTCAGGTGTGGGGATGTCGGGACGATCCAGTGAGCATTCGCGATAGACTTGTTCCCTGTTATCGGTCGTAGTGGCCTACGATTTTGGCATCATGATATGTTGTTGTTTGGAGTTGTTGTGGATTATATTGTCTTATGGACTATGGTTATGCCAAACCTTGTGGATGTAAATAGATGTAGAGAGTTTATGTTTATCGTTTACTTCTCTGATTGATCATTTGTACTTGCTTAGCCGAGCATGTATAGGGAAGACTCTTTCCGTGTGGACAGAAAATTCTCTGTGCATATGACGGTTTGTCCACGTCCTGGGTTTAAAGTTTAAACTCTGATATATAAATATATATATATATATATATATATATATATATATATATATATATATATATATATATATATATATATATATATATATATATATATATATATATATATAAAGACAGTTTTTTGATACTCAAGGCATGACAAAATTTGATCTATTATATAGTAATTAGAATTACTTCTAAGTACTCTTCTATTGATGTTGTCATCTTTTCGAAGGAAAACATGCTTAAGTAAATAGAGAATAGTTGATCTACCCAAATAGATCTGACCCAAATAGATCTACAGCATCCTTTCTAATCTATGAACTATTAAATAAAATCCTCAATGTCGGTTGGTCGATAATTGTATCTTCTCAAATTAGAAAAAAAACAATAAGCTAAGGTCGGTGAAATGGTATAACCCAACATCTACATACTTATCTTAGAAAAACCAATAGGATCGAGTTATATTGCTTTTGACTAAGTTAACTTTCAATCTACATCCATTTCGAGTTTCAATCGCTTTTACTATTGGTGCTTGGCCTTATGATTTGAGGCCATCATTACATCATTGATCTTCATGAGAGATAGAAATGTGACTAATAAGGCCAGCTCACATTCTATAATCCGAATTACTTTGAATGCATTTATCTATGCCAATGTGCTATTGCTAAGTGATTTTTTTTCTGAGCACGATTAGCTAGTTATTAAGAAAATATTAAGGTCTTCTATCTCTCGATCATCTGCAAAGGCCCCAGTCGAGATTGAATTATCATTGGAAACCATGGATTGAATTAAATACTCAATCATCCAATTGATTTACCTATCGACTTTTCGTTAACCTTCCTCATCAATTTTAATATGTAAATTAATGTTAAAAGATTCAGATTGAATTTTTCACTATTAGGGCTCAAAAGCTCATTCTGGTTTCCTACCCCAACCATGTCTAGTTTGCTAACTGCAACACCCCAAAGATTTGGATTGGTCATATATATAAGGTATAAATAGAATTAAACCTCTTAACCCAGTTATAACATTTTGGGTGATAGCAACGCCCAAGAGGTTAAGAGGGTTAAGCATGTTAGTAGTTCTAGGATGGGTGACCCCCAGAAAGTTGGGGCGTCATAGTTGGTATCAGAGCCAATTACCAACCGAAAATATGAGATGAATCTCAGCTGAGCCAGGATTATATAGCGGGTAGAGCACAGCTCCCCGGCTAATGACCGTTGTAGGTGGAGTGTAGCTCCTCACAAGGTCGGCTAAAGCTAGCGAGACAAGTCTCACATCGCCTGATATTTGTTAGTGTGCCTGAGCCTAACGAGGACGCCAGGGCTTAAAGGGAGGATGAATGTAACACCCCTAGGATTTGGATTAGTCCTATATATAAGGTATAAATAGGACTAAATCTCTTAACCCGGCTATAGCATTTTGGGTGGTAGCAAGACATAAGAGGTTAAGAGGGTTAAGCGTGTTAGAGCTAGAGTGGTCTAAGATGGGTGACCTCCTAATAAGTTGGGATGTCACAGTATTTTGACGCCCCAACTTTCCAGGAGGTCGTCCATCCTAGAACTACTCTAACTCTAGCACGCTTAACTCTCATAACTTCTTGGGCCTAGCCACCACCCAAAATGCTATAGTCGGGTTAAAAAATTTAATCCTATTTATACCTTATATATAGGACTAATTCAAATCTTGGGGGTTTTACATTTCTCCCCCCTTTAAGCTCTGATGTCCTCGTCAAGCTCAGGTACACTCATAAGTACCAGGCGATATAAGACTCGTCTCGCTAGCCTTAACCGGCCTTGTGGGGAGCCACGCTCCACCCACAACGGTCATCAGCCGGGGAGCCGCACTCGCCCGCTGTATAATCCCGACTCAGCCGAGACTCATCTCACATTTCCGGCTGGTGATTGTGTGGTATCCCGAGGCCCCGTGTGTCTTGACTGTGTGTTCGGCGATGAGAAAACACTTATTTTTTGTGTATCGAGTGCGTTGTGCGTCAAACGGACGTTAAAAACAGACTCAGCGCATGAAAACAGTGAAAAATAGCTATTTTCGGGTAAAATGGGCTAACGGGCCGATTTTTGGAGTGGGCGCCGGTCCACGGCCCACTTGTGCATGCACCGGGACCAGCGGAGACGCGAAGTTGCCACGTGGCGCAACGGGATTGGCGGGCTGCTTCAATCGAGCCGCAATCTCCGCGAGTGGGCCACGTGGCGGTACGCCATTGGCCGGGCAGTGGGCGTCGAAGACCGGGCGGAACGTGCGGCGCGTGCACCCCGCCGTGCACCCCGCTGCCATGTGGCGCGCTGTGATTGGCGGGCGCCAACCACCGCATGTGCGTGGGGCGCGCGGAGCGCGGGCGTAGGACACGTGGCGGCATCCGGCAGTTTCGGGCGCTGAGCGGGAGCCGTAGGATGGGCGCCACGTGTACCGGGCGTGGCACTGTGCAATTCAGGCACCCGGTTTCTCAGCCCGAATCTGAAAAGGGGTTTTTTTTTTGGATTTCAGCTATAAATAGCCCCTCTTGGGCTTCTTTTGAGGGGTTTTCAAATTCGATTTTCGGGCCATCTTCTACAGGGATTTTCTTCTTCGACTCTTCTTCGCGATTTGGCATCTCGGAGGATTTTTAGACGTTGTTTCATATTTTTCCTCCCCGACTTCGCAAGCTTCGACGCTTCTTCGACACCGATCTTTTCTGTTGACTTTTCGTCCACGAGCTCCCCCGAGCTGAATTCTTAGAGTTTTTTGCCGATTTTTAGTTTTGGATCTTCACGACATGTAGGCCTTCGATTTTGGTACCCATCGCTCTTCTCTGTTTCGAGTTTTCATGGGTGTTCTCGCAGCATCTTTAGACCCCATTTTGTGATATGGTTTTCTGGACAGCGGGTAAATTTTTATACTTTTTCTCGGTAGTTTGTTGGCGGAATTGGACATTTGAGGACTCGATTTCTATCTACATTTCGCGAGGATTGCAGCTGTATTTTTCTTGGAATTTTTGGAGGGCATCTCGAAGGTGGTATTTTTCTATTTTGTGGACTAAACTGTTGCGGAATTACTATTTCGGGTGATTTAGGTTTACCGCGGTATTTTGCTTGTATCTCAGTGACCGGGAGGAGTTTTCTGGTGATTTTTGATTCGTTGGAACCATGGGAACCTAAGAATCGCGTACGTTAAATTTCGGCTCATTTGGACTCCGGACCAACGCGCGCATCCTAGTGGGTTGGATTTTCCTCCAAGTCTGCGGACTTCCTTCTAATTCTAGTATTGCAGATCTCAGCATGCTAGAATAGGTGCTATTATTGATATATTTATGACATTATTCGAGTCGTTGGACTTTGACTAGCACCATGTCATATGTTGCATGATATTTGGCCAGACTTTAGAAAACCTTCAACTTCGGTATTTTTGACATTTTCGACTTCCTATACTGTTAATTTATATTTTTCTGGACTTAGGATATTTCCTCGCCCGGGTAGTGGGCCGAGTGGTCGGGATAGTGTCGGATGCATGTTGCACTCGTGCTTGAGGGCCGAGTGGAGTCTGGTAGCTGAGATTAGACCAGTACTAGAGTGGGGAGCCATCCGGGCAGATGGTGGTCCCGAGCCGTTGAGTGTTTCCGGCTGATGTTATTAGTGTTGGGTTGTTGTTTCCGATCTGATTGATCGTGGATTTGGATTATAGCCTGCATGAGTCGTATGGAGCTCGATAGAAATGCGCGGATACTTCCTCGGTGGGGTCGCTCCCCTCGAGTGCCACTCCGAAGCTGGGCCTGTTACTTTGCTATCGCGACTTGTCGACGCAGTCCGAGTGGGACCCCTTACGTAAATCCTGTCCCTGTGAGGATGTGTGGTAGTAGGCAGGCGCAGGTTTGACTGAACCCTATGTGGCAGTCAGTGTGATTAGGTTGACTGAGCATATCGAGTAGATGCATTTTATCATCTGTATCATTCTTTGAGCATGATAGATAGAGGCATGGTAGCTGTAGAGTTATTTCCAGCTTTTTATCACCACTTATACTGCATTGTTATCTTATGTCTCTAGTAGACTTAGTAGGCAGACCGTAGTCTTGGAGACGGTACCCATTGAGAACAACTGTTTGATGTAGTTCTCACACCCTCTGTGATGACTTTTTCCAGAGGCATCTACTCCAGTTCCTACCCCTACTGTTGCTGCTTCTACTGACCGAGGTAAGAGAGTCGCGAGCTAGATCCCTGCCCCATCTTGGAGAGTAGCGGTGCTTTTTTTGCAGATTTCAGTACTGTCACACCCTTTGTGATGACTTTTTCTAGAGGCATCTACTCCAGTTCCTACTCCTACTGTTGCTGCTTCTACTGACCGAGGTAAGAGAGTCGCGAGCTAGATCCCTGCCCCATCTTGGAGAGTGGCGGTACTCTTTTTGGAGATTTCAGTACTATTAGTGTATTATTATATATTTACTTTTGAGAGTTTATTTTGAGCGACTTATGTATTGTGAGGACCTGACATGTACTATTTGGAGTTGTATATTTTATTTCAATAGTTTCCTTTCCTCGCTCTGATATTTGTATAGCTATAGTATTATCTTTCGCAGGTTAGACGCTTCGCCTATGCGGAGCTTCAATTCCCGTATGGGCGACGGATCTGTTGGCGAGTCCGGGTCGTAGTTTCGACCCCGGAGCATGACAGATTGTCTCTGATACCAACTTTGACGCCCTAACTTTCCAGAGGGTCATCCATTCTAGAACTACTCTAGCTCTAGCACGCTTAACCCTCTTAATCTCTTAGGTTTAGCCACCGCCCAAAATGTTATAGCTGGCCAGGTTAGGAGATTTAATCCTATTTATACCTTATATATAGAACTAATTCAAATCCTGGGATGCATTATTCTAGTTTCTTGAGCAAAACTTTCATCCCAAAGCTAGGCCAAATAGTCCTTTACGAGTCTAAAGATGCATAATCTTTCCATTGAAGGTAAAAAGGTTCTAGGTTATTTAATTGTCTAATCTTTAACAACTACTTCTTCTAAAAAATCTATTTTAAAAGTCCAAGCAAATATACTCTAAGACCTTTGTTAGTCCGATTCGTACTTCCCCAAATATTTGGCTTAAAGTGTTGTGTGAAAATTTGCGTTAAAATGCCTCCAACCAAAAATTTAAGTATCGTGGCACGGGATCGTACCGAAAACTTGCCGGTATGGTAGTGCACAATGCGTGCCGAGCCATGTCGATGTGTGCCGGTAATAAAAGATATATGTGTGCCGACATATAATGGTATAAAATATTTATTTTCTTTAGCAACAAAATATTCTAATTATTTATTATATATTTTTATTAAATCTTTTGAATTTTATTGTGAAAATTATTTACTAATTTAACAAAAAGAGAGTTTTAAACTATACCATTTATACGAAAATTGTATCGTACCGATATTTTATTGGCATAATATTATATAATAGATACGGCCTATGTCGATGAGCACTTAAATCCTTACCTCCAATTTTTCACTGTAGCTAGATTCAAAAGCTTCCTAGAAGAGATTTTGCTTTTGGAGGCCAAAAGCAAATTTGGCATTCCACTAAGACTAAAATGTCCAATTTTTTATACTTGGCATTCTACTTCTCAAGTTGATCAGAAGTCATTCCAAAAGATGGGCCAGACATGCAATTGCATCTCTACATTTGTTAATCGCATATCACTCTCTTTTCAGCTTTTACTTCTATTGATGAACTCTTTATTGACTCTTACAATTTGCACTTTCCACAACAAGTTTGATATTTTGCATTTAAGAAATTAATTAAAGTGAATAAGGTAATATTGTTATACTCAAGTTATTTAGTTCCATATATATAATATACTCAACATTAAAGATCTTCAATTTATTCATCCATAAAGGATTAAAAACAGCACTTGAACTAGGTGTTCAAAATGCAGAAAAAAAAAAAAATAAATAAAAAAAATAAAAAATAAAAATTCTTGTTTTCTTAATCAAGAATCAAACTGTGAACTTCATTAGTCAAAAGCAAACACAGAAAAAGCAAACAATATCCCTTAATTCCACTTTGCAGCTTTATAGAAGACAATATTCTTACCTCAACTTCTCTTTTGACTCATTAATTTGTTTTTCTAGTTCTTGCAAGTATTTTTTGATTTCCTATAAAGAGAAAAAATAAAGTTTGAGATATTTCTCAGTTGTTGTTCTAACAAATTAAAATTTACCACAAAAGTGCTATAAATATTACTTACTTCTTTCTTTTCAGATCTGTAAAAATCACCAAAAAAAAAAAATTTAAAAAGAAAAAAGCAAATTAGATGTCTAAATGGAAGGTAAGGAGCTAAAAGAAGAAACTTACACATAGGAATCTAAGCCCTTCAAATCTATTTCATGCCCTTCTTTCTCATAGCACTTCCTAAGTTTCTGTCACCAAAATATGCAGTTATACCATGCATCGAAAAAAAATTGTAGAATTTGGAATTAACTAAAACTTAGTTCCTGTAATGATATTAGATGTGCTTAATTATATCCAACAAGTTTTGGCTCATGAGATCTTACAGCAATAACTTCATTCTTCCTGTAGCAATCAGAGAAAAAAGGAAAAAGAAAAAAGAATTAGTGTATTAAAATCTTATATGTTGTGCAAGACCAGTAATTGGCTGTGATCTATGATTGATTAGTTCTTGTACTGTTTATTGCACCTGTTTTCTCTTTCAGTAGGATCAACCTTCGAATATTTTTCCAAAATTTCTGCCAAATCACTGGAAAAAGAAAATTAAGAAGTTGTTGGTGAAAATACATTCAAGTCACTAATTTAAACAATTTTAGCTCAATCATCATAAATACATGCATGATTTCAAAAAGAAACAGATAAATATAAACTGTTATATATCACCTGTAATAACAGTATGAAGATAAACACAAATAGATATTAATTTGCATTGGATTGAAATATATGCATGTGTGTGTGGGTGCTCACGTGTGTCATGTGAGTACCAATTACCTACTGGACGAGTACATACATACTTATACTTATGAATTGAAAACAATATTTTTTGAACTTTCAGAATATCTATATATATAAAAACAATATTTTTTGAACTTTCAGAATATATATATATATATATATATATAGCAATGCTATATGTACATCCCAAATGGGGGTTTACAAGTAGCATTTTCCATATATATATATGGCACAAAATATATGTAGAACAGATTATTAGTCATTTCTTTTAATTAATCTTTTTTATCTTTTATTGCTTATAAATAATATTCTTATGCAGAATCCAAATGCATCGATCAGAGTATTTCTTTCAGAAAAGAATAATAAATAAATGAGTCAACCCAGCCCTTTCTTTCTTTCTGTTGATCAATAAAGTTAAAACTGAACAACAAAAAAGAAGAGCGGAAAAAAAAAAGAAAAAAAGAGTAGAAATAAAAAATAAATTTGTGTATTCTTTATTGGTATGATAATATGTAATATTATTAAACAAATTATTATGAATAGAAAGGTTTGTCCAAATTAATACAATTTTTATAAGGTAATTAATGTACAATTAGTAGATCTTCTAAAATTTAGTAGATGATTAATAGAATAGAATAATTTAAGGGATGGAAATGGTCAGAAGAATTGATCTAACAATAAAAAAATTGACACTACCAATTGTTTGGTCCCATTGATAGAATAATAGTCAGACTATATATAGAGAGCTGAACTGAAATACTATTGATAGTAATTTTCAAATCGACAATCAATATCGTTAAATATGATCTAAATTATTTAAACTATCTAGAAATCAAATTTCATACTTTTCTTTTATATATTGTTTCCTTGTCCATCAAGCGGACACAAAAATGAACGACTGAAAATAAATGTTCTTCAAAAAGTGATAATAAAAAATTTGTAATCAAGATTAAGAGTATAGATCTTATTTTAAATAGTGTAAAAAAATTTCTAATTAAAATTTAATTATAATTTAGATTTAATTACACCGTTAAACGAGAAATGAGAAAATGTCTCGTATCGATCATTAAAATTATAAATTTTGTAATCTTTTCATTATTAAGTTAATGATGTCGAAAAAAATTAAAATTTGATTTCTAAATACTTCAAATTGTATAGATCATATTCAACGGTGCCGATCGTTGATTTGAAAGCTCCATCATCAAAAATAAATCGATCGCAACGGAACTTGTTTGCTACCAATAGTATTCTATCCATCATCAAAAACAAATCGATCGCAACGGAACTTATTTGCTACCAATAGTATTCTATCACAACTATATATATATATATATATACACACACACACTAGGTTACTCTACTTTTATTGAAACCTCTTAAAAATAGAGAATTGGAGTCTTCAATTTAAGACTCCAATTCAACCGATGTTATTGATCATTATCTAGATAGTGAATAAAATTTTTTATCAAAAATTTAACCGATTTTGATTATTTTTCACCGTTATAGCAAATATCTTATACCGATCGCTAAAAATTTTTAATTTTTAGATATTTTAATCATAAGGTAAATTATAAAATTTGATTTCTAAAAATTTTAAATAATTTAGATTATAGATCATAAGCTCTATTATCGAAAATCATTTATAAAAGTAGGAATGTAATTGTACTTATAAGAGTATAGACTGTATAGTACAGTGTCATGTGTAAATATATATTATTATTATTATTTTATTTTTAGTTTCTCATTTGCTATAAAGTTATAACATAATCTTTTGGACCAAAGAAGCTAAAACTCAACTTTACCAAATGAAACCTCATTACATCAAAACTACATATATAGGCATAAATGTACATCTAAGAATTGTAAGATCTTACCAGATGCATATTATGTACTCCTCCATCTTCAGTAAATAAAAATAATAAATAACTTGATCAGAGTAACAAATTAAAGATCTCAGTACTGTAATACAAATAACCAAAAACGAGCATAAAATAACCAAAGGCAAAAGCAAAAGTAAAATGGGGAAAGAGAACCATGCATGAATTGAACCACAAAAGCAGAAACAAATCAAGGAGACACCACAGTAAGAAAGTGAGAAAGAAAAGAAAGAAAGAAATAGTGAGCATTAATTAACTTGTACCAGGTCCCGCCGCGAAAGACCGAAGGGTGACCGGAGGGGGAGAACATGAGGAGCGCCGCGTCGGCCTCGCACAGCACGCCGAGCTCCTCCACGCGCCTCTTCAGCACCGGATGCCTCTTCCGGTACGTCTTCTTGCGGTGGTGCAACGTATCCCTCGCCTCCATCGGCACCTTCGTATACCCCATCTCTACTCCTTCTCACCTTTACGTACTCTGACGAAACCGTTCGCTCAGATGTTCACATGTATTTATGTATATGTATGTATATGTATATGTATATATCGATGCGAAACATACTGGCTATTCTCTTTACGCATTTCAAGTACTCTTCTTTTTTTCTTTTTGGTCGTCGATGATGCGCTGTAACGCAGTGGGGAGCGCAAGGGTGTGGGAGTTAAAGTGGAAGGGTGTGGTTTTTGGAAGGATTGGAGGGGGAGGGGATATGCACTCCATGAATGCAGTGGCTGCAGTGTACTGTTTGTGTGCTTCAGTGAGAAGAGTGAGGGAATTAACGGTTGCGATTACGTTCGAGACGTGTGTATAAATGGGTGTTGGAATTGAAATGGGATGATCCGCGCCGTTGGTTGCTGTGGCGCGGTTTTGGTTCGTCGTATGCATGCAGAACTGGAACATGGGTCACTGCTAGGGTTACAAATATATAGAAACCCCCTCAGCTATTTTATCTTTTTTTTTTTTTTTTTTTTTAAGTGAGAGTCTCTCCAGTTATATCATTTTTTTCGAATTGAGCAAATTTAGTGAAAAAGAAAAGGATATAAATTAAGACTTTTATTAAATTTATTAATAATTTTAGTAAATTTAATAACTTTAACTAATAAATTATTAAATTTATAAAATGTTTAACCTAATTATTAACTGTAAAACTTCTATAAAAAGAAGAGCACTGCTATTTATGCATTTGGAAAATATGTATACATCTTAATTACACTCCCTCTTTCAAGAGCCAAAAAAATAATTATTATATAATAAGATATAAAATATACTTTTTTTTTTTTAGATGTATATACAAGCAATACAGTATTTTTCAAAAAGAATAGTTTAGGAGACTATTTTAGAGTGGCTAATAGTTGAGGGGTTCTTCATACAGTTTTATCTATTATACGAGCAATGCTACTGATACACCTATTTTTAGGTGTAAAATGTATATTTTATTCATTTTAGGATAAAAACTTATTCACTAGTCACTTCGAAGTGATTAATAAAATTTATTCTATTATGAAATGGATGTAGTGCATGTATATCATATATAGATTTATTTTTGGATATATTAAAAGTATTTTTTCTATTATATATACAAATTGATATATCTAGAATAAATTTAAAGATGTTCATATCATGATTAGGTATAATGTGTCTATTTTGGCAATATTAAAAATTACTCAGAGTATATTAGTTCTTATTAATTAATTATATATATAGGAGATACTACTATTGGCATTCAATTGATATATCAGTGCATCGAATACACTGCCCTTCATATTTGATAATAATAAATTTATTTAAATAAAATTTTAATTTGATAGATATTATACACCATGTCTAAAATTAAATGTATTAAAATTCAACAGTTTTATAACTTGAATATGTAAGCATAAATACGAAAGTAGTGACCAAAATTCAACAGTTTTATAACTTTAAAGAAGGCCATTATTTGATTAAAAAAAATAGTGACCAAAATTTATGATTTTTATATGCACAATTTTGAATATATATATATATATATATATATATATATATATATATATATATATATATATATATATATATATATATATATATATATATATATATATATATATATATATATATATATATATATATATATATATATTAATGAAAATATTTAATAAATTAAATTCTAATTTTATTGCCCTTAGGCTGCGTTTGGTTCAGGTATAAGCGAAAACTGATTATTCCTGAAATAGGTATAAGTTCAGATACAAGCATGAATTAAAATAATTTTGTGTTTTGTTGAGTATAATATCGGGGAAAAGAAAAATTGTGTTTGGTAAGTTAAAAATGAATAAGAAAAATAAAAAGGGTTAAAATTTTAATTTAAGATAAAAATTTTATGATTTTAATTATTTAATTTAAAATATTTATTAAAAAAATTATTAAAATGTATATTTTATTTATATTAAAAAAAAATTTATTAAAAATTTTTTGGTTTTTGAAAATTTATAAATTTTAAAAAATTCAAAATTTTGTATATAAAAATAGGTATAAATTTAAAAAATTTAAAAACTTGGTATAAATTTATTAAAAATTAAAGTTAAAATTTTATATAAATTTTAAATTTAATAAATTTTTAAATTTATTAAAAATTAAAGTTAAAAATTTTAGAAGCTATAAAATTTTAAAATTCTATAAAGTTAAAAATTTATAAATATTAAAAATTTTAATTTAAATTGTCTCAAAAAATTACAAAAAGGGAGCAAAAATTTTAATTTTAAAATTTGTATAATTTTCAAAAATTTTATAAAAAAATATTTATAAATTAGTAAATTATAAAAAAAAAATTAAAAAAAATGAAATTGTAGATTTATTAAAAAATAAAATAAAAAATTTAAAAATTTTAAAAATAAAAAAATAAATTTTAAATTTTATAAATTTAAATATCTTATAATTTAAATTTTTTTATTTTTTGTTTTTTTCTTTCTTTTTTTTTAAAAAAAAAAATTTAAAAAAAAAAAAAAAAAAAAAAAAAAAAAAAAAAAAAAGAAAGGTGAAAGTGTTGTTCCACCTGGGGGGGGGGGGGGGGGGGGGGGGGGGGAGGGGGGCAGATGTTCCCCCTATAGTAGCGGATTATTCCAGAATAATCCGTTATGGGAGGAACAACTCATCATTTTTCTCGTTTGGATATAAAAGAAAGGATAACCCCCTTATCGTCTTTTATATCAGGTACCAAAGGGTACCTTATAATAGAATTTATGGATGGTGTATATATGTTATGCCTGCACATGTGTTAGAATTAATGCAACAATAAAGGCTTCTATTTTTTGAGTTTTTTTTTAAAAAAAAAAATGCGTTCAAAAGAGCTTTATTGTGCAACAAAAAAGACTTAAATTATTTCTTAATATGGTTTGATAAATTTACATTAACTATATATGGTTCCATTTAACTTTTTCATAAGTTAAGAAATTCGACTTGTTTGGTCCACAAGATATATACTGTTAAAACTTAATTATAAATAAATATTAATATTAAAAAACAAAGATATAGAAATTAAGCATTATATATTAAAAAGTTTTGAAGAGAAATAAATTTGGTAGGAAACCTCAAACTCAGTACCACCTAATACGATCCGAGATTTTAAATTCAAATTAATCTATTTAGTAATTATTTCACATTTTTATCTAAATTTATTTTTAAAAATTTAGAAATAAATAAAATAAATAATTTATTATATTTCTCTCAAAACAGAAAGAAAAGAAAAATCCTTAGGTGCGTTTGGTTCGGGGATAAGAAAAATTTAGTTATACCGGGGATAGGTATAAGTTATGGTATTAGCAGTAACTAGTGTAAATTTCTGTTTGATTCGGTTTAAGAGTTATACTGGATTTAAAGAAAATTATGTTTGGTAAATTATAAAGGAATAAGAAGAATAAGAGAATTAAGAGAAAATTGTGTTTGGTTGGGTATAGAAGAATAAGAAGAATTGAGAGGGGATAAATATGTGTATTGACTATTTTGCACTCTATGATATAATTTAAAAATAAAAAAATTTATGGTGTTGATCAACCTTATAATAAATTTAGATTAACATTAAAAAATTTAAAAAAATTTTAAAATTAAATATTAAATATTAAATATTTAAATTTTTTAAAATTAAATATTAAATATTTAAATTTTTTAAAATTGAATATTAAATATTTAAATTTTTTAAAATTAAATAAAAAATATTTGAATATTAATTAAAAAATATTTAAAAATTAAATATTAAATATTTAAACATTTACAAAAATGAAATAAAATAAAATTTTTAAAATTAAATATTAAATATTTAAAATTTTAAAAATTAAATAAAAAATATTTAAATATTAAATAGAATTTAAATATTTAAAAATTTAAAAAAAATGAAATAAAATAAATTTTTTAGATTTATTAAAAATACAGTTAAAAAATTAAAATTTATAAAATAAAAAATTTTAAATTTTATAAATTTAAATATTTTTTAAAATTTAAAAATTCTAATTAAAAAAAATAAAAATAAAAAACTAATTAAAAAGTGTGTATGCAAAAGGAAAAAAAAAATAAAAAAAAATAAAAAAGTATCCGGAAGTGAGAGAGAGAGAGAGAGTGAGAGAGAGAAGAATGAGAAGGAAGCTGGGGGGGGGGAGCAACCCCAATGGGGGGCTTGGGAAACCGCGCCTCCCATTTAAACCAGACTTATTCCATCCAGGAATGAAAACAGCAGTTTCTATCCAAATTCATTCCAGTTTGGAAATAAGAATGAGGATAAGGGGGTTATCCCCCTTATCTTCGTTAGCAAGTGGAGCCTTACCCTATATTAATAGCAAGAGCAATGCTACATGTACACCCCGAAGGGGTATATATCATACACCTCCACCATTTTAATGGTGACGATATCTTTTACGGGTCACATCGATTGACCCATCATTACACCCCACCCATTGGATGGGTGGGGTGTGTGATATACACCCCGTTTTGGGTGTACAAGTATCATTTCCCTAATAGCAATGATGGTAATAATGGAAGTGGTAGAGATAACCATGGTAAAATTGTGGTGATGGATGTGATTGTATATATATGTCACTGAGATTTAGTTTGGAATTATTTTTTTTTAGATCTTTCAAAGTTTGAAAGTAGAGATTTTTAGTCATCCCACTATAAGAAATCTAATATTTAAGAACGCTTTTTTTTATATGCTTAAATGTATCTCAATATAGTTTAGCATCGCATTTGAAAATATCGATAAATGAAGAGTCGTCACATATATAATGACATTTATGTCAAGCGTAGGTAAAATATATTCTAACGTTTAAAAATGTTAGTATTTATTAAAATTCTAATGCTTTAAAGCATCCGAAAATTTAAAATAATAATAAATTTTATTATTTAATAAATTAGTTTAATATAATAAAATATTTATATCATGATGATTTTTGAAGTTTCGATATTTATTATACTGTAAAAATATTTAAGGGTGCTTTTTCCAAACGTCGTTTAAAAAATGTTCTTATAATGAAATTTTTTTGCAATGTGGCAATACCAAATTGTACGTAATAAATTAGATTTGTATAAATCAATTCAGTATCAATCTAATTAGTTTCCTATTGGAAACTAACCAATTCTAAAGTGATTTAGATAATAAGTTACCAGTGATTGGAGATGTAAAATTGATCGAGCGTTCGCGGATGGTGTTTTTCTTTTTTCTTAACATTTTGTTAACTTTTTTCCTGCGATTAAATAAAATTTAATTATTTAAATTTGAATCATTTTTTTTAAAAAAAAATCTAAAATTTATTTATTTAATAAATAACTATATATATTTTATAAATCTAATGTTACTTTTTTTTTTTTAAGGAATTAATAATAAAAAAATTATAAAAAATGGGTTGGCTTGCTAGCTAGTCGGCCAGGCACAATGTGATCCAGAATGATCTGGGCCTTGGTCCGAGAAAAGGCAGCCTGTTGTTTGGCCTTAAAAAGAAAAAAAAAAAAATTAAAATTAAAATGTACAAAATTTAACTCAACTATTACTCATTTTGATTCTGATAAACCTTTTAAATTTTTAATTTTTACTATTCAATTTTTTGATTTGTTTTATTTGCGTTAATCAACGATCCTTTAACTTTAAAATTCGAGTTAATTACTTATTTTAATAAATTTATAGTTATGAGTATTGCATAAATTATACTAAATAAATCAATAAAGATAAATAATATATTTAAAATTTAAAGTTAAAATGTCATTTATTGATTCAAGTCAAATAAATTGAGAGATTAAGCAGTAAAATCAAATTTTTGCAAGGTTGGATGATTAGATCAAAATTGTCCATAGCTCAAGTAAGATTTTTATGTTTTTACCAAAAGTTTATAATCAAAATTAAGCTGACTCAAATTTGATCAAATCATGCTAGCCCGGTAATTAATTGCATATTAAATTTACCAATTCTAAGCATAATGACATAAAAAATGGCGCCAGTGAGCAATTAGGGCTGTTTGATAGTTGAAGACGAATATAATTAAAAATATACCAGTCATAATTACATATATCTTATTTTTATTGAATGCAATAAAAATGTAGCAACTATGATTAATTTATTTAATTATATATGATTAAAAAGTGCACGTAAAAATGTTATTATTTTAGATCAGAGCTTATATACTTTCAAAAGCAAAAGCTCAACTATACTGGTAAATTTTTTACCATTAGATTTTGCATTGAGTTCCGTATAATTGTACTTTTTTTCTCTCTCTCTTTAGTTGACTTTATAATAACACGAATTTCAATACAAATTATATGATAAAAAATTTACAAATATAGTTGCACTATAATAAAATTAAGTTATAGAGACACATGTTTGTGACATTTTTGTATAAGTGTCCTATCTATATTCTATCTATATCCAAAATTAAATTATAGAGACAAATTTTTAGGACACATGCATTATAAAAATGTGTCGCTATGTACCCTAGAAACAGCACATATACCGACACTAATAATAAGTATTGGTATTTTTGCCAGCGATATTTTTTTCAGATTTTAAAAACACTTAAAAGTGTCGCTATATTATAATTTTGTTGTAGCGTTAGGCTTGCACTAAACACTAATTAGTAAGATAAAATTATTTTTTATTTAAATTTCTGTATTTGAACCTTCTCATACAATTTCTGTTGGATTTTATATGAATTTGGTGATTTTAAACTTGTGTTTCGGCCTTTGGGCTTTCCTAGACGGCCCAATATCTATGGATTTTGCCTGGGAGCCCAAACCCATTCCCCTTTACATGTGATGTTTAGTCCCACTCCCATATTGGAAACTCATCACATGTAGAGTGGGTTTATTTACTCCCTCACTTGTGTATGTATTGGTTAGGAGAAAGTGAGAGCAAGATTTCTCCTAAACATACACGCACGGCACGAGCTGAGTCGGGTCGGGCGAGCGGCGCGTGATCTTGATCCGATTTTATTTTATTTTGACTTTTCTTTTTGGCTTAGTCAACTTTGGGAAGAGTCATCTCGGGCTACCCAATAACTTTCCTGGGGAAGGACCTTGTGAGCTGCCCGAGAATACTTACTGTTAGACCTTATCTCCTGGTGAGTTAATGGGCTCTCTCCCGTTGAGCTCTATATAGAGAGAGCAAGAGAGCTTGATTATTTACCTTGAGCTACAGCATACTACTCCTCTATTTTACAGAGTTCTCCTACACTAAGATTTATCTTTTTGTTATTCCTCTTTTGATTTTGAGTCTTACTCTTACTGGATTTCTGAATGCCGTTGGGTTCGCTACGCACCATCCCAGAGTCGTTGCCGACGGGATGGACAGTGATCGTTGTATAGCTAGGGGTGATTGCTGAAGCCTCGCACGTGGAGGGGCAATCTCGCTTCTAGGACAGTGCTTACGCATGCTTCGACATTCACAGATTTCATCTAAACTTTGATATATCTTTTTCTATTAACAGTATAATAAAAATTACATGTTAATATTTAGAATTTAATTATTTGATTAAAAAACTTAATGTGAAAAGATAAAATTTCCCAACAACATTCTAGAAGCAAGATTAATTTAGTTTATCTTTTAATTCATACATTTGTGAACGTACTGTGATTTATATCATTATTTAATTAGTTTGCTTTGTTAGTACTGTTACTATAGTACTCTCAACTATGCAACTTTGTTAGTACTGTTACTATAGAATTGTTTGTATCGATCAATTTTATTAATTGATAATATTGAGTTTGAACTCTATTAACATAATACTGTTAGAATAATATTTTGTTAGTATAATTAATTAATCTACACGTTGATATATATACAACTCTGTTAGTATAGTTGATCTATACTGTTGTGTTAATACAGTGGCTAATATAACATAGTGATAAACTGTTACACTGTTTCACTATTAATTAAATTACAGCTTTACATAGTGTTTGATTATTACACTGTTAATTAAAATAGTATAATCATTGTTGATTAAATTTTTATCTGTCAACTTAGATTAACTGTTAACTATTTTACACTTAGAATAATTTTATGACATTATAGTAGGTTACTGTTTAAACAGATTCTGATTAATGGAGAATTCGTATTCGGCGAAATCGTTTATTTTTTATAGTCGTAATTTTAGAAGGTGGCAGAACCAAATGAGATTTTGGGGCTCACCATGCTGGGGCTTGTTTCTACTATCTCAGATCCTGTTGAGAATGGCAATGAAACTGCACCTGATGGTACTATTCAGTCTGTGGCAAATCGTCCTCAGACTCGCAGCCAGTCACAGAATGCTCCTACTCCTCTTCCTGTTGCACCTTCACCTGTGCCTGTGCCTCCTAGTCATCCTACTTTGATTAATTATCATTGTCTGAACCGGATCTTTAGCACCCTATATGATAAGCTTTATGATATTTACTGTAGTACGTATTCAGACTGCTAGGAAACTCTGGATTTTCTTAGAACAAAAGTATGGCCAGATTGATCCTACTAAGAAGAGATACCAAGTTTCATATTTGCTTAAGTTTAAATTGGTAGGTAGTAAACCAATGTCTGACCAACTTCGGGATTTTGAGTATATTATTGAGCAGCTTAGATCTAGTGGTATAAATCTACATAAGAGTTTTCTAGTTGTCACTCTAATAGATAAGTTGCCTCCTTCCTGGTTCAACCATGCTAATGATCTGAACCACAATCAAAGAGAACTTTCCATGAATTTTGTCCTAAGATCTCTTAGGATAGAAGAAACCAACCGAGCTAAGGATAAGAAGCCTAGCGAGCCTTCTACCCAAGCCAACCTAGTAAAGAACCTGAAACCCAAGGGTAGAAATTTTCAACCCTTTAGGAACTTTAAGAAGAAGCCTTTCCAACATAAAAAGTTCAACCCAAACTTTAAGAAGCCTTCACCTAAGGGGAGTGGGGTGAATTCTGGTTGCTTTGTGTGCGAGAAGACGAACCACTTTGTGAAGGTCTGCTATTATCGCAAGAATCGGCCTTCCGCGCTAAAGAAGAAGGGAGCTCCTCCTGAGCATCAGCTGAACATGTTAACTGATCTACCCCACCCTTCTGACTCCACTATCAGGTTAAGATCTAGCCTACCCGAGGTTAACCTTGCTCTTAGTTCTTCTGATTGGTGGATTGACACTGAAGCAAATGTACATGTTTACTCTGACCGCTCTTGGTTTTCCACTTATCAGGACTCAAGTAGAGGATCAGTGAACATGGGGAATGCAGCATCTTCGCGCGTGCTTGGGACTGGTCGAGTGGACTTGAAGGTGACCTCTGGGAAGACTCTTTCCTTGCACGACGTGCATCATGTTCCCGATCTTAGGAAGAACTTAATTAGTGCTTCTCTTTTAGTTCAGCAAGGATTTAAGTTTGTTTTTGAATGTAATAGAGTAGTAATTACTAAATGTGTGAATTTTATTGGGATAGGATTTTTAAGTGATGGTTTATTTAAGCTTTCTGTGATGACTTATACTTTTAATGAAAGTAATATTTTGAATGTTCACTACAACAAAATTAGGCTATAGCGACACTTTTAAGTGTTTCTAAAATCTAAAAAAAGTGTCGCTGACAAAAATAACGACACTTATTGTAAGTGTTGCTATATGTGCCGTCGCTAGGGTGTATAGCGACACATTTTTGTAATGTGTCTCAAAAATGTGTTCCTATAATCTAATTTTGGATATAGATGGAATATAGATAGGACACTTATACAAAAGTGTCACAAACATGTGTCTCTATAACCTAATTTTGTTGTAGTGGTTGTTTCATATGATGTTTGCCATGGAAGATTGGGGCATGTGAATTTCAATACTATTAAGAGATTGATGAATTTTGATTTAATTCCTAAGTTTGTTTCAAATGATCATAGATGTGAAATATGTATGCAAGCTAAGGAACCTAGGAAATCTTTTAGATCTGTAGATAGAGATTCTGATCTACTAGAATTAATACACAGTGATATTTGTGATAGATGTAGACCCAATAGGGGTGGAAGCAAATATTTTATAACATTCATTGATGATAATTCGAAATATTGTTATATTTATCTGATTAAGAATAAAGATGAAGTTTTGAATAAATTTAAGACTTATAAAGTTGAGTTTGAAAATCAATTGGATAAGAAAATTAAGATTATGAGATCTAATAGAGGAGGTGAATATACATCGAATGAGATGACTGTTTTCTGTCAAGAATTTGGAATTGTGCATCAAGTGACTGCACCTTATACACCTCAATCTAATGGAGTAGTTGGAAGGAAAAATAGAATTTTGATAGATATGGTAAATTCGATGATTATTAGTTCTGGTGCACCCGAAACTTGTGGGGGGAAGCTTTGATGACTGCTTGTGTAATTCTTAATAAGATTCCCCACAAGAGTTCTTCTGTATCTCCTTATGAACTTTGGAAGGGAAGAAACCTAATCTGAATTATTTTAAAGTGTGGGGGTGCTTAGCTAAAGTAAAGATTCCTGAAAATAAAAAGAGAAAGATTGGCCCTGAGACCGTGAATGCTGTTTTCTTAGGCTATGCTGAAGGTAGTAATACTAACAGATTTTTTGTGGTAAATTCTGAGGTTAATGAGATTTCTAACAATACAATTATTGAAGCTAGAGATACAGTATACTTTGAGGATATCTTTCCTTTTAGAACTGGAATAGATAAACCTGTTCCTGTTGGATCTATAGGTAGCTCTAGTAGACCTAGCACTAGTGAACCTATAGAAGAGTCTGAACCTAGGAGAAGTAAGCGTCCTACGATTGAAAATACTTTTGGTGATGATTTCTGTGTCCTACTTGTAGAAGATACCCCATCTATCTTTGACCAAGCGATGACTTCTGTAGATGCATCATTTTGGAAAGAAGCTGTTAAGTTGGAGATGTAATCTATTCTACAGAATCATACTTGGAAGTTATCTGATTTACCTGTAGGTTGTAAGCCTGTATGATGTAGATGGATCTTTAAGAAAATGTTGAGACCAGATGATTCTGTAGATAAGTATAAGGTTAGACTTGTAGCTCAAGGTTTTTCCCAGAAGCCTGGAGTAGATTATTTTGATATTTATGCTCCTGTAGTTATGATTACTTCTATTAGAATTCTGATTGCTTTAGCCTCTGTCCATAATTTGATTATTCATCAAATGGATGTTAAGACTGCTTTTCTTAATGGTGATTTAGAGGAAGAGATTTATATGAAGCAACCTGAGGGATTTATTGTTACTGGATATGAAAACAAAGTTTGCAAGTTAACAAAATCTTTATATGGACTTAAACAAGCTCCCAAGCAATGGCATTTGAAATTTGACTCTTTGGAAGTAAAAAATAGTTTTCATGTGAACATATCTAATGAATGTGTGTACTCTAAGGAATACAATGGACAGATAATAATCCTATGTTTATATGTTGATGATATTTTGATCTTTGGAATATGGATGTGATAATGGATGTTAAGAAATTACTTAATGATAATTTTGATATGAAGGATCTTGGGCAAGCTGATGTGATTCTGAACATGAAGATCATAAGAAATCAAATGAAATTATTATGAGCCAATCTCACTACAGTGAACAAGTGTTAAAGAAGTATGGATATTTTGATTCTAAAATTGTTGTTACACCTTATGATCCTAGTATACATCTTAAGAAGACTAAAGGTGATCCTAAATAACAGAATAGGTATGCTCAGATCATAGGATCCTTAGGTTACCTTGTAAATTACACTAGACCTGATTTAGCCTATGCTGTGAACAGATTGAGAATATATACCCATAACCCAAATAGAGAACATTGGAATGCCTTAGAAATAGTTTTGAGATATCTGAAAGGCACTGTATCTTATGGATTGCATTTTTATAAATTCCCTGCTGTATTAGAAGGATTTAGTGATGCCAACTGGATAAGTGATGCAGCTGATGTGAAGTCAACTACTGGATTTATTTTTCTTCTGGGTGGAGCAATTGTTTCTTGAAAGTCATCGAAACAATCATTGATAGCTAGAAGTACAATGGAATCTGAACTGATAGCTTTAGATACCACTGTAGCAGAGGCTAAGTGGATTAGAGAATTTCGGTATGACTTGCCACTGATGGAGCGACCTTTGGCATCTGTGTGTATACATTGTGATTGTAGATCTGCTATTGATAATTGTGCTCAAGAAAATGTGGAAACAAAGATGAATAGATTTATGAAAATAAGACAAAAGTATATTCGGCAGAATATTAAGAAAAATGTAATTGCATTGAAATTTGTGAGATATGCGAAGAACTTAACTGATCAGCGTACTAAAAGTTTGTCTAGGACAGTGATTCTAGAATCATCGAGGGGATGGGCTTAGCCCATAATAGAAACTACCGGCGACGGCAACCCAACCTCTTGGAGGTTCAATGGGTAGAAACAAGTCGAATTGGTAGTTGTGCGGAGCACTACTTTTATATACTCATCCCTATGGCGACAGTGCTCATTTATGCAAGTGGATAGTAAGGGTTCTTATCCTGGATGGTTCCGAGACCCTTGAGGCAAGGTGTGACCTTGTAGATACCCTTATCAGGACCTACTATATGTGTGTATTCGTGAGGCCACGACTGTGGGAAGAGGGCGGTTCCCTAAAAACACACATGAATCGATATGAGCGCATGGCCATAAAAGCGCTAACCCGCATAGAACCTAAACGGCTGTACCATGTGTACTGTTTGTGGAAATTCGATTCACTGGCCTTGGTTCAAGGCGAAGTCCACCATTGTGCCCTCGGATGTACATAGACCTGTACTAAGTGAAGGTTCAAACCCGAAAGGTACCTTCGCCGAATACGTGGTATAAGAGATCCAGTATCTATTTTAGTTTTATATTTCTTTTACTTTATTTTGTATTTCATTTTTACAACTTTTAAATCATGTGGGGTATTTCATTTTTACAACTTTTAAATCATGTGGGGATTATTGGATTTTATATGGATTTGGTGATTTTAAACTTGCGTTTTGGTCTTTGGGCTTTTCTGGGCGGCCCAATATCCATGGGCTTTGCCTCGGAGCCCAAACCCATTCCCCTCTACATGTGATGTTGAGTCTCACATTGAAAACTCATCATATATAGAGTGGGTTTATTTACTCTCTCACTTGTGCATGTATTGGTTAGGAGAAAGTGAGAGCAAGGCTTCTCCTAAACACACACGCACAGCGCGAGTTGAGTCGGGTCGGGTCTGGTCAGGGGGGCGGAGCGCGATCTTGACCCGGTTCTATTTTATTTTGACTTTTCTTTTTTGGCTTAGTCAACTTTAGGAAGAGTAATCTCGGGCTATCCAAGAGCCTTACTTGGGAAGAGCCTTGTGGGCTGCCCGAAAATGCTTACCGTTGGACCTTGTCCCCTGGTGAGTTAATGAGCTCTCTCCCGTTGGGCTTTATATAGAGA
Organism: Tillandsia leiboldiana; assembly: GCA_029204045.2. Classification (NCBI taxonomy): domain Eukaryota; kingdom Viridiplantae; phylum Streptophyta; class Magnoliopsida; order Poales; family Bromeliaceae; genus Tillandsia; species Tillandsia leiboldiana. The sequence goes on along the minus strand of CM055060.1, from coordinate 50,418,520 downwards.
GAGCAAGAGAGCTTGGTTATTTATCTTGAGTTACAGCATACTACTCCTCTATTTTACAGAGTTCTACTACACTGAGATTTATCTTTTTACTACTCCTCTTTTGATTTCGAGTCTTACTCTTGCAGGATTTTTGAAAGTCGTTGGGTTCACTACGCACCATCCCGGAGTCGTTGCCGACGGGGTGGACAATGGTCGTTGTATAGCTAGGGGTGATTGCCGGAGCCTCGCACGTAAAGAGGCAATCTCGCTTCTAGGACAGTGCTTACGCACGCCTCGACATTCACAAGTTTCATCTAAACTTTGATATATTTTTTTTATTAACAGTATAATAGGAATTACATGTTAATATTTCGAATTTAATTATTTAATTAAAAAAATTAATTTGAAAAAATAAAAATTTTCAACAATTTCAACTGCGACAAATAAAATCAAATATATCATACCAAACATCAAATTTAAATGGGAAAAACTAGATGTACACTCCCTTGAGGGTGTACATCTTACACCCCACCCCATCCTGGGGTGTGGTGCATTTTACCCGTCACTTCAAGTGACGGGTAAAGTACACCACACCCCAGGATGGGGTGGGGTGTAAGATGTACACCCCCTTGGGGGTGTACAGGTAGCGGCGCCCAATTTAAATATTCATATAGCTACAACTGTAGTGCGATTAAAATCATATTAATTCAACCAAACAACACTCGTACGGTGCATGAGGCTAATAATAACTAACTGCCTAATTATTAACACATCATTAACATTCTAATAAAATGAAGTCAAAGATAATAGCACTTAAAATAAAAAGAAAAAAAATATATTACTTTATTCGTAAACCATCTGATTAGTTCTATATATTCGCAAGTTTGAACAAAAGAATGTTTCAATTACAATTATTATTAAGAAATGTAAAAGTATTTTTTATTTAATTATTTTATTATAAAAAAAAAGTAAAATTATTGTTTTATTATTATTATTATTATTATTATTATTATTATTATTATTATTATTATTATTATTTGCAGAAAACAAAAACTATTTTTCGTAAATTTTGAACCAAACAAACCGTTCTTTTTTAAAAATAATTATTATTATTTACTTCTCATATAAAGGCCAGCTCATAAAATAATGTGATAATAAATAAACATTCATTATTTGGCGTCCGTGACGAACACAAAAGTTAGCTGTAAAAATTTGTACAGGAAAATGATTTATTATCCGTCCGATGTTATTCTAACGGCCGTGATTTTTTTTTTTTTTTTTTTTTTTTTTTGCGCTCGGGGTGACACCTGGATTTTGTTGCGTCTTTTTCCATGCCATACTCGTGACGTGTTAACTGCAGAAAATTTATTTATTATTCAATACCCGCTCTGCTACGCGTACCCGAGATGTACCCGAGATGTTCCCCGAAACTTTGATAAGCTGATTGTACGGTCAACTCTATAAAATAAAAAATTATAAATTTATTTATTATTTATTAACTTATATTAATCCTCATATTTAGTTGTCAACTGTTTCCCTCTTCTTCAATTCAATTTTAATTTTTATTTCCATGCTACTTAATTATTTCTATTAAATTAAATAGGTCCTTCTCAATTATTTCGTCCTTCTCTAATTCTTTTTTTAGAATTATTAAATAAAATATTTAATTATCTAATAATTATTAATGTGCGTTTTAGTTTTTCTATAAATACTCCTTTTGTTTTCTAAAAAATAAATAACTTATGATAATATAGAATAATGTGTGTTTTTTAGTATTTCTATAAATATTTTTTAATATTTCTAAAACTATCTTTTGGTTTTTCTATAAAAATTATAAGTAAATTTAAATACTTAATAATTATTAATGTGATTTTTAATTTTTTTATAATTATTTTTATTTTATAAAAAATTAAATTATGGTGATTTAGAATAATATGTGTCTTTTAGTATTCCTATAAATATCTTTTAATATTTCTAGAAGTATCTTTTAGTTTTTCTATAAAAATTATAAGTGAATTAATATATAAGAATAAAATATTTAATTACTTAATAATTATTACTATGATTTTTAGTTTTTCTATAAGTCCTTTTTGTTTTCTCAAAAAAAAAAAAATTATGATGATTTAGAATAATATGTGTCTTTTAATATTTCTATAAATATCTTTTAATATTTCTAGAAGTGTCTTTTAATTTTTCTATAAAAATTATAAGTAAATTAATGCATAAGGAAGTTAAAGACAAGTCAACAGTTGAATTTTCTATTTTTTAAAAAATATATGCTTTTGTTTTCAAATATCTTAATTTTTTTTTATAAAATTTTAAAATATTTTTATTTACATTGAGATTTTCTTTCTATTGTAGGTGAGATAATATTAATTTTTTACTAATTGATTTGACAAGAATAATTTAGTTTGTATATCAAGCGAGATTATTGTTCATATATTTTTTTTGCATTTTTAATTTTTGTTTGTTCAGTAAATTATTTTTTTAACTCTATAATAATAGCTATCCGTCACAAAATACGATCACTATATTATATGAATTAATTATAAATTTAAAAATAATATATGTTTAATATATTTTTTTATGATATTAATTATTAAAAGACATTTTGTAAATTTTTTATTTTAATAGTATCTACCCGCTGCATCGCGCGAGTCACTACACTAGTGATAAATTAAAGTACTACGAAACCAACTCTATATGGCAGATAGAGATTATAATACAAATTTATAAATTATATGAATAAATACAAATATAAAGAAATAGTATAAAATAATCATATTTGATTGATTAATAATATAAAAAATATATTAAAAGTATTCGGATAAAAATGTGCACCTTAAAAGTATTATTCGATTTTGCATGTATATTAGATCTTATAGGATCACAAAAGTTAGATAACAGCGAACGAAATTACAATAACAATTTTATGAGAAAAAAAATAAAACGTTAATCGAATAAAAAACTGCACACGCTAAAAGTTTAGTGGCATAAAAGTATTACCATCGATAAAAAAATTAACATGATAAATGTAGAGAAAAAAAATGACAAATATATTTATATATAGGAATAAAGAGAAAAGTGAAATGGAAGATAAAACAATAATAGCCGAAATTACAGTGAAGGACGCTTCAATTTGACGAGAATTGAAACAGTTGAAGAAAGACGAAAAGAATTTCAACATGCTTCGATTCAATGATAGAGTAAAACAGTTGAAGGAAGACTAAGAGAATTTCAGTCAACGAAAGAGAAAAGGGGCAACAATTGATCTGTTTAGTTCAAAGAACGAGAATAAAAAGAAAATGATTCGTGTTCAACACAAAGTGCACTATAAGGTTGGGCGGCTGGTTCGGATTAGAAAAAAAAAGAAGAAAGAGAATAAAAGTTGAGCCGGTTCGGTCCAAAGAAAGAACCTATCATGGGATCAATCTAACAAAAAAAAGAACCGAGTCCAACACATCTATACCTCTAAATTATAATGTAGCTCGATTCGGTAAAAAAAAAAAAGGTGAAAAATTATAAAGTAACCCAGTTAAGTAAGGGCGAAAAGAGGAGTGGTTCAATTCAGAGAAAAAAGAGCAGTTTGGTTCGCAGCGGTTCGATTTAGAAGCGCTTAAAAAAAAAGGACAGATGGGAGAGAGAATGAGTGGTTAACTTGGTTTAGAGAGAAAAGAACAGTTTGGTTCAAAATGATGATTCGGTTCAAAAGAGAGGCTGGTAAGGTTGACGGATAGCCCGCCATATAACAAAGTTATTGAGAATTCATATAGATTATTATTAATTATTAATAGATTAATAGATAATAGATAGATCATAGATTTATGATTTTCAAAGACACGTAACATTTTAATTCTTATCTCATAATTAAATTAAATTTAATTAGCTAAATATGAGCAATGCTATATGTACACTTTAAAAGGGTGTACATCTCACACCCCCAGGTTGACTTGGTCCGGTCCATCGACCTACGAGTTGACCCTCTGAGTGTGATACGCTACGTACCAAATGATTAGGCTGAGAAGAGATCCGCTCGGTCGGTTCTTCTCAATCAAACTCTCAACAGAGTTCGGCCTAGAGGAGCCGAATCGGAATTTGGAAACAAGGATTAACACGACCGAAAGCCGATTGAAAGTTGTACTGCTCAAAGAACGGTTACAGGGGAATGATTATAATTAGGACTACTCCTAGGAAAGCTGTAAGGAAAGTTGTAAGAAAAGCTACAGATGCGGATATGAAAAACTAGCTAGGAAAGCGGTAAGGAAAGCTATAAACTTAATCTAGGAAAGTTGTAGATGCACGTATTGAAGGTATTGAAAAGCATGGGTGGTCGCTGACTTACGAGGTTGCAGGACCCTTTTTTCTTCGATGGTTCGATTATTTATACTCGCTCGAACTAGGTGTATGGCCGCCGTTTTGGGAGATCGGCGTAACTTAAGGGGAATAACTGCGTATCTCTCAACTACTTTTTTAGTTGATTTTCCTCGGTTGGATAGTAGCACTTCTCCATCCACGTTCATCCCCGAGATTGTCGTGCTGAAGGGCCATCCTCGGCGCTTTCCGATGCTGGGCACCGCTTGCTATTTCAAAGTCAGTTGCGTGATTCGCGCCCCAGATCTCGTGCCTTCTACCTTCAGGATCTTTCCTTTTACGGCTTGAGAAGCCGATAGTCGATCCTGGTCCCGCCTTCAGCCGAGGTCGGTCTTGATTAAGACGCGAGTTTCTTTTCATCGGTTATTTCTTCTATCGGCTGCTAGTCTTAGCCGATGGTCTGCGCCACGCGTCGCTTCCCCAATTAGCTACAGTGTGTTCCACGTGGCGACAATTTTGACCTCAACAATTGTCACGCTCTGGGGTCGAAACGGCGACCTGGGCCCGCCAACAGATCCGCAGCACATACGGAAAGCCCCGTATAGACGAAGCATCTAACATGCAAAAGATAGTACTACAGCTATACAGATATCAGAGCTAAAAGGTAAACTACTGAAATATGAAAAAAAATACAACTCCAAATAGTACAAGTCTGAACCTCACCACATAAGTCTCTCAAAAATAAAACTCTCAACAGTAACTATCTACAATAATCCAGCAGACTGTACTACAAAGCTCCAAAAGGGGGGTGCAGCTATACTCCAAGGACGGGTAGGGAACTAGCTCGTGACTCCCTTACCTCGGTCAGCTGGTGCAGCAACAGGAGTAGAAACAGGGGTAGATACCTCTGGAAAATCTGTCACCAACAACATCAGTCTGAAACACTCAGTGGCTTGGGACCACCGTCCCCAAACCACTCTCAGTACAGAATACCCAACTCACAGCTGACCCAGAACGGACCGACACCATAAGGGTCCGTGAATCCCGATAGGCAGATGCCTAGAACCCCCAATCAAACAAGAACAGACTCCAGGCCCCGCCTTTCGAAATTCTCGACTCCTTATAGTTTGGGAAAAAATCAACTCCCGCGGTAAAACATCCGAAGGAAAACAACTAGGGCCCGAAAGTTCCGGGAGACTAACACCTACAACCCTATCAAACAAGAACAGGTTCTAAGCATAGTCCCCGTAACTTGCGTCCCAAAACAAGAAAACGGCCCATAGAACCCAGATCACTCAACCCTCTCGGGTGAGAAAGTTTGTAAGAAGAAATGACAGTTATTTTCGAAAACAATTTTGATTTTAGAAACCCAATTTAATGAATTTTAGTTACTTAAGAAAATCAGTTAAAATAAGTTTTATTTTTCCAAACCCCGAAGGGCTAATGCCTTCACCCTATCAAACAAGAACAGGCTCCGGCGACCCTTCGGAATTCGAAAGGAAAAACGTTTGTTTACTAAAATTATGTGTGTTCAAAAATAGTCCGGGTTCGAGGTCCTACAATCAACAACTCAACACTATAACAAACACAGTACTAATGACACTGGTCAGAGAATATACGACAATCCGGGACCACCGTTTACCCAACGGCTCCCAGCATTAGCACAACACTAACCACAGCTACCAGACTCCACTCGGCCCTTCGACACGAGTGTAATATGTATCCCACACTAACCCGACTACTCGGCCCACTATCTGGGCGAGGAAACACTCTAAGTCCAGAAAAAGAAATGTAAGAGGTGGAAACTAGAACATAAAAGTATCTAGCCCAAGTGAAAGTTTTCTAGCAGTCTGGTTGAAACATGCAATCATATGACGGGTGCTAGTCAAAGTCCAATAACTCTATAAACATTAATAGTAGCACCTATTCTAGCATGCAAAATCTACAACACTAGAATTAGAAGGAAGTCTGCAGACTTGGAGGAAAATCCAACCCACCTCGGTTTGCCACCAATTGCTTGTAGACACTTGCAATTGGGCTCCCGCAGAAACGTTCACTTTCGACAGAAAGCGCAACGGCGCCTACCACGCGCGAACGGTACACTCCGAAAAGTCCGGCGGAAAATGACACCTCCAACAACGGTCCCTAACGGCATCAGGGCATAGAGTTCAAAGACAAAACCCCAAAAGCAAAATCTAAGAACTGTGCCAAAAAACACAACAAAACACGAGGCGACACCTACCTTAAACCAGCGCGCCGACAAATGGGCGCACGCACGACCGCCCGACTCCGTGGAACACCTCGCACGCGCTCCACGACACAAACGGCGTGCCCGTGGCACAAACGACGCGCCCCACAGCACAAATGGCGCCCCCGCGGCGCGCCCCACGGCACAGACGACGCGCTCCAAGGCATACCAAAAACCCCCATGAATTTTTCCTCGCGCTCCTAAAATTTTTAGGACGATGCAAAGAGAAAAAATAGACTGAAAGAGAGATGATTTCGGGACTTAAATAGCCCGAAATCGGGCTATGCACAGTGCCCGACCAACCCGGGGGCGCCAGCTGGCACCCCCGCGTCAGCGCGCCCGCGGCACGCGCCGCCTCGCGCGGAGCGGGGCCAACGGGGCCCCGCCACATGGCCGTGCCCACGCCGCCCAGCGCCCCGCGTCAACGCAGGGCGCGCGCGTCAACACGCCTCGGGCGGAGCGCCCAACACGGCGTTGCCGCATGGCGCCGCCCACGCGCGCCCATGCCCCCGCCCGCGTTCCCAGGCGCCTCGATCGCCGCACCCGAGCTAGGCCAACCCACACTCACCTCGTGGCGGCCGCATGGGTTCGCCGCGCCTGGTGCATGCGCGGTGGGCCGTGGACCGACCCACCTGCAAATTCGGCCCGTAAGCCCGAATTCGCCCGAAAATAGTCGATTTTGACTATTTTCGCGTGCTGAGTCCGTTTTTTGCATCCATTTGGCGCACAACACACTCAATACACCAAAAATAGGTGTTCACACTACCAACCACACAGTCAAGTCCCGTGAAAAAAAATCGGGACACCACATCCTCCCCCACTAAAAGAAAGTTTCGTCCCCGAAATTAAAACACACTACGACCACAAAACCAACACACCCACAGCCTACCAAAAAGGATAGAGCCCAATATCGGGAACATCATCAATCCCAACTCCCAGTTTAGAAAACAGCCGAAAACAGCGAAAAGTTCGAAAATCTCGAGAGGCTAGTGCCTTCGCCCTATCAAACAAGAACAGACTTCGGCACCATCTCCATCTCTGGAGTAGCCTTTCCAAGTGTTCCTCCGGTTCGTGATTTACGGCGTAAAAACGTGGAAAAATGAAGAGAATGATTGAAGCTATTCCTGCTGTGGCTATACAAACAAAGGCTATGGTGTAGCACGACCTCCTAAGGACACAACCTCAAGACCTAACATCAATGTGCCCTAGTGGTGGCGGCTGTCCTTGCCGTTCAAGCCATCGATGACAGAAGAGTACTTCGGCAACATGTGAAAATGAACTCCTCCTGTCCAACTCGTGGAAGGTCACTGTTCTCATTCCACGATCAGTCGTCACGTGATACTACGCCAACCGATCCATCCCGTGTGCTCGGTCAAAATCTTAAAGCTGCCACCGAACCGTCATGTCTGCCGATATAGTGTGAAGACCCGGAAATTCCCACGTTTGGATTACTGTTGGATCTGCGGCTTCTGGAGACCCATGTTGGGTGTTAGAGATGTTTGCGCGCATATTGGACCCAAGGATTGGACCCGGCATGAAAAACGGATCAAGTTTGCTTTTTCGGAAATTTTTGGTAAATTTTAGAAGTGGAATTTGGCAAATCGGACTTCGGATTTGGATTCAGCGCGCGAAAAAGGTCAAGATGGACTATTTATTTGTATTTTTCGGAGATCGGATGCGAAAACACGGATTTCGAGACTTGGGTTACTGTTCCGGCCGGCCGGGCATCGCCGGCGGCGGCGGGCAGCGGCGGAGCGCGGCGGAGCGCGGCGGTGCGAGCTCGGGTAGGCGCGCGGTCCACCGCGGAGGCGTGCACCCGGGCGGAGGACGCGTGGCGCCTTCGGGTTGGCCGGCGCAGCGGGCGCGGTCCACGGAAGAGGCGCGGGTGCACGGTGGACCGGGGGTGGACACGTGGCAGTTCGGGGTTGGTGCGGTGTTGTGCGCGCGGTCCACGGTGCGGGGAGCTGGTACCTCGGGCCGCGTGCCCGACAGGCGCGCGTGGGCGCACGTGGGGCGCGACGTGGGCGCGCTGACCCGCGCTTCCCGCTCGGGGGCGCCACGTGTCGGCACCCGCTTCGGCCGCGTGGCGCAGCGCGGTTGGCCCAAACAGCTGTTTGCTGTTTGGGAGGCTACGTGGCAGCCTGGGAGATTTCCGGGCGTGAACAGTAACGGGCTGGGCCCGTTACTGTAGCAGCCCGGAAGATTCGGGCGCCCGGAACTTTGGCCCAAAAGTCCAAAGTCGGATTTTTTGGGCTGGGCCTATAAATAGGCGGTTGGCTGGGGCTTTTTGCCCCCTTTCCCTAGCTCCCTTCCCCTCGCACCCTTAAGCAAAGATGGAGATCTTTGTGCTGCGCATCATCTGGCGGAGGCCCGGATTTTTTGGGAAGCCGCGGCGTCGACGACTTCGGCATCGGAGCGCAGTGTGGCGATTTTTCATCGGAGGCCCGTTATCGTCGCAGTTTGATCTAAGAGGTCTACCGAGCTACTCCGTTAGTATTTTTGGACGATTTCTGCGGCGTTGGAATCATGAGAGGTACGTCTTCGACTTTCGTGTTGATCATCTTGCTGGATTCAGAGTTTATGACACGGTTTTCGAGGCATTTCTAAGCCGCTGTTTTCTGGTGGAGTTTTTGGACAGTGGCCCCTTGCCGGAATTTTATCTCCGCACCCGAGTGTCGGATTGAGACGAGCCTATACACTTTTTGGATCTACTCGTCTCAAGGATTATCATTGTATTTTTCCGGGATTTTTCTGAGGCTTGCCCGAAGGTATACTATTCCCCTTTTATCTGTATTTGAGTTTACAGTTGGGTGGTTGTGAGTGTTTGCGCACCTGTACTGTGGAATTTGTAACTTGGCCTACGGGGCTCCGAATTGGGCGTGCAGGTACCCGTTTCGAAGGTATCGACGCGAGGATCGCAGCAGTATTTTTATTGGAATTTTTGGAGTTCGTTTTATAGGTGAAAATTTCGCATTAAGGGGACTGTTCCCAGCAGATTTGTGATGCTTGGATTTTATGGAATTAAGTGTAACTTTGGGTTGTGTTTTGTACCCAGGAGGTATTGATCACTGTTCCTGTATTGTTGGATTGGTGGGTGTGTAGAGATATCTGTTTCTGGACTTTCTCAGCTGTGCGACTCCGGACTGTTAGCATTTTCAGGTGGGTGGCCTTGTCTCCAAGATTGATGGACTGTGCTTTAAATCTGCTATAGTAGGACTATGCATGATAGTGAAATGCTTGTGCAGCATGTTAGAATGTAGGAATTGCTATTCCTTGTATTATCTGATGGTATTGTCATCTCCTTGCTTTCTACCATATGTAAATTATAGTTATTGGAACTTGACCTAGCACCTCGTCATATGTTGCATGTGTAACCAGACTAGTAGAAAACCCTCACTTGGGCTAGGGTTATTTTCTGCTTTAGACATCCACACTTCTACTTTCCTGGACATAGTGTTCTTCCTCGTCCGGGTAGTGGGCCGAGTGGTCAGGAGTTATCTTTTAGTGTGGGATGCATGTTACACTCGTGCTTGGGAGCAGAGTGGTGTCTGGTAGATGTAGTTGGTTGTTCATCTGTGGCGGGAGCCGTTTGGGTAGACGGCGGTCCCGAGATGTTTTATTTTTCTTGTTTTATCTGTCGCCGCTATGTTAGTGGCAGCGGTATATCAGTGTTAGCAGGACCTTAAACCCAGAACCTTTTTGGACACACATTTGATTTTTGTCAACCAAATGGTTTCTTCCAAGCATCGTAGGGTCGCCGGAGTCTGTTCTTGTTTGATTGGACGAAGGCATTAGCCCTTCGAGGCTTGGATATAAAACTTGGTTTCAACTGTTTTTCTAAAAAGAACTAAAAATCATTAAATATGGATTTCTTACAGATCAAATGGCTTCAGTAAGAAATGTCACATTTTTCCTATAAATTAACCACCCGAGATGATTCGAGTGGTCTGGGTTCTAAGGTCTGCCTTCTTCTTGAGACGAGAACAACGAGAGGCTATGCCTAGAGCCTGTTCTTGTTTGATTTGGGTTGTAGGTTCTAGTCTTTCGGGGTTCCCGGACCCTTCCTTGTGTCAGTGGATGCGATGTTGGACTGTTGAGGCAGTTGTTCGCAGTGGATGCGACGTTTGGCCTGTGTGGCCTGTTGAGACAGTTGTTCGCAGTGGATGCGACGTTTGGCCTGTTTGGCCTGTTGAGACAGTTTCTCGCAGTGGATGCGACTTTGTGCTATGAGTTGGTAGAGTGTGATCTAGAGGTTGTTTTTCTGATTTAGTGGTGGAGGTGGTTCTCCCACTTAGCTTTGAGGATCTTGGGGTTCTGGCAGATCGAGTCATGGAGGTTTCCCGACTCAGCCATGGTCGTGCATTATCAGATTGAGTCGTTGAGGGTTCTCCGACATAGCTGTGAGAGTGTTTTGGGCTATTCCTGTTTGAGTCGAGGTTCTTTTTCGGACTGAGTTGTGCTTTGAGCTTGGAGTTACCGATCTTTTTGATCGTGGATCATTGCCTGCATGAGCCACTTTTGAGCTTGACAGAGATACTTTACAGAGATACTTGAGATGGGTTACTTTATACTCGAGCGGGTCGCTCCCCTCGAGTGCCACTCCGGAGTAGGCGAGACCGGGTTGTTGTACCGGCGTGAGATTGAGCTTTTCTATCGCGACTTGTCGTTGCATTTGTCCCTCTGGCTGTGCTGGTGTTGGCAGTCATGGACGTCCTACGTAAGTCCGCTCCTCCGGGACGTAACGGCAGTAGGTTGGCGCAGGCTTGACTGGACCTGATGAGGCAGTCAGTTCAGATTGGGTGATCAGAGATGAGAGTTAGTTGTGGCATCATGTTCTTTCTGTTCCACTCTTTGAGCATCTAGGTAGAGGCAAAGTAGCTGTAGAGTTTACTTTTCCCAGCTTTCCTTACAGCACTGCTTTTGTTACTTTATGCCTCTAGTGGACTTAGTGGGCAGACCGTCGGGCTTGTTGGCGGCACCCACTGAGAACTACTTGGGACGTAGTTCTCACACCCGTCGTGGTGTCTTTTCCCACAGGAACTTCTACTCCGGTTCCTGTTGTTCCTGTTGCTGATCCTTCTGACCGAGGCGAGGGAGTCGCGAGCTAGTTCCCTACCCGTCGTTGGAGTGTAGCGGTACCCCTTCAGAGGAGAGCTTCAGTAGATTAGTTATTTCATTTTCTTCCTTTGAGAGACTTTTGTAGTGAGGATTGTTATGTGTTGAGAGCCTGTACACTGTTGCCTTTATTGGAGATACCTCCCTGTTGAGTTCTGAGTTTGTTTTGAGGATACTGTATGTTTATCATTTTGGGAGACGGACATTATTGTATTATTTCCAGTTGTACAGTGATTGATTTAGTTATACAGCAGATTTTTATTTTTAGCTCTGATATCTGTTTAGCTGTAGTACTTCTCTTGCAGGTAGGACGCTTCGCCTATGCGGGTTTGGCATAGGTGGCGGATCTGTTGGCGAGCCGGGTCGCAGTTTTGACCCCGGGGCGTGACATATAGTCCCAAGTCTCAACTGTACTGATCATGCTCCACAATCCTCCTATACTCGCAGGATACGGTCAAGAATCTAAACCACTAATTCATGTAGCAATAATCCTATCTCTTATCCATGCAGAGATGCAAATGCTCTACTAACACATGTAAGAAATGCGGCGATACCAAAATGCTCGAGTTCAACCAGCTGTAAGTAAAATCATACCTGCGACGGCACGATCCGCTGCCGGAGTGTCCTCCACCTGGGCTGCGTAAACCGCCCACTCGGCGTTGAAGGTCGTCGCTCCGTCTGTCTCGACGTCGTAGCCCAATCTGTCTAGCGGTGTACCGGAGGGGCTTCCGCTTCCTAAATAGGTAAGGGGGGAGCTGTAGCAATGGGTCACACTGACAAAATTGCTCGGGGGCATGCTACTCTGAAGTGTCCTAACTCTCCGCATAGGAAGCACCGCCCTTGCCTCTGGTCACACTGTGACGGTGAATGTGGCCCGCCACAGATAACGCACCGATCCTGTTGCTGATGCCAATACTACTGCTGCCGGGGCTACTGCTGCTGAGGCTGCTGTCGCTGTTGATACTGCTGATACTGTGACTGCTGCTGGGGTCCACCAGATCTCTGGCGCCTCTGAAACCCACGATCCTCAGGGTGAAATCGTGGAGGTCTCGGATGCTCCTGCCTACTCGTCTGTCCCCCGTCATCAGGCACTAGGCGCTTCACGCCCGAACTCACACCTGGGGTTGTGTTTCGCTCAGTCATCATCTCATTCCCTCGTTCCACATAAAGGGCCTGCTCCATCGAGGCCTCCAAAGTCTGTAGTCTGCGCGATCGAACAAACTGATAAATGTCTCGGCGCAATCCCGACTCGAACATGCAAATCCTATGTGCCTCATCCCTAGCCGCATATGGTACATTGTTCAATAGCCGATTGAAATCCACAATGTACGCTTGCATCGAACGGCTTCCCTGCTGGAGGTTCTTCAGATCATCTTCTAGCTTCTGTCTGACACTCTCGGGAAAGAAAGCTCCAAGAAGAAGGCTGCGAAACTCCGCCCAAGTAAGCAGCTGGGTCCCAGGTGGACCAACAGGTCGCACTCGCCGCCACCATGCCTCGGCATTGTGCTCTAGAAAGTTTGTCGCCAGAAGAACCTGAAATCTCTCCTTGATAAAAAGGGTCTCAAAAAATCTCTCCATAGGAGTGATCCACGACTCTGCCTCCCACGGCTCCAAACTCCGCCCAGAGAAACGAGGCGGAACGAGCTGGCGGAACCTCATCAAGCAATCAACAACCTCTCGTTGCTTCGCAAGGGTCAACTGTCCCGCCGTCCTGGACGGCTGTCCGCTGGTACCCGGCGCAATAGGGGTTGCCGGTGCCGCTGGTACAACTGGGGGTGCCACGACCAGCGGAGAAAGTGTAGGGGAACTCTCAAAGGGTGTTGCAACCGGCTGTGCCCTCTGCTCCAGCATGCGGATCATCCGGTCCACGGTCTCCGACATCTGGGCCATTTGAGCCTGAAGCTCTGTACCTCTTTCTGCTAGCCCTACCCTGACTCCTCCTGCTCAGGCTCATTAGAGGAAGAAGGATGAGAACGCGTCAGGCATCCTACGTCGGGGAGGCATCGTGCTCACTTGCATCAAAATCCACACGTCAGGACAAAACAAACGCTCGACCCAATCCAGCGAAAGTCTAGGACATGTCACAATTTCTTGAGCATTATGTTGTCTACAGCCAACATAATCGCTTAGGAGAATAGACATGTCAATCACTCATCCCATCCCCTGGGAGAGGTATAAAACTCAATCATGACTCCCGCTACAAATTACGACTCTCACGTAGTCATCCTTGTCACGCCCCGGAACCCGGGCTCGCCAACAGATCCGCCGTGCACACGGGATTTCCGAGTACACGAAGCGCTGGTAACCTGCTCCGATATAATATGAACAATAAAAGAGTATAATACAGAGCTGGAGTAGAAGAACCACATAGTATCTCATACTTGAACTACAATAAAGCTGTAATAAGTACAATAATCTCCCAGCTCACCAAAATAATACAGCCAGCTGGCCAGTGCCAGACTCAAAGAAAGAAGAAATACCACAGTCTGAGTAAAGAGTACAACATCTGTCTAAAATCCACTCTCGGTCTCACAGGAGATCTATCTACTCAGCGATCCCCTTACCTTTTATCAGCCGCTGATAGCCTAGCAGCTCCCGCAGACGACTCTGCAAACTAAGAAGAAGAAGAGGAAAAATAGTAATGGGTGAGAACTACCAGATAAACCAGTAGCCTCCCCTAGTGGTCAAAACCTCACACTCTGACGCACCCACTAGGACTACTAGAGGCGAATAAAAGACAGTGGTAAGCTGCAAAGGCTGCTAAAAAGAAAGGAAACTATCACCACTATGCCTCTAAATGCCATGTAGCACGAAATGACTATATGCAACAATACCAAACATGCCTGCCTGAAATAACTCAGTCTTGTGTCACTAGTAAACTGGTACTGCCTGCTGTGCCTTGCCAAATCGGGTATGCTGGCCAATGCATAATACCGATAGGGGATAGTTGCCAAATCGGGTATGCTTAACACCGATAGGGGATAGGAGTCTCAAAGACTCTAAGCATGTCTGCAACACACTCCGGAGTGGCACTCGAGGGGAGCGACCCACACGAGTAAAATATCTCAGTAATAAGTATCAGAAGTGCCATAAAACAGCAGGACTGGATCATGACTATGATCAGAGTGGGAAAACCACCCACTAGGAAAACCTGATCCCCAGCTGACGCAATAAACCAGTCTCAACCCCAATCTGATGCAAGGATAAACATCTGGTAGACCGCCTACTGTCCGCGGTCACCGCAAGACCCCACAAGTCCACAATCTAGTACAAACTTGACTATACTATTCCAACCCCTGCTCATACCTGAGCAACAAATATCTGGATGCAAGGACAACAATGAAACATGTTCAGATCCCAATATGATAGTGGCCTCACTAGATGTTCAGTCATGCATGCAACTGTCTTATCTTTAAAAGCTGTACAATAGTGTCAATATTTATTTTAAAAGAAGATTGATTTACTGAATAAAAGTTATTTGCATGCGAGATTATAGCCTTTGTCCCAATCACAGTGTCCCAATATAAGTCTCATATAATCTGTGGGGTTATATTAAATTTTAGGAGAGTTCGTCCCAGCGGTTCTCATCAATTGTCCTGTTAGGTTTGTCCTGTTAGTTGTCCTGTTAGTTGTCCTGTTAGTTGGTCCCAATGGTTTCATCAATTGTCATATTAGTTTGTCCCGATTGTTCTCATCAATTGTCATATTAGTTTGTCCCAATTGTTCTCATCAATTAAATTTAGGGGGAGTTCCAGTAATCCCATAGTGAGCTTGTCAAAAATGAGGTAAACAACAACCAGCCCACCTCGAGCAGCTCAAACTACACCTCAGGTAGTCTCCTGGTTGTCCACAGTCCTCAATCCTGCAAATCAACGCTCCCGGTATAAATACAAATCCCAAAAAGCACAATATTTGCTGTTTTTCAAACAGCACAGGAAAAGAGGAGTTTTCACCTCTATACAGTGATCAAGAAAATCCAGAAAAATTACGATTGCGTCCTTGCGAAGAGTAGATCAAAATCGACTCCTAAAATGCCTCGATCTGATGCTCCTACGCCAAGATAAAAATCGGAGAAGTCGACGCTGTCCAAAATTTCCACAGCAAAAGGGGGGGTCAAAGAGGCCTCGGGAACCGTGCCAAAAGTACGAAATGGAGCAAAGTGATCAACACGAAAATCGAAGCCTTACCTCTTAGGAACAGCGCTGTCGCGAAAATCGTCCAAAAATTCCTCATGGTTAGAACTCAGGGGAATTTCCGACGGAACTGCGACGGGAAATGGGCCTAAAAAAGAAAACCGTCGCAGTGCGCCGCGTCGGAGATAAACTCACTAACTGTAACTCCAGAAATTCTGGAATTTAGAGAGAGAGAGAAGAGAGAGAGAGGAAAATTTTTCGTACAGGGCACATGCCCTGAGTCTCACTCTAAGGCCTGCAATCGAGGTGGAAATGATAGGGGGTGGGGATTGCTATTTATAATGGGCCAATGGAATCTTGGGCTCCACACCGATCCGGATCCGCACAGGAAACACCGAAATGACAAACCAAGGTCCGCCAAGTGTCCTACATCACAGGAACAGCCTGTGCAAGCCCAATCAAAAACTGCCACGTGTCCACGTGGTGCACGTGGTTGTCTCCGCGCTCCGGGTTTCCGAATCCTGTCAGCCAATAGGGGAGCACCACGTGTCACCTTCCCACGTTTTTCTAGAGCCGACGCCAACAATCGGGAGCCGCAACGTGGCACGGGGGTATTCGGTGCTCCCGGTGCACGCCAGGCCCATGTACCGCGCACCCTCGCACCCTGCCCGCGCCTGGCCGCGCTGCCCGCGCTGCCGCGCCGCGCGCCGCCGCCCCTCTGCCGCTTGCCGCCGCTGCGCCGCTGCCCGCCGCCGTGCGCCGCCGCCCGCCGCCGGTCGCCGGTCGCCGGAACAGTAATTCCGGCGGCCGGAGTTACTGTTCCGGCGTGAACAGTACCGTGGTGCCGAAAAATTAAAGTAAATATACCGTTTCGATCGTTTTCGCGCGCTGAGTCCAAATACGACGTCCATTTCGCCAAATTCTTATCCAAAATTTTGCTGAAGCCCTCGGAAAATCCTATTTGCTTCGATTTTCGTGCCGAGTCTATATTAAATGTCCAATTTCAATTCTACAAGCTCTGTTTATCCGAATATGCTCCCCACAGTCAATGTTTAATGTTGCACAGTTTCTGCGGGAGTCCGGATCATCACATCCTCCCCCACTAGAAAGAGTTTCGTCCTCGAAACGAGACTAAACAATAATCCTCAGTCCGATGTCTCGAATAAGTAGGGGTGAGCATTCCTCATCTCCGACTCGAGCTCCCATGTAGCCTCGCGCTCGTCATGATTGCCCCATTGGATTTTCACATAGGGAATGACCCGATTGCGCAATTCTCTCACCTCTCGGTTCAGAATTCGCAGTGGGCGCTCCTCATACCTCAAATCTTCGCTAATCTCAAGCGGTGTGAAGTCGATGACGTGCGATGGGTCGAAGATATACTTTCTCAAAGTAGAAACATGAAATACATCATGGACACCAGCAAGCCTTGGAGGAAGTGCGAGTCGGTAGGCAACTGGCCCGATACGCCCAATACCTCAAAGGGTCCAATGTATCGGGGGCTAAGCTTTCCACGAATGCCGAATCTCCTGATTCCCTTGGACGGCGAGACTTTCAGTAATAAATGATCTCCAACTTGAAATTCTAAGTCTCGTCGCCGAACATCGGCATAACTCCTCTGTCGGCTTTGGGCGGTCTAAAGATGCTTTCGAATCACTCGGACCTTCTCCTCTGCCTCTAATAATATATCTGGTCCCAAGGTCCGCCTCTCGCCTACGTCACTCCAATAAAGTGGTGACCGACACTTGCGTCCATACAACGCTTCAAACGGAGCCATCTGAATGCTCGCTTGAAAACTGTTGTTGTACGCAAACTCCGCCAAAGATAAGTGTCGAATCCACCCTCCGCCGAAATCCAAGACACAAGCCCTTAACATGTCCTCCAGGATTTGTATTGTCCGTTCTGACTGCCATCCGTCTGCGGATGAAAAGCAGTACTGAACCTAAGCTGAGTCCCCAAGGCTGTCTGCAAACTATCCAGAAACGCGAAAACAAACCTCGGGTCTCTATCTGATACAATGGAGGCTGGTACTCCATGTAATCTTACTATCTCATCTAGATATAGCTGGGCTAGTCGCTCGAGTGACCAAGTAGTCTGCATAGGCAAGAAATGTGCTGACTTGGTAAGTCGATCAACAACTATCCAGATGGCGTCTGCTCCTCCCTGGGCCCTCGGTAGTCCGACCACAAAGTCCATCGTAATGTGGTCCCATTTTCACTCGGGAATTGGGAGACTTTGTAACTTGCCAGCTGGCACTCGATGCTCAGCCTTCACCTGTTGGCAAGTAAACATTGAGCCACAAACCTCCCGATATCCCTCTTCATGCCATTCCACCAAAAGTGTGCCTTGAGGTCCTTATACATCTTAGTCCCACCAGGATGTAGGGTATAAGGTGTATAATGGGCCTCTCGCAATATCTGCTCTCTGATCTCTGCATCCACTGGCACACATGCCGGTTCCTGTATCTCAGTACTCCCGAGGCATCCATCGTAAAGTCCCTAGACTGATCACTCGGAATTTGATCTCTAATCCTGGTCAAGGGGGTCCTCACTCTGTTTCTCCCTGATCCTGTCTAGCAGAGTGGGCTGCAAGACTAAAGATGTCAGTCTAGCAGTGACCCCAGGGGACACAACCTCCAACTCGAGCCGTCTCATCTCCTCTAATAGCGGTGTCTGGTCTGTGATCAACATAGACAAACTTTGCACCGCTCTTCTACTCAAGGCGTCAGCGACTACGTTAGCCTTACCTGGGTGGTAGAGAATATCTACATCATAATCCTTTAATAGCTCTAACCACCTACGTTGCCTCAAATTCAGCTCCTTTTGCGTGAACAGGTACTTTAGGCTCTTGTGGTCGGTGTAGATTTCACAATGCTCCCCAGAACAGATAATGGCGCCAGAGCTTTAGCGCAAACACTACAGCTGCAAGCTCCAAGTCATGGGTAGGTAATTTTTCTCATATTCTTTGAGTTGTCTTGATGCATATGCAATTACCCTCCCTTCCTGCATCAACACACAACCGAGTCTACTGTGTGATGCGTCGCTGTAGATCACATATCCTTTTCCTATAACAGGAAGGGAAAGGATAGGAGCGGTCATCAGTCTATTCTTCAGCTCCTCAAAGCTCCTTTGACAGTCCTCACTCCAGATAAACTTCACTCCCTTACGCGTCAAGCGAGTGAGGGGTGTGGAGAGCTTCGCCAAGCTTCACAAACCGACGGTAATACTAGCTAAACCCATAAAGCTACGTACCTCAGAAAAACGTCGTCGGTCGGGGCCAATCACGGACTGCCTCAATCTTTGCTGGGTCCACTACCACACCGCGGCAGAAATCACATGGCCGAAGAAGACTACCTCCCGAAGCCAAAACTCGCACTTTGCCAGCTGGCATACAACTTCTTCTCTCGCAGAAGTTGCAGCACAATCCTTAAGTGCTCCTCATGCTCGGCATCATTCGGGAGTAGACCAAGATATCATCAATGAACACTACCACGAACCGGTCTAAGTATAGCCGGAAGATCCGGTTCATTAATCCATGAATGCGCAGGGGCATTAGTTAGCCCAAAAGGCATAACTGTGAATTCATACTGCCCGTACCGTGATCTGAATGCCGTCTTCGGAATATCCTCGGCCTTCACCTTCAACTGGTGGTAAACGGACTGCAAATCATCTTAGAGAAGACACAAGACCCTTGCAGCTGATCAAAAAGATCATCGATGCGCGGCAAGGGTACTTGTTCTTGATGGTCACTTTATTTAATTCCCTATAGTCCACACACAATCGAAGTGACCCATCCTTCTTTTTCACGAATAGCACCGGCGCTCCCCAAGGCGACACACTCGGCCTAATAAAGCCCTTATCCATCAAATCCTGGAGTTGCGCCTTAAGCTCTCTCAGCTCAGCCGGTGCCATCCGGTAAGGAGCCTTACAGATTGGCGCAGTTCCTGGAACTACGTCAATCACGAACTTAATTTCCCTATCTGGCGGCATGCTAGTCAGCTCAGGTGGGAAAACATCCGGGAACTCGCGGGCAATAGGGATATCCCCGAGTCCCGGCGCCGCCGTAGGCCCCTCAACAACACTAGCCAAAAAGGCTACACATCCTCGACGGATCATCTGCTTCGCTCGGGAAGTCGAAACCATAGAGGCAAAGAAAGCACTCTGACATCCCCGTATACCAACCTCTCCTGGCCTGGCTCTCTAAAAGTGACAGTCCTTGCGGCACAGTCAATAGTCGCGAAATACCGAGTCAGCCAGTCCCCCGAGAACCACATCAAAGTCCCTAACTGTCTCAAGACCAACAGGTCTGCAGGCATAATCCAGGACTCGATTTGCATCGCAGGACCAACAGCACTCCCACGTGCAAAGTGTGATCGGGAACCTGAACCTCTCGTGCACGTGGTAAAAGTCCTACCTCTATCCCATGTAATGATGCAAATGATTTACTAATAAAGAATGTGATGCTCCAGTATCAAATAATGTACGAGTCCTAATGCCAGAAAGTAAGGTGATACCTGCCACCATGTGATCTGCTGCCGAAGAGTCCTCTACCTGCGTAGCATACACTCGACCACTCTGGGCTGGAGGGCGATACTCCGTGGGATAGGAAGAAGATGGTCTGCTTGCTGGAGCATATGGCCGCTGAGCCGTCGACCGTGTGCGACGACGAGAGTAGCAGATGCTGAAGAAGGAGCCGTCGATGGTGCATATGGGCAGGCAGCTCGGAGGTGGCCAGACTGTCCACATCGATAACAGCGGCCAACCTCAGATCACATGTATCAGAGGTATGCTGTCCCTGACAGAAAATGCACCTAACCGTAGCCTGGGGCTGCCTCGCCTGCTGCCTCTGTCGCGGAGGCCCTTGCTGCCGCGATTGCGATCTCTGTTGATGCGAATGCTGTTGCTGCTGATGCTGCGGTGGCCTCAGGGATCCACCAGGCCCTCGCCGCTCAGAACGCCAGCGGCGGAAAACTGAGGCCGTGGCGGTCGTGGCGGCCTCCAAGAACTGGCCTGTCCTCCGTCGTCCTGCGCTGGTCGCTTCCTGTCTGCGCCTTGAGCGACCAGGCCCCCACGTCTGGCGACGACGTGGTCTCTCAAACCCACTGAGCATGCTCTGCTGCCTCCTCCAAGGTTTGTAGTCTCTGAGCATGCACCAGAGTATAGATCTCTGGGGCAGGCCCGACTCAAAGAGCTCCACCTGGTGTGGTCCGTCCCTGGCGACGTAAGGTACGCAGTTGAGTAACCGCGTGAACTCCTGAAAGTAGTCCAATGCTGTCCGGTCGCCTTGCTGAAGATTCTTCAGATCATCTTCCAGCTTTTTCTTCATACTCATGGAAAAGTACGTATCCAGAATCATCCTCTTGAATTCTGACCAGGGTAGCTGTCGAGTGATCTGAAATTCCAGGGGCTCCACCCGACGCCACCATGCATCAGCGTCCCCGTCTAAGCAGTGTACAACCATATGTACCCTGTACTTCTGGTCAATGAAAGAGTCCCGGAATAACTTCTCCATTGACGAAAGCCAAGTCCCAATCTCCCACGGCTGAGTATTCCGCCCTGAAAACCTGGGCGATCCCCGCTTACAGAACTGAGTAAGTTTGTCAGCAATCTCCTGCTCCTCCGCAGGAGTCAATGGCCGGATTGCTCCCTGAGCAACAGGGGATGCCGTGGTCACCAGTCCAACTGGGGAAGCCACAGTAGGGGAGGGTGGTACGGGAGAACTCCTGGGGGTGCAACAACAGGCTGCGCCCTCTGTTCTAACATCTGCGTCAGCCGACCCATGGCCTCCTCCTGACGCCGCACGGCTCTGACATTGGCCATCTGAGCCTGAAGCTCCTGCACCTCACTCTGCTGGCCCTGCTAGGACCTCCGGCTCGGGCTCAGAGGAAAGGCTGCGAACGCGTCAACATTCTACGTTGCGGAGGCATCCTACCAAAAGAAACCACACTCAGTATCATCACCCCACACGACCCAATCTAGCGAAAGTTAAAGACATTCTCCTATTTCTGTGACTTTATGTTGTCTGCAGCCAACATAACAGTCTACCAGAAGTAGGCTATGTCGATCCCTCTTCCTTCATTGGAAGAGTTAAATAAGTAACACACGACTTCCGCAAAATTGTCACGTCTCTCGCACCCTATCATCGTAGGGTCTGCCAAAAGCCTAGGGTTTCCTAAGTCCCAACTGACCTATCCCTAAGCTCTAATACCAACTTAATCTGTCACGCCCCGGAACCCGGGCTCGCCAACAGATCCGCCGTGCACACGGGATTTCCTGAGTACACGAAGCGCTGGTAACCTGCTCCGATATAATATGAACAATAAAAGAGCATAATACAGAGCTGGAGTAGAAGAACCACATAGTATCTCATACTTGAACTACAAATAAAGCTGTAATAAGTACAATAATCTCCCAGCTCACAAAAAATACAGACAGCTCCATGCCAGTGCCAGACTCAAAAAAAAAAAAAACCAACATACCACAGTCTGAGTAAAGAGTACAACATCTGTCTAAAATCCACTCTCGGTCTCACAGGAGATCTATCTACTCAGCGATCCCCTTACCTTTATCAGCCGCTGATAGCCTAGCAACTCCGCAGACGACTCTGCAAAATAAAGAAGAAGAAAGAGAAAAATAGTAATGGGGGTGAGAACTACCAGATAAACCAGTAGCCCCCTAGTGGGCAAAAACTCAACTCTGACGCACCCACTAGGACTACTAGAGGCGACATAAAA
Organism: Tillandsia leiboldiana; assembly: GCA_029204045.2. Lineage (NCBI taxonomy): Eukaryota > Viridiplantae > Streptophyta > Magnoliopsida > Poales > Bromeliaceae > Tillandsia > Tillandsia leiboldiana. Next base: position 50,396,004 of record CM055060.1, on the reverse strand, counting down.
GAACAGTGGTAAGCTGCAAAGGCTGCTAAAAAGAAAGGAAACTATCACCACTATGCCTCTAAATGCCATGTAGCACGAAATGACTGTATGCAACAATACCAAACATGCCTGCCTGAAATAACTCAGTCTTGTGTCACTAGTAAAACTGGTACTGCCTGCTGTGCCTTGCCAAATCGGGTATGCTGGCCAATGCATAATACCGATAGGGGATAGTTGCCAAATCGGGTATGCTTAACACCGATAGGGGATAGGAGTCTCAAAGACTCTAAGCATGTCTGCAACACACTCCGGAGTGGCACTCGAGGGAGCGACCCACACGAGAAAATCTCAGTAATAAGTATCAGAAGTGCCATAAAACAGCAGGACTGGATCATGACTATGATCAGAGTGGGAAAACCACCCACTAGGAAAACCTGATCCCCAGCTGATGCAAATAAACCAGTCTCAACCCCAATCTGATGCAAGGATAAACATCTGGTCGATCGTGACTGTCTGCGGTCACCGCAAGACCCCACAAGTCCACAATCTAGTACAAACTTGACTCTACTATTCCAACCCCTGCTCATACCTGAGCAAAAATATCTGAATGCAAAGGACAACAATGAAACATGTTCAGATCCCAATATGATAGTGGCCTCACTAGATGTTCAGTCATGCATGCAACTGTCTTATCTTAAAAGCTGTAAAATAGTGTCAAATATTTATTTTAAAGAAGATTGATTTACTGAATAAAAGTTATTTGCATGCGAGATTATAGCCTTTGTCCCAATCACAGTGTCCCAATATAAGTCATCATATAATCTGTGGGGTTATATTAAATTTTAGGAGAGTTCGTCCCAGCGGTTCTCATCAATTGTCCTGTTAGTTTGTCCTGTTAGTTGTCCTGTTAGTTGTCCTGTTAGTTGGTCCCAATGGTTCTCATCAATGTCATATTAGTTTGTCCCGATTGTTCTCATCAATTGTCATATTAGTTTGTCCCAATTGTTTCTCATCAATTAAATTTAGGGGAGTTCCAGTAATCCCAGTGAGCTTGTCAAAAATGAGGTAAACAACAACCGCCCACCTCGAGCAGCTCAAACTACACCTCAGGTAGTCTCCTGGTTGTCCACAGTCCTCAAATCCTGCAAATCAACGCTCCCGGTATAAATACAAATCCCAAAAAGCACAATATTTGCTGTTTTTCAAACAGCACAGGAAAAGAGGAGTTTTTCACCTCTATACAGTGCTCCGGAAAATCCAAAAAAATTACGGTTGCGGTCCTTGCGAAGAGTAGATCAAAATCGACTCTTAAAACGCCTCGATCTGATGCTCCTACGCCAAGATAAAAATCGGAGAAGTCGACACTGTCCAAAATTTTCCACAGCAAAAAAGGGGGTCAAAGAGGCCTCGGGAACCGTGCCAAAAGTATGAAATGGAGCAAAGTGATCAACACGAAAATCGAGCCTTACCTTTCTTAGGAACGAGCTGTCGTGAAAATCGTCCAAAAATTCCTCCTGGTTAGCACTCAGGAATTTCCGACGGAACTGCGATGGGAATGGGCCTAAAAAGAAAACCTTCGCAGTGCGCCGCGTCGCAGATACTCACTAACTGTAACTCCAGAAATTCTGGAATTTTAGAGAGAGAGAGAAGAGAGAGAGGAAAATTTTTCGTAGAGGGCACATGCCCTGATTCTCACTCTAAGGCCCGCAAATCGAGGTGGAAATGAGAGGGGGTGTGGGATTGCTATTTATAATGGGCCAAGGGAATCTGGGCTCCACACGGATCCGGATCCGAACAGGAAACACCGAAATTGGCCAACCAAGGTCGCCAAGTGTCCACATCACAGGGAACAGCCTGTGCAAGCCCAATCAAAAACTGCCACGTGTCCAGGGGTGCACGTGGTTGCTCCGCGCTCCGAGTTTTCGGATCCTGTCAGCCAATAGGGGCGCCATGTGTCACCTTCCCACGTGTTTCTAGAAGCCGGCCAACCAATCGGGAGCCGCCACGTGGCACGGGGGGGTATATTCGGTGCTCCCGATGCACGCCAGGCCCATGGACCGCGCACCGCGCACCCTGCCCGCGCCTGGCGCGTGCCCGCGCTGCCCGCGCCGCGCGCCGCCGCCCTCTGCCGCTTGCCGCCGCTGCGCCGCTGCCCGCCGCCGTGCGCCGCCGCCCGCCGCCGGTCGCCGGTCGCGGTCGCCGGAACAGTAATTCCGGCGGCCGGAGTTACTGTTCCGGCGTGAACAGTACCGTGGTGCCGAAAAATTAAAGTAGATATACCGTTTCTATCGTTTTTGCGCGCTGAGTCCAAATACGACGTCCATTTCGCCAAATTCTCATCCGAAATTTGCCGAAAGCCCTCGAAAAATCCATTTGCTCCGATTTCGTGCCGAGTCTATATTAAATGTCCAATTTCAATTCTACAAGCTCTGTTTCTCCGAATATGCTTCCCACAGTCACTGTTTAATGTTGCACAGTTTCTGCGGGAGTCCGGATCATCACAATCCTAGGGTCCAACCACAAGCCTAGGGTTTCTATGTCCACAATGGCCTACATCCTAGGCTCTGATACCACTCTATCTGTCACGCCCCTGGGTCGAAACTGCGACGCGGCCCGCCAACAGATCCGCAGCACATACGGGAAGCCCCGTATAGACGAAGCGTCTGAACCTGCAAAAGATAATACA
>CM055060.1:50365484-50393239 GCA_029204045.2 Tillandsia leiboldiana | reverse complement strand
GTCGAGGTCCTACAATCAACAACTCACACTAGAACAACACAAGTAGAACTATCACTGGTCAGAGAATACGACAATCCGGGACCACCGTTTACACAACGGCTCCCAGCCATTAGCACACCCTAACCACAGCTACCAGACTCCACTCGCCCCTCGACCGAGTGAAATATGTTATCCCACACAACCCGACTACTCGGCCACTATCTGGGCGAGGAAACCACTCTAAGTCCAGAAAAGAAATGTAAGAGGTGGAACTAGAACATAAAAGTATCTAGCCCCAGTGAAAGTTTTCTAGCAGTCGGTTGAAACATGCAATCAGATGACGGTGCTAGTCAAAGTCCAATAACTCTATAAACATTATCAGTACACCTATTCTAGCATGCAAATCTCTACAACACTAGAATTAGAAGGAAGTCTGCAGACTTGGAGGAAAATCCAACCCACCTCGGTTTGCCACCAATTGCTTGGAGACCCTGCAATTGGGCTCCCCGCAGAAACGTTCACTTTCGACAGAAAGCGCAACGGCGCCTACCACGCGCGAACGGTACACTCCGAAAAGTCCGGCGGAAAATGACACCTCCAACAACGGCCCTAACGGCATCAGGGCATAGAGTTCAAAGACAAAACCCCAAAGCAAATCTAAGAACTGTGCCAAACACACACAAAACACGAGGCGACACCTACCTTAAACCAGCGCGCCGACAAATGGGCGCACGCACCGACCGCCCGACTCCGTGAACACCTCGCACGCGCTCCACGACACAAACGGCGTGCCCGTGGCACAAACGACGCGTCCCCACAGCACAAATGGCGCCCCCGGCGGCGCCCCCACGCACAGACGACGCGCTCCAAGGCATACCAAAAACCCCATGAATTTTTCCTCGCGCTCACTACAATTTTTAGGACGATGCAAAGAGAAAAATAGACTGAAAGAGAGATGATTTCGGACTTAAATAGCCCGAATCGGGCTATGCACAGTGCCCGACCAACCCGGGGCGCCAGCTGGCACCCCGCGTCAGCGCGCCCGCGGCACGCGCCGCCTCGCGCGGAGCGGGGCCAACGGGCCCCGCCAATGGCCGTGCCCACCCGCCCAGCGCCCCGCTTCAACGCAGGGCCGCGCGCGTCACACACGCCTCGGCGGAGCGCCCAACACGCGTTGCCGCATGGCGCCGCCCACGCGCCCCATGCCCCCGCCCGCGTTCCCAGGCGCCTCGATCGCCGCACCCGAGCTAGGCCAACCCACACTCACCTCGTGGCGGCCGCATGGGTTCGCCGCGCCTGGTGCATGCGCGGTGGGCCGTGGACCGACCCACCTGCAAATTCGGCCCGTAAGCCCGAATTCGCCCGAAAATAGTCGATTTTGACTATTTTCGCGTGCTGAGTCCGTTTTTTTGCATCCATTTGGCGCACAACACACTCAATACACCAAAAATAGGTGTTCACACTACCAACCACACAGTCAAGTCCCGTGAAAAAAAATCGGGACACCACATCCTCCCCCACTAAAAGAAAGTTTCGTCCCCGAAATTAAAACACACTACGACCACAAAACCAACACACCCACACCTACCAAAAAGGATAGAGCCCAATATCGGAACATCATCAATCCCAACTCCCAGTTTAGAAAACAGCCGAAAACAGCGAAAAGTTCGAAAATCTCGAGAGGCTAGTGCCTTCGCCCTATCAAACAAGAACAGACTTCGGCACCATCTCCATCTCTGGAGTAGCCTTTCCAAGTGTTCCTCCGGTTCGTGATTTACGGCGTAAAAACGTGGAAAAATGAAGAGAATGATTGAAGCTATTCCTGCTGTGGCTATACAAACAAAGGCTATGGTGTAGCACGACCTCCTAAGGACACAACCTCAAGACCTAACATCAATGTGCCCTAGTGGTGGCGGCTGTCCTTGCCGTTCAAGCCATCGATGACAGAAGATACTTCGGCAACATGTGAAAATGAACTCCTCCTGTCCAACTCGTGGAAGGTCACTGTTCTCATTCCACGATCAGTCGTCACGTGATACTACGCCAACCGATCCATCCCGTGTGCTCGGTCAAATCTTAAAGCTGCCACCGAACCGTCATGTCTGCCGATATAGTGTGAAGACCCGGAAATTCCCACGTTTGGATTACTGTTGGATCTGCGGCTTCTGGAGACCCATGTTGGGTGTTAGAGATGTTTGCGCGCATATTGGACCCAAGGATTGGACCCGGCATGAAAAACGATCAAGTTTGCTTTTTCGGAAATTTTTGGTAAATTTTAGAAGTGGAATTTGGCAAATCGGACTTCGGATTTGGATTCAGCGCGCGAAAAAGGTCAAGATGGACTATTTATTGTATTTTTCGGAGATCGGAATGCGAAAACACGGATTTCGAGACTTGGGTTACTGTTCCGCCGGCCGGCCGGGCATCGCCGGCGGCGGCGGGCAGCGGCGAGCGCGCGCGGAGCGCGGCGGTGCGAGCTCGGGTAGGCGCGCGTCCACCGCGGAGGCGTGCACCCGGGCGGAGGACGCGTGGCGCCTTCGGGTTGGCCGCTCAGCGGGCGCGGTCCACGAAGAGGCGCGGGTGCACGTGGACCGGGGGTGGACACGTGGCATTCGGGGTTGGTGCGGGTTGTGCGCCGCGTCCACTGTGCGGGGAGCTGGTACCACCTCGGGCCGCGTGCCCGACAGCGCGCGTGGGGCGCACGTGGGGCGCGACGTGGGCGCGCTGACCCGCGCTTCCCGCTCGGGGGCGCCACGTGTCGCACCCGCTTCGGCCGCGTGGCCAGCGCGGTTGCCCAAACAGCTGTTTGCTGTTTGGGAGGCTACGTGCAGCCTGGGAGATTTCCGTGCGTGAACATAACGGGCTGGGGCCCGTTACTGTAGCACCCGGAAGATTCGGGCGCCCGAACTTTGGCCCAAAAGTCCAAAGTCGGATTTTTTGGGCTGGGCCTATAAATAGGCGGTTGGCTGGAGGCTTTTTGCCCCCTTTCCTAGCTCCCTTCCCCTCGCACCCTTAAGCAAGATGGAGATCTTTGTGCTGCGCATCATCTGGCGGAGGCCCGGATTTTTTGGGAAGTCCGCGGCGTCGACGACTTCGCATCGGAGCGCAGTGTGGCGATTTTTCATCGGAGGCCCTTATCGTCGCAGTTTGATCTAAGAGGTCTACCGAGCTACTCCGTTAGTATTTTGGACGATTTCTGCGGCGTTGGAATCATGAGAGGTACGTCTGTCGACTTTCGTGTTGATCATCTTGCTGGAGTCAGAGTTTATGACACGGGTTTTCGAGGCATGTCTAAGCCGCTGTTTCTGGTGGAGTTTTTGGACAGTGGCCCCTTGCCGGAATTTTATCTCCGCACCCCGAGTTGTCGGATTGAGACGAGCCTATACACTTTTGGATCTACTCGTCTCAAGGATTATCATTGTATTTTTCCGGGATTTTTCTGAGGCTTGCCCGAAGGTATACTATTCCCTTTTATCTGTATTTGAGTTTACAGTTGGTGGTTGTGAGTGTTTGCGCACCTGTACTGTGGAATTTGTAACTTGGCCTACGGGGCTCCGATTGGGCGTGCAGGTACCCGTTTCGAAGGTATCGACGCGAGGATCGCAGCAGTATTTTTATTGGAATTTTTGGAGTTCGTTTTATAGGTGAAAAGTTCGCATTAAGGGGACTGTTCCCAGCAGATTTGTGATGCGTGGATTTTATGGAATTAAGTGTAACTTTGGGTTGTGTATTTGTACCCAGGAGGTATTGATCACTGTTCCTGTATTGTTGGATTGGTGGGTGTGTAGAGATATCTGTTTCTGGACTTTCTCAGCTGTGCGACTCCGGACTGTTAGCATTTTCAGGTGGGTGGCCTTGTCTCCAAGATTGATGGACTGTGCTTTAAATCTGCTATAGTAGGACTATGCATGATAGTGAAATGCTTGTGCAGCATGTTGAGAATGTAGGAATTGCTATTCCTTGTATTATCTGATGGTATTGTCATCTCCTTGGCTTTCTACCATATGTAAATTATAGTTATTGGAACTTGACCTAGCACCTCGTCATATGTTGCATGTGTAACCAGACTAGTAGAAAACCCTCACTTGGGCTAGGGTTATTTTCTGCTTTAGACATCCACACTTCTACTTTCCTGGACATAGTGTTCTTCCTCGTCCGGGTAGTGGGCCGAGTGGTCAGGAGTTATCTTTTAGTGTGGGATGCATGTTACACTCGTGCTTGGGAGCAGAGTGGTGTCTGGTAGATGTAGTTGGTTGTTCATCTGTGGCGGGAGCCGTTTGGGTAGACGGCGGTCCCGAGATGTTTTATTTTCTTGTTTTATCTGTCGCCGCTATGTTAGTGGCAGCGGTATATCAGTGTTAGCAGGACCTTAAACCCAGAACCTTTTTGGACACACATTGATTTTGTCAACCAAATGGGTTTCTTCCAGCATCGTAGGGTCGCCGGAGTCTGTTCTTGTTTGATTGGACGAAGGCATTAGCCCTTCGAGGCTTGGATATAAAACTTGGTTTCAACTGTTTTTCTAAAAAGAACTAAAAATCATTAAATATGGATTTCTTACAGATCAATGGCTTCAGTAAGAAATGTCACATTTTTCCTATAAATTAACCACCCGAGATGATTCGAGTGGTCTGGGTTCTAAGGTCTGCCTTCTTCTTGAGACGAGAACAACGAGAGGCTATGCCTAGAGCCTGTTCTTGTTTGATTTGGGTTGTAGGTTCTAGTCTTTCGGGGTTCCCGGACCCTTCCTTGTGTCAGTGGATGCGATGTTGGACTGTTGAGGCAGTTGTTCGCAGTGGATGCGACGTTTGGCCTGTGTGGCCTGTTGAGACAGTTGTTCGCAGTGGATGCGACGTTTGGCCTGTTTGGCCTGTTGAGACAGTTTCTCGCAGTGGATGCGACTTTGTGCTATGAGTTGGTAGAGTGTGATCTAGAGGTTGTTTTTCTGATTTAGTGGTGGAGGTGGTTCTCCCACTTAGCTTTGAGGATCTTGGGGTTCTGGCAGATCGAGTCATGGAGGTTTCCCGACTCAGCCATGGTCGTGCATTATCAGATTGAGTCGTTGAGGGTTCTCCGACATAGCTGTGAGAGTGTTTTGGGCTATTCCTGTTTGAGTCGAGGTTCTTTTTCGGACTGAGTTGTGCTTTGAGCTTGGAGTTACCGATCTTTTTGATCGTGGATCATTGCCTGCATGAGCCACTTTTGAGCTTGACAGAGATACTTTACAGAGATACTTGAGATGGGTTACTTTATACTCGAGCGGGTCGCTCCCCTCGAGTGCCACTCCGGAGTAGGCGAGACCGGGTTGTTGTACCGGCGTGAGATTGAGCTTTTCTATCGCGACTTGTCGTTGCATTTGTCCCTCTGGCTGTGCTGGTGTTGGCAGTCATGGACGTCCTACGTAAGTCCGCTCCTCCGGGACGTAACGGCAGTAGGTTGGCGCAGGCTTGACTGGACCTGATGAGGCAGTCAGTTCAGATTGGGTGATCAGAGATGAGAGTTAGTTGTGGCATCATGTTCTTTCTGTTCCACTCTTTGAGCATCTAGGTAGAGGCAAAGTAGCTGTAGAGTTTACTTTTCCCAGCTTTCCTTACAGCACTGCTTTTGTTACTTTATGCCTCTAGTGGACTTAGTGGGCAGACCGTCGGGCTTGTTGGCGGCACCCACTGAGAACTACTTGGGACGTAGTTCTCACACCCGTCGTGGTGTCTTTTCCCACAGGAACTTCTACTCCGGTTCCTGTTGTTCCTGTTGCTGATCCTTCTGACCGAGGCGAGGGAGTCGCGAGCTAGTTCCCTACCCGTCGTTGGAGTGTAGCGGTACCCCTTCAGAGGAGAGCTTCAGTAGATTAGTTATTTCATTTTCTTCCTTTGAGAGACTTTTGTAGTGAGGATTGTTATGTGTTGAGAGCCTGTACACTGTTGCCTTTATTGGAGATACCTCCCTGTTGAGTTCTGAGTTTGTTTTGAGGATACTGTATGTTTATCATTTTGGGAGACGGACATTATTGTATTATTTCCAGTTGTACAGTGATTGATTTAGTTATACAGCAGATTTTTATTTTTAGCTCTGATATCTGTTTAGCTGTAGTACTTCTCTTGCAGGTAGGACGCTTCGCCTATGCGGGTTTGGCATAGGTGGCGGATCTGTTGGCGAGCCGGGTCGCAGTTTTGACCCCGGGGCGTGACATATAGTCCCAAGTCTCAACTGTACTGATCATGCTCCACAATCCTCCTATACTCGCAGGATACGGTCAAGAATCTAAACCACTAATTCATGTAGCAATAATCCTATCTCTTATCCATGCAGAGATGCAAATGCTCTACTAACACATGTAAGAAATGCGGCGATACCAAAATGCTCGAGTTCAACCAGCTGTAAGTAAAATCATACCTGCGACGGCACGATCCGCTGCCGGAGTGTCCTCCACCTGGGCTGCGTAAACCGCCCACTCGGCGTTGAAGGTCGTCGCTCCGTCTGTCTCGACGTCGTAGCCCAATCTGTCTAGCGGTGTACCGGAGGGGCTTCCGCTTCCTAAATAGGTAAGGGGGGAGCTGTAGCAATGGGTCACACTGACAAAATTGCTCGGGGGCATGCTACTCTGAAGTGTCCTAACTCTCCGCATAGGAAGCACCGCCCTTGCCTCTGGTCACACTGTGACGGTGAATGTGGCCCGCCACAGATAACGCACCGATCCTGTTGCTGATGCCAATACTACTGCTGCCGGGGCTACTGCTGCTGAGGCTGCTGTCGCTGTTGATACTGCTGATACTGTGACTGCTGCTGGGGTCCACCAGATCTCTGGCGCCTCTGAAACCCACGATCCTCAGGGTGAAATCGTGGAGGTCTCGGATGCTCCTGCCTACTCGTCTGTCCCCCGTCATCAGGCACTAGGCGCTTCACGCCCGAACTCACACCTGGGGTTGTGTTTCGCTCAGTCATCATCTCATTCCCTCGTTCCACATAAAGGGCCTGCTCCATCGAGGCCTCCAAAGTCTGTAGTCTGCGCGATCGAACAAACTGATAAATGTCTCGGCGCAATCCCGACTCGAACATGCAAATCCTATGTGCCTCATCCCTAGCCGCATATGGTACATTGTTCAATAGCCGATTGAAATCCACAATGTACGCTTGCATCGAACGGCTTCCCTGCTGGAGGTTCTTCAGATCATCTTCTAGCTTCTGTCTGACACTCTCGGGAAAGAAAGCTCCAAGAAGAAGGCTGCGAAACTCCGCCCAAGTAAGCAGCTGGGTCCCAGGTGGACCAACAGGTCGCACTCGCCGCCACCATGCCTCGGCATTGTGCTCTAGAAAGTTTGTCGCCAGAAGAACCTGAAATCTCTCCTTGATAAAAAGGGTCTCAAAAAATCTCTCCATAGGAGTGATCCACGACTCTGCCTCCCACGGCTCCAAACTCCGCCCAGAGAAACGAGGCGGAACGAGCTGGCGGAACCTCATCAAGCAATCAACAACCTCTCGTTGCTTCGCAAGGGTCAACTGTCCCGCCGTCCTGGACGGCTGTCCGCTGGTACCCGGCGCAATAGGGGTTGCCGGTGCCGCTGGTACAACTGGGGGTGCCACGACCAGCGGAGAAAGTGTAGGGGAACTCTCAAAGGGTGTTGCAACCGGCTGTGCCCTCTGCTCCAGCATGCGGATCATCCGGTCCACGGTCTCCGACATCTGGGCCATTTGAGCCTGAAGCTCCTGTACCTCTTTCTGCTAGCCCTACCCTGACTCCTCCTGCTCAGGCTCATTAGAGGAAGAAGGATGAGAACGCGTCAGCATCCTACGTCGGGGAGGCATCGTGCTCACTTGCATCAAAATCCACACGTCAGGACAAAACAAACGCTCGACCCAATCCAGCGAAAGTCTAGGACATGTCACAATTTCTTGAGCATTATGTTGTCTACAGCCAACATAATCGCTTAGGAGAATAGACATGTCAATCACTCATCCCATCCCCTGGGAGAGGTATAAAACTCAATCATGACTCCCGCTACAAATTACGACTCTCACGTAGTCATCCTTGTCACGCCCCGGAACCCGGGCTCGCCAACAGATCCGCCGTGCACACGGGATTTCCCGAGTACACGAAGCGCTGGTAACCTGCTCCGATATAATATGAACAATAAAAGAGTATAATACAGAGCTGGAGTAGAAGAACCACATAGTATCTCATACTTGAACTACAAATAAAGCTGTAATAAGTACAATAATCTCCCAGCTCACCAAAATAATACAGCCAGCTGGCCAGTGCCAGACTCAAAGAAAGAAGAAATACCACAGTCTGAGTAAAGAGTACAACATCTGTCTAAAATCCACTCTCGGTCTCACAGGAGATCTATCTACTCAGCGATCCCCTTACCTTTATCAGCCGCTGATAGCCTAGCAGCTCCCGCAGACGACTCTGCAAAATAAAGAAGAAGAAAGAGAAAAATAGTAATGGGGGTGAGAACTACCAGATAAACCAGTAGCCTCCCCTAGTGGGCAAAAACCTCAACTCTGACGCACCCACTAGGACTACTAGAGGCGACATAAAAGAACAGTGGTAAGCTGCAAAGGCTGCTAAAAAGAAAGGAAACTATCACCACTATGCCTCTAAATGCCATGTAGCACGAAATGACTATATGCAACAATACCAAACATGCCTGCCTGAAATAACTCAGTCTTGTGTCACTAGTAAAACTGGTACTGCCTGCTGTGCCTTGCCAAATCGGGTATGCTGGCCAATGCATAATACCGATAGGGGATAGTTGCCAAATCGGGTATGCTTAACACCGATAGGGGATAGGAGTCTCAAAGACTCTAAGCATGTCTGCAACACACTCCGGAGTGGCACTCGAGGGGAGCGACCCACACGAGTAAAATATCTCAGTAATAAGTATCAGAAGTGCCATAAAACAGCAGGACTGGATCATGACTATGATCAGAGTGGGAAAACCACCCACTAGGAAAACCTGATCCCCAGCTGACGCAATAAACCAGTCTCAACCCCAATCTGATGCAAGGATAAACATCTGGTAGACCGCCTACTGTCCGCGGTCACCGCAAGACCCCACAAGTCCACAATCTAGTACAAACTTGACTATACTATTCCAACCCCTGCTCATACCTGAGCAACAAATATCTGGATGCAAAGGACAACAATGAAACATGTTCAGATCCCAATATGATAGTGGCCTCACTAGATGTTCAGTCATGCATGCAACTGTCTTATCTTTAAAAGCTGTAAAATAGTGTCAAATATTTATTTTAAAAGAAGATTGATTTACTGAATAAAAGTTATTTGCATGCGAGATTATAGCCTTTGTCCCAATCACAGTGTCCCAATATAAGTCATCATATAATCTGTGGGGTTATATTAAATTTTAGGAGAGTTCGTCCCAGCGGTTCTCATCAATTGTCCTGTTAGTTTGTCCTGTTAGTTGTCCTGTTAGTTGTCCTGTTAGTTGGTCCCAATGGTTCTCATCAATTGTCATATTAGTTTGTCCCGATTGTTCTCATCAATTGTCATATTAGTTTGTCCCAATTGTTCTCATCAATTAAATTTTAGGGGAGTTCCAGTAATCCCAGTGAGCTTGTCAAAAATGAGGTAAACAACAACCGCCCACCTCGAGCAGCTCAAACTACACCTCAGGTAGTCTCCTGGTTGTCCACAGTCCTCAAATCCTGCAAATCAACGCTCCCGGTATAAATACAAATCCCAAAAAGCACAATATTTGCTGTTTTTCAAACAGCACAGGAAAAGAGGAGTTTTCACCTCTATACAGTGATCAAGAAAATCCAGAAAAATTACGATTGCGGTCCTTGCGAAGAGTAGATCAAAATCGACTCCTAAAATGCCTCGATCTGATGCTCCTACGCCAAGATAAAAATCGGAGAAGTCGACGCTGTCCAAAATTTTCCACAGCAAAAAGGGGGGTCAAAGAGGCCTCGGGAACCGTGCCAAAAGTACGAAATGGAGCAAAGTGATCAACACGAAAATCGAAGCCTTACCTCTTAGGAACGCGCTGTCGCGAAAATCGTCCAAAAATTCCTCATGGTTAGAACTCAGGGAATTTCCGACGGAACTGCGACGGGAAATGGGCCTAAAAAGAAAACCGTCGCAGTGCGCCGCGTCGGAGATAACTCACTAACTGTAACTCCAGAAATTCTGGAATTTTAGAGAGAGAGAGAAGAGAGAGAGAGGAAAATTTTTCGTACAGGGCACATGCCCTGATTCTCACTCTAAGGCCTGCAAATCGAGGTGGAAATGATAGGGGGTGGGGATTGCTATTTATAATGGGCCAAGGGAATCTTGGGCTCCACACCGGATCCGGATCCGAACAGGAAACACCGAAATTGACAAACCAAGGTCCGCCAAGTGTCCACATCACAGGGAACAGCCTGTGCAAGCCCAATCAAAAACTGCCACGTGTCCACGTGGTGCACGTGGTTGCTCCGCGCTCCGGGTTTTCCGAATCCTGTCAGCCAATAGGGGAGCACCACGTGTCACCTTCCCACGTGTTTCTAGAAGCCGGCCAACCAATCGGGAGCCGCAACGTGGCACGGGGGGTATTCGGTGCTCCCGGTGCACGCCAGGCCCATGTACCGCGCACCCTCGCACCCTGCCCGCGCCTGGCCGCGCTGCCCGCGCTGCCCGCGCCGCGCGCCGCCGCCCTCTGCCGCTTGCCGCCGCTGCGCCGCTGCCCGCCGCCGTGCGCCGCCGCCCGCCGCCGGTCGCCGGTCGCCGGAACAGTAATTCCGGCGGCCGGAGTTACTGTTCCGGCGTGAACAGTACCGTGGTGCCGAAAAATTAAAGTAAATATACCGTTTCGATCGTTTTCGCGCGCTGAGTCCAAATACGACGTCCATTTCGCCAAATTCTTATCCAAAATTTTGCTGAAAGCCCTCGGAAAATCCTATTTGCTTCGATTTTCGTGCCGAGTCTATATTAAATGTCCAATTTCAATTCTACAAGCTCTGTTTATCCGAATATGCTCCCCACAGTCAATGTTTAATGTTGCACAGTTTCTGCGGGAGTCCGGATCATCACATCCTCCCCCACTAGAAAGAGTTTCGTCCTCGAAACGAGACTAAACAATAATCCTCAGTCCGATGTCTCGAATAAGTAGGGGTGAGCATTCCTCATCTCCGACTCGAGCTCCCATGTAGCCTCGCGCTCGTCATGATTGCCCCATTGGATTTTCACATAGGGAATGACCCGATTGCGCAATTCTCTCACCTCTCGGTTCAGAATTCGCAGTGGGCGCTCCTCATACCTCAAATCTTCGCTAATCTCAAGCGGTGTGAAGTCGATGACGTGCGATGGGTCGAAGATATACTTTCTCAAAGTAGAAACATGAAATACATCATGGACACCAGCAAGCCTTGGAGGAAGTGCGAGTCGGTAGGCAACTGGCCCGATACGCCCCAATACCTCAAAGGGTCCAATGTATCGGGGGCTAAGCTTTCCACGAATGCCGAATCTCCTGATTCCCTTGGACGGCGAGACTTTCAGTAATAAATGATCTCCAACTTGAAATTCTAAGTCTCGTCGCCGAACATCGGCATAACTCCTCTGTCGGCTTTGGGCGGTCTAAAGATGCTTTCGAATCACTCGGACCTTCTCCTCTGCCTCTAATAATATATCTGGTCCCAAGGTCCGCCTCTCGCCTACGTCACTCCAATAAAGTGGTGACCGACACTTGCGTCCATACAACGCTTCAAACGGAGCCATCTGAATGCTCGCTTGAAAACTGTTGTTGTACGCAAACTCCGCCAAAGATAAGTGTCGAATCCACCCTCCGCCGAAATCCAAGACACAAGCCCTTAACATGTCCTCCAGGATTTGTATTGTCCGTTCTGACTGCCCATCCGTCTGCGGATGAAAAGCAGTACTGAACCTAAGCTGAGTCCCCAAGGCTGTCTGCAAACTTATCCAGAAACGCGAAACAAACCTCGGGTCTCTATCTGATACAATGGAGGCTGGTACTCCATGTAATCTTACTATCTCATCTAGATATAGCTGGGCTAGTCGCTCGAGTGACCAAGTAGTCTGCATAGGCAAGAAATGTGCTGACTTGGTAAGTCGATCAACAACTATCCAGATGGCGTCTGCTCCTCCCTGGGCCCTCGGTAGTCCGACCACAAAGTCCATCGTAATGTGGTCCCATTTTCACTCGGGAATTGGGAGACTTTGTAACTTGCCAGCTGGCACTCGATGCTCAGCCTTCACCTGTTGGCAAGTTAAACATTGAGCCACAAACCTCCCGATATCCCTCTTCATGCCATTCCACCAAAAGTGTGCCTTGAGGTCCTTATACATCTTAGTCCCACCAGGATGTAGGGTATAAGGTGTATAATGGGCCTCTCGCAATATCTGCTCTCTGATCTCTGCATCCACTGGCACACATGCCCGGTTCCTGTATCTCAGTACTCCCGAGGCATCCATCGTAAAGTCCCTAGACTGATCACTCGGAATTTGATCTCTAATCCTGGTCAAGTGGGGGTCCTCACTCTGTTTCTCCCTGATCCTGTCTAGCAGAGTGGGCTGCAAGACTAAAGATGTCAGTCTAGCAGTGACCCCAGGGGACACAACCTCCAACTCGAGCCGTCTCATCTCCTCTAATAGCGGTGTCTGGTCTGTGATCAACATAGACAAACTTTGCACCGCTCTTCTACTCAAGGCGTCAGCGACTACGTTAGCCTTACCTGGGTGGTAGAGAATATCTACATCATAATCCTTTAATAGCTCTAACCACCTACGTTGCCTCAAATTCAGCTCCTTTTGCGTGAACAGGTACTTTAGGCTCTTGTGGTCGGTGTAGATTTCACAATGCTCCCCAGACAGATAATGGCGCCAGAGCTTTAGCGCAAACACTACAGCTGCAAGCTCCAAGTCATGGGTAGGGTAATTTTTCTCATATTCTTTGAGTTGTCTTGATGCATATGCAATTACCCTCCCTTCCTGCATCAACACACAACCGAGTCTACTGTGTGATGCGTCGCTGTAGATCACATATCCTTTTCCTATAACAGGAAGGGAAAGGATAGGAGCGGTCATCAGTCTATTCTTCAGCTCCTCAAAGCTCCTTTGACAGTCCTCACTCCAGATAAACTTCACTCCCTTACGCGTCAAGCGAGTGAGGGGTGTGGAGAGCTTCGCAAAGCCTTCCACAAACCGACGGTAATACCTAGCTAAACCCATAAAGCTACGTACCTCAGAAACCGTCGTCGGTCGGGGCCAATCACGGACTGCCTCAATCTTTGCTGGGTCCACTACCACACCCGCGGCAGAAATCACATGGCCGAAGAAGACTACCTCCCGAAGCCAAAACTCGCACTTTGCCAGCTTGGCATACAACTTCTTCTCTCGCAGAAGTTGCAGCACAATCCTTAAGTGCTCCTCATGCTCGGCATCACTTCGGGAGTAGACCAAGATATCATCAATGAACACTACCACGAACCGGTCTAAGTATAGCCGGAAGATCCGGTTCATTAAATCCATGAATGCGGCAGGGGCATTAGTTAGCCCAAAAGGCATAACTGTGAATTCATAATGCCCGTACCGTGATCTGAATGCCGTCTTCGGAATATCCTCGGCCTTCACCTTCAACTGGTGGTAACCGGACTGCAAATCTATCTTAGAGAAGACACAAGACCCTTGCAGCTGATCAAAAAGATCATCGATGCGCGGCAAAGGGTACTTGTTCTTGATGGTCACTTTATTTAATTCCCTATAGTCCACACACAATCGAAGTGACCCATCCTTCTTTTTCACGAATAGCACCGGCGCTCCCCAAGGCGACACACTCGGCCTAATAAAGCCCTTATCCATCAAATCCTGGAGTTGCGCCTTAAGCTCTCTCAGCTCAGCCGGTGCCATCCGGTAAGGAGCCTTACAGATTGGCGCAGTTCCTGGAACTACGTCAATCACGAACTTAATTTCCCTATCTGGCGGCATGCTAGTCAGCTCAGGTGGGAAAACATCCGGGAACTCGCGGGCAATAGGGATATCCCCGAGTCCCGGCGCCGCCGTAGGCCCCTCAACAACACTAGCCAAAAAGGCTACACATCCTCGACGGATCATCTGCTTCGCTCGGGAAGTCGAAACCATAGAGGCAAAGAAAGCACTCTGACATCCCCGGTATACCAACCTCTCCTGGCCTGGCTCTCTAAAAGTGACAGTCCTTGCGGCACAGTCAATAGTCGCGAAATACCGAGTCAGCCAGTCCATCCCGAGAACCACATCAAAGTCCCTTAACTGTCTCAAGACCAACAGGTCTGCAGGCATAATCCAGGACTCGATTTGCATCGGGCAGGACCAACAGCACTCCTCCACGTGCAAAGTGTGATCGGGAACCTGAACCTCTCGTGCACGTGGTAAAAGTCCTACCTCTATCCCATGTAATGATGCAAATGATTTACTAATAAAAGAATGTGATGCTCCAGTATCAAATAATGTACGAGTCCTAATGCCAGAAAGTAAGGTGATACCTGCCACCATGTGATCTGCTGCCGAAGAGTCCTCTACCTGCGTAGCATACACTCGACCACTCTGGGCTGGAGGGCGATACTCCGTGGGATAGGAAGAAGATGGTCTGCTTGCTGGAGCATATGGCCGCTGAGCCGTCGACCGTTGCTGAGACGAAGAAGTAGCAGATGCTGAAGAAGGAGCCGTCGATGGTGCATATGGGCAGGCAGCTCGGAGGTGGCCAGACTGTCCACATCGATAACAGCGGCCAAACCTCAGATCACATGTATCAGAGGTATGCTGTCCCTGACAGAAAATGCACCTAACCGTAGCCTGGGGCTGCCTCGCCTGCTGCCTCTGTCGCGGAGGCCCTTGCTGCCGCGATTGCGATCTCTGTTGATGCGAATGCTGTTGCTGCTGATGCTGCGGTGGCCTCAGGGATCCACCAGGCCCTCGCCGCTCAGAACGCCAGCGGCCGGAAAACTGAGGCCGTGGCGGTCGTGGCGGCCTCCAAGAACTGGCCTGTCCTCCGTCGTCCTGCGCTGGTCGCTTCCTGTCTGCGCCTTGAGCGACCAGGCCCCCACGTCTGGCGACGACGTGGTCTCCCCTCTCAACCCACTGAGCATGCTCTGCTGCCTCCTCCAAGGTTTGTAGTCTCTGAGCATGCACCAGAGTATAGATCTCTGGGCGCAGGCCCGACTCAAAGAGCTCCACCTGGTGTGGTCCGTCCCTGGCGACGTAAGGTACGCAGTTGAGTAACCGCGTGAACTCCTGAAAGTAGTCCAATGCTGTCCGGTCGCCTTGCTGAAGATTCTTCAGATCATCTTCCAGCTTTTTCTTCATACTCATGGAAAAGTACGTATCCAGAATCATCCTCTTGAATTCTGACCAGGGTAGCTGTCGAGTGATCTGAAATTCCAGGGGCTCCACCCGACGCCACCATGCATCAGCGTCCCCGTCTAAGCAGTGTACAACCATATGTACCCTGTACTTCTGGTCAATGAAGAAGTCCCGGAATAACTTCTCCATTGACGAAAGCCAAGTCCCAATCTCCCACGGCTGAGTATTCCGCCCTGAAAACCTGGGCGATCCCCGCTTACAGAACTGAGTAAGTTTGTCAGCAATCTCCTGCTCCTCCGCAGGAGTCAATGGCCGGATTGCTCCCTGAGCAACAGGGGATGCCGTGGTCACCAGTCCAACTGGGGAAGCCACAGTAGGGGAGGGTGGTACGGGAGAACTCTCTGGGGGTGCAACAACAGGCTGCGCCCTCTGTTCTAACATCTGCGTCAGCCGACCCATGGCCTCCTCCTGACGCCGCACGGCCTCTGACATCTGGGCCATCTGAGCCTGAAGCTCCTGCACCTCACTCTGCTGGCCCTGCTAGGACTCCTCCGGCTCGGGCTCAGAGGAAGAAGGCTGCGAACGCGTCAACATTCTACGTTGCGGAGGCATCCTACCAAAAGAAACCACACTCAGTATCATCACCCCACACGACCCAATCTAGCGAAAGTTAAAGACATTCTCCTATTTCTGTGACTTTATGTTGTCTGCAGCCAACATAACAGTCTACCAGAAGTAGGCTATGTCGATCCCTCTTCCTTCATTGGAAGAGTTAAATAAGTAACACAACGACTTCCGCAAAATTGTCACGTCTCTCGCACCCTATCATCGTAGGGTCTGCCAAAAGCCTAGGGTTTCCTAAGTCCCAACTGACCTATCCCTAAGCTCTAATACCAACTTAATCTGTCACGCCCCGGAACCCGGGCTCGCCAACAGATCCGCCGTGCACACGGGATTTCCTGAGTACACGAAGCGCTGGTAACCTGCTCCGATATAATATGAACAATAAAAGAGCATAATACAGAGCTGGAGTAGAAGAACCACATAGTATCTCATACTTGAACTACAAATAAAGCTGTAATAAGTACAATAATCTCCCAGCTCACCAAAATAATACAGCCAGCTGGCCAGTGCCAGACTCAAAGAAAGAAGAAATACCACAGTCTGAGTAAAGAGTACAACATCTGTCTAAAATCCACTCTCGGTCTCACAGGAGATCTATCTACTCAGCGATCCCCTTACCTTTATCAGCCGCTGATAGCCTAGCAACTCCCGCAGACGACTCTGCAAAATAAAGAAGAAGAAAGAGAAAAATAGTAATGGGGGTGAGAACTACCAGATAAACCAGTAGCCTCCCCTAGTGGGCAAAAACCTCAACTCTGACGCACCCACTAGGACTACTAGAGGCGACATAAAAGAACAGTGGTAAGCTGCAAAGGCTGCTAAAAAGAAAGGAAACTATCACCACTATGCCTCTAAATGCCATGTAGCACGAAATGACTGTATGCAACAATACCAAACATGCCTGCCTGAAATAACTCAGTCTTGTGTCACTAGTAAAACTGGTACTGCCTGCTGTGCCTTGCCAAATCGGGTATGCTGGCCAATGCATAATACCGATAGGGGATAGTTGCCAAATCGGGTATGCTTAACACCGATAGGGGATAGGAGTCTCAAAGACTCTAAGCATGTCTGCAACACACTCCGGAGTGGCACTCGAGGGGAGCGACCCACACGAGTAAAATATCTCAGTAATAAGTATCAGAAGTGCCATAAAACAGCAGGACTGGATCATGACTATGATCAGAGTGGGAAAACCACCCACTAGGAAAACCTGATCCCCAGCTGATGCAATAAACCAGTCTCAACCCCAATCTGATGCAAGGATAAACATCTGGTCGATCGTCTACTGTCCGCGGTCACCGCAAGACCCCACAAGTCCACAATCTAGTACAAACTTGACTCTACTATTCCAACCCCTGCTCATACCTGAGCAACAAATATCTGAATGCAAAGGACAACAATGAAACATGTTCAGATCCCAATATGATAGTGGCCTCACTAGATGTTCAGTCATGCATGCAACTGTCTTATCTTTAAAAGCTGTAAAATAGTGTCAAATATTTATTTTAAAAGAAGATTGATTTACTGAATAAAAGTTATTTGCATGCGAGATTATAGCCTTTGTCCCAATCACAGTGTCCCAATATAAGTCATCATATAATCTGTGGGGTTATATTAAATTTTAGGAGAGTTCGTCCCAGCGGTTCTCATCAATTGTCCTGTTAGTTTGTCCTGTTAGTTGTCCTGTTAGTTGTCCTGTTAGTTGGTCCCAATGGTTCTCATCAATTGTCATATTAGTTTGTCCCGATTGTTCTCATCAATTGTCATATTAGTTTGTCCCAATTGTTCTCATCAATTAAATTTTAGGGGAGTTCCAGTAATCCCAGTGAGCTTGTCAAAAATGAGGTAAACAACAACCGCCCACCTCGAGCAGCTCAAACTACACCTCAGGTAGTCTCCTGGTTGTCCACAGTCCTCAAATCCTGCAAATCAACGCTCCCGGTATAAATACAAATCCCAAAAAGCACAATATTTGCTGTTTTTCAAACAGCACAGGAAAAGAGGAGTTTTTCACCTCTATACAGTGCTCCGGAAAATCCAAAAAAATTACGGTTGCGGTCCTTGCGAAGAGTAGATCAAAATCGACTCTTAAAACGCCTCGATCTGATGCTCCTACGCCAAGATAAAAATCGGAGAAGTCGACACTGTCCAAAATTTTCCACAGCAAAAAAGGGGGTCAAAGAGGCCTCGGGAACCGTGCCAAAAGTATGAAATGGAGCAAAGTGATCAACACGAAAATCGAAGCCTTACCTCTTAGGAACGAGCTGTCGTGAAAATCGTCCAAAAATTCCTCCTGGTTAGCACTCAGGGAATTTCCGACGGAACTGCGATGGGAAATGGGCCTAAAAAGAAAACCTTCGCAGTGCGCCGCGTCGCAGATTACTCACTAACTGTAACTCCAGAAATTCTGGAATTTTAGAGAGAGAGAGAAGAGAGAGAGAGGAAAATTTTTCGTAGAGGGCACATGCCCTGATTCTCACTCTAAGGCCCGCAAATCGAGGTGGAAATGAGAGGGGGTGGGGATTGCTATTTATAATGGGCCAAGGGAATCTTGGGCTCCACACCGGATCCGGATCCGAACAGGAAACACCGAAATTGGCCAACCAAGGTCCGCCAAGTGTCCACATCACAGGGAACAGCCTGTGCAAGCCCAATCAAAAACTGCCACGTGTCCACGTGGTGCACGTGGTTGCTCCGCGCTCCGAGTTTTCCGGATCCTGTCAGCCAATAGGGGAGCGCCATGTGTCACCTTCCCACGTGTTTCTAGAAGCCGGCCAACCAATCGGGAGCCGCCACGTGGCACGGGGGGGTATTCGGTGCTCCCGATGCACGCCAGGCCCATGGACCGCGCACCCGCGCACCCTGCCCGCGCCTGGCCGCGCTGCCCGCGCTGCCCGCGCCGCGCGCCGCCGCCCTCTGCCGCTTGCCGCCGCTGCGCCGCTGCCCGCCGCCGTGCGCCGCCGCCCGCCGCCGGTCGCCGGTCGCCGGTCGCCGGAACAGTAATTCCGGCGGCCGGAGTTACTGTTCCGGCGTGAACAGTACCGTGGTGCCGAAAAATTAAAGTAGATATACCGTTTCTATCGTTTTTGCGCGCTGAGTCCAAATACGACGTCCATTTCGCCAAATTCTCATCCGAAATTTTGCCGAAAGCCCTCGAAAAATCCCATTTGCTCCGATTTTCGTGCCGAGTCTATATTAAATGTCCAATTTCAATTCTACAAGCTCTGTTTCTCCGAATATGCTTCCCACAGTCACTGTTTAATGTTGCACAGTTTCTGCGGGAGTCCGGATCATCACAATCCTAGGGTCCAACCACAAGCCTAGGGTTTCTATGTCCACAATGGCCTACATCCTAGGCTCTGATACCACTCTAATCTGTCACGCCCCGGGGTCGAAACTGCGACGCGGGCCCGCCAACAGATCCGCAGCACATACGGGAAGCCCCGTATAGACGAAGCGTCTAACCTGCAAAAGATAATACTACAGCTATACAGATATCAGAGCTAAAAAGTAAACTACTGAAATATGAAAAAAAAATACAACTCCAAATAGTACAAATCTGAACCTCACCACATAAGTCTCTCAAAAATAAAACTCTCAACAGTAACTATCTACGATAATCCAGCAGACTGTACTACAAAGCTCCAAAATGGGGGGTGCAGCTATACTCCAAGGACGGGTAGGGAACTAGCGCTCGCAACTCCCTTACCTCGGTCAGCTGGTGTAGCAACAGAAGTAGAAACAGGGGTAGATGCCTCTAGAAAATCTGTCACCAACAGAGGGTGTGAGAACTACACCATCAGGTAGTTCTCAGTGGGTACCGTCTCCAAGACCAACGGTCTGCCCACTAAGTCTACTAGAGACATAAGATAACAGAAAAACTATAATAATGTAAAGATAACCTGGAAAGAAATCTACAGCTATCATGCCTCTATCTACAATGCTCAAAATGTGATACAGATGAAAATGATGCATCGACTCTAACCCAATATTCTCGGTCAACCCAATCACACTGACTACCACATAGGGTCCAGTCAAACCTGCGCCCACCTACTACCATTACATCCACGGAGGACTGGACTTACGAAGGGCGTCCCACACGGACTGCGTCGACAAGTCGCGATAGTAAAGTAACATGCCCAACTCCGGAGTGGCACTCGAGGGGCGCGACCCTACCGAGGAAAGTATCCGCGTAGCTCTGTTGAGCTCAATATGGCTCATGCAGGCTATAGTCCAAATCCACGATCAATCAGATCGGAAACACTAACTCAACACCAACAACATCAGTCTGAAACACTCAGCGGCTTGGGACCACCGTCCCCAAACCACTCTCAGTACAGAATACCCAACTCACAACTGACCTAGAACGGACCGACACCATAAGGGTTCGTGAATCCCGATAGGCAGATGCCTAGAACCCCCAATCAAACAAGAACAGACTTCAGGCCCCGCCTTTCGAATTCTCGACCCCTTATAGTTCAGAAAAAAATCAACTCCCTTGGTAAAACATCCGGAGGAAAACAATCAGGGCCCGAAAGTTTCGGGAGACTAACACCTACAACCCTATCAAACAAAAACAGGTTCTAAGCATAGCCCCCGTAACTTGCGTCCCAAAACAAGAAAACGGCCCCTAGAACCCAGATCACTCAACCCTCTCGGGTGAGAAAGTTTGTAAGAAGAAATGACAGTTATTTTCGAAAACCATTTTGATTTGAGAAACCCTATTTAATGAATTTTAGTTCCTTAAGAAAATCAGTTAAAATAAGTTTTATTTTTCCAAACCCCGAAGGGCTAATGCCTTCACCCTATCAAACAAGAACAGGCTCCGATGACCTTTCGGAATTCAGAAGGAAAAATGTTTGTTTACTAAAATTATGTGTGTCCAAAAATAGTCCGGGTTCGAGGTCCTACTATCAACAACTCAACACTATAACAAACACAGTGCTAATGACACTGGTCGGAGAATATACGACAATCCGGGACCATCGTTTACCCAACGGCTCCCAGCATTAGCGCAACACTAACCACAGCTACCAGACTCCACTCGCCCCCCCGACAAGAGTGTAACATATATCTCACAATAACCCAACTACTCGGCCCACTATTCGGGCGAGAAAACACCTCTAAGTCCAGAAAAAGAAATGCAAGAGGTAGAAACTAGAACATAAAAGTATCTAGCCCAAGTGAGAGTTTTCTAGCAGTCTGGTTGAAGCATGCAATCATATGACAGGGTGCTAGTCAAAGTCCAATAACTCGATAAACATTAATAGTAGCACCTATTCTAGCATGCAAAATCTACAACACTAGAATTAGAAGGAAGTCCGTAGACTTGGAGGAAAATCTAACCCACCTTGGTTTGCCACCAATTGCTTGTAGACACTTGCAATTGGGCTCCCGCAGAAACGTTCACTTTCGACAGAAAAGCGCAACGGCGCCCGCCACACGCGAACAGTATACCCCGAAAAGTCCGGCGGTAAAATTGCGCGGCAAACGACACCTCCAACAATGGTCCCTGACAGCACCAGGGCAAAGAGTTCAAAGACAAAACCCCAAAAGTAAAATCTAAGAACTGTGCCGAAAAACACAACAAAACACGAGGCGACACCTACCTTAAACTGGTGCGCCGACAAATAGGCGAATGCACGACTGCCCGGCTCCGTGGAACACCTCGTACGCGCTCCACGACACAAACGGCGCGCCCGTGGTACAAACGGCGCGCCCCACAGCACAAATGGCGCGCCCGCGACACAAGTGGCGCGCCCCACGGCACAGACGGCGCGCTCCACGGCACACCAAAAACCCCCACGAATTTTCCCTCGCGCTCCTAAAATTTTTAGGACGATGCAAAGAGAAAAAAAATTTTTAGGACGATGCAAAGACAAAATTTTTAGGAGTTCGGGTTGAATTGGATCCCCGCGGAGGCCTCTGCTTGTTTCGGGCTTTGTACGCGTTAGGTGACTGGTACGGGAAGCTCCGACACCGCTTTTGGTTGCAGAAAAATCGGGAAACACTTGGAGCAGGTGTACTTTTGATTTACTGCGAGGTTCGGGAGGTTCCGGACTGACGCGGAGGACCCGGAGGCAAAAAGCGAGTCGGAACTGGCATTTTTGGAGCCGGTATTTGATTTGAGTACCCCGACTCAACGGTCGAGCTTTTTGAGGAGAAAAAGCTGTGGACACGCGTACTTTTGATTTACAGCGAGGTTCGGGAGGTTCCGGACTGACGCGGAGGACCCGGAGGCAAAAAGTGAGTCGGAACTGGCATTTTTGGAGCCGGTATTTAATTTGAGCACCCCGACTCAATGGTTGAGCTTTTTGAAGAGAAAAAGCTGTGAGCGCGTGTATTTTGGATTTACAGCGGAGCTCGGGAGGTTCCGGGCGGCGGCGGAGGGCCCGAGGGCAAAAAGTGAGTTGGAGTTGGGTTTTTGGAATTAAATTAATTAAGTTAATTAATTTATATAAAGTTTTTCTTTATAAAAACCCCACCCCTCCACCTCTGCAGCATAAGGAAAAAGAGAAAGAGAGAAAGAAAAGGGAAAAGAGAAAGAAAGAAAGAAAAGGAAAGTGAAGAAGAAGGAGAAGAAGAAGAAGAGGGCTTTGGAGGAGGCTTCTCTTGGGCGTTTTCTTCTCCGAGCGTGGGCATGGAGCCGAGCGAGGACCGGCGTGCCGCGAGGAGGTTGGTTATTTTATTCTATTTCTTCCTTTTTCACTCTTTTCTTCTCCCCGGTGGCCGGAGCCGTGCGGCTAGTCGTCCGGCGCGTGGCCGGGAGGGGGCGCTTGGGCGCCGCGCACAGCTGCGCCCTGCTGCCAAAGTGGGACAGCAGGGCGCCGGGCTGCACAGGGGCGGCATGGTGCCGCGCGGCCCTGCAGGCTGCGCGCTGGGCGCGCGGCACTGCAGGGGTGCCGCGCGGGCATCCCCTGTGCCGCGCGGCCTGGCAGGCCGCGCGGGGCGCGCGGCCCTGCAGGGGTGCCGCGCGGGCGGCCCCTGTGCCGCGCGGCCTTGCAGGCCGCGCGGGGCGCGCGGCACTGTAAGGTGCCGCGCGGGCAGCCTTGGGGCCGCGCGGCCCTGCAGGCCGCGCGCTGGGCGCGCGGCACTGCAGGGGTGCCGCGCGGGCAACCCCTGTGCCGCGCGACCTTGCAGGCCGCGCGCTGTGCGCGCGGCACTGCAAGGTGCCGCGCGGGCCTGCGGGCCGCGCCCGTGGGCGCGCGGCCCTGCGGGGGGCCCCGCGCGGGCGGCCCTGTGCCGCGCGGGCCCGCGGGCCGCGCCCGTGGGCGCGCGGCCCTGCTGGGGCCCCGCGCGGGCGGCCCTGCGCCGCGCGGGCCTGCAGGCCGCGCCCTTGGGCGCGCGGCCCTGCGGGGGCCCCGCGCGGGCGGCCCTGCGCCGCGCGGGCCTGCAGGCCGCGCCCTTGGGCGCGCGGCCCTGCAGGGGCCCCGCGCGGGCGGCCCTGCGCCGCGCGGGCCTGCAGGCCGCGCCCTTGGGCGCGCGGCGCTGCAGGGGCCCCGCGCGGGCGGCCCTGCGCCGCGCGGGCCTGCAGGCCGCGCCCTTGGGCGCGCGGCGCTGCAGGGGCCCCGCGCGGGCGGCCCTGCGCCGCGCGGGCCTGCAGGCCGCGCCCTTGGGCGCGCGGCGCTGCAGGGGCCCGCGCGGGCGGCCCTGCGCCGCGCGGGCCTGCAGGCCGCGCCCTTGGGCGCGCGGCGCTGCAGGGGCCCCGCGCGGGCGGCCTTGTGCCGCGCGGGCCTGCAGGCCGCGCCCTTGGGCGCGCGGCGCTGCAGGGGCCCCGCGCGGGCGGCCCTGCGCCGCGCGGGCCTGCAGGCCGCGCCCTTGGGCGCGCGGCACTGCAGGGGCCCCGCGCGGGCGGCCCTGCGCCGCGCGGGCCTGCAGGCTGCGCCCGTGGGCGCGCGGCCCTGCAGGGGCCCCGCGCGGGCGGCCCTGTGCCGCGCGGGCCTGCAGGCCGCGCCCTTGGGCGCGCGGCGCTGCAGGGGCCCCGCGCGGGCGGCCTTGTGCCGCGCGGGCCTGCAGGCTGCGCCCGTGGGCGCGCGGCCCTGCAGGGGCCCCGCGCGGGCGGCCTTGTGCCGCGCGGGCTTGCTGGGCGCCGCGCGGGCGGCTGGGCCAGCGCCGCGCGGCTGGGTTTTGGGGGCCGTGCAGCTGCGCCGCATTGGCCGCGCAGGCTGCGACTCGGCGACGCGCCGCGGCGTGTGTGCGCGATGGGTTTTCCGTGCAACGCGCGGCGTTTCTCGTCGCCGGATGGGTTTCTTTCGCCTTTGTGAGCGCGGTTTTAGCCGCATGTTTTTCTGATCCCGGTCCCTCTTCTTATCTCGCAGTTGTGGCATAGTGTTAGCTTCTCACGTGGCCGGTGGCGCGTGTTTTGCCGCGTGGAGCTGCGGGATCGCATCGGGACCTCCGTTTGGCGCACGGTTTTCGCGGATGGATCGCAGGTGGGTTGGTTTCTCCCAATGAACTACGGAATGCCCTTTTATGCTTCCGAATGCAAAGGTATCGTATCCTTACTATCAGGTATTTGCGGAACAGTCGTGCAAGTCGAGGGTTGTCGTTTCCGACTTGGACACGAGTGTTAGTCGCATCGTTAGAGTATACGAGACCAGATGGGTATAAATCACTGGCCGAGTTACCAGATGAGCAGATACCACTGGCGGATGTTACCAGATGGGTATAAATCACTGGCTGAGTTACCAGATGAGTAGATACCACTGGCGGAGTTACCAGAGGGGTATAAATCACTGGCCGAGTTACCAGATGAGCAGATACCACTGGCGGATGTTACCAGATGGGTATAAATCACTGGCTGAGTTACCAGATGAGTAGATACCACTGGCGGAGTTACCAGAGGGGTATAAATCACTGGCCGAGTTACCAGATGAGTAGATACCACTGGCAGAGTTACCAGATGGGTATAAATCACTGGCCGAGTTACCAGATGAGTAGATACCACTGGCAGAGTTACCAGATGGGTATAAATCACTGGCTGAGTTACCAGATGTGTAGATATCACTGGCTGAGTTACCAGATAGATAGTTATGCCCTGGCCGAGTCACCAGGCGGTTACTAGAAGGGATTGTGGTGACCTTCTAGTGTCTTGTAGAGTTCTAGCAGTCCCAGTGCGGGGGCGGAAACTATGGGCGCCTAAGCCTACAGCATGTTCTTGTTTGATAAGGGCTGTAGGGGGCGCAGACGTTCGTAGTTTCCAGGCCTCCCGTGAGAGAGACTGAGAACTTACTTCCAGCATTGCATTGAGACATGTAGCGATAGATTCTTTTCCAGTTATCTATCTATCTATCTATCTATCTATCTATTTGTGTTTTTGTCTCCAGCAGACTGAGTGGGTGTACCGTGGGGTTAGCTTTGGTGCCCACTGAGATCTGACTGTTGCAGTAGATCTCACACCCGCTGTGATGACAGGTGTTCCTGAGGCGACCGTTCCAGGTTAGGCTCATTCGGAGCTTTCTGACCGAGGTTTGCGCGTGGCTGGCTAGCTCCTACCCGAGTCGGTGGTGTCGGTGTTGTGTCTCTTGTACTTTTAGTTTCCACTTTTGTACTTATGTTGTGGGTGCTAGTGGACTGGTGTACTTGGACTTTTCACCGCTTAGTGTTTCAGCTTCCTTTCAGCTCTGATACTTGTTAGCTATGGATCTCTTTTGCAGGGTAGACGCTTCGTCTGTACGGCAGTTTCCGTACAGACGGCGGATCTGTTGGCGAGCCCGGGTCGCAGTTCGACCCCGGGGCGTGACAGATTAGGTGGTATCAGAGCCTAGGAATATAGGTCGTTGGGGACTTAGAGACCCTAGGCTTTTGGCTGGACAGTGGGAAGACTGTCGTGTGAGTTGTGACCTTAGCGAGAGTCTTGTCTGAGGGTGTACCTCCCCCTGAGGATTGGGGTGAGTGACCTCGCATGTTATTGTCTCTAAAGGTGATCGTGTTGGCTGCAGACAGCATGATGCTTTAGAAAGGTTAACATGGTTAGACTTTCGTTTGTTTGGGTCGAGAAAGTCTTGGTCCTAATGTTTTTCTGTTGCAGTGGTTTTTGGATGCTTCCGAGACGCCGTGCAGCGGCGAGGGCGTGTTGGACCCGGGATGAGGGGCTCGTATAGCGGAAAGCTAAATAGATAGAGCCGAGAGAGGCTTGAGAGATCCAGGCCAAGCAGTTCTGGTATTTGAGGCGTTACGGCGCCAGGAAGATAGAGCATGGAGCGTATGATGCACATGCTTGGACCGAGAGCATCTCCCGGAGTATCGTCAGTAGTACCTCCGGCCGCGACTTGGTCGATTTCTGTTCCTGATCGCACCATTGATGGTGCGGAAGCAGCGAGAGGTTACTGATAGGTTGTGTACCGCATCCAGTTCCATCCCTTGAAGATTTCGGACCGAGTTGGAGCCGTGAGAGGCCGAGAACTGGAACGCTGTTATGGAAG
Organism: Tillandsia leiboldiana; assembly: GCA_029204045.2. Taxonomy (NCBI): domain Eukaryota; kingdom Viridiplantae; phylum Streptophyta; class Magnoliopsida; order Poales; family Bromeliaceae; genus Tillandsia; species Tillandsia leiboldiana. The sequence goes on along the minus strand of CM055060.1, from coordinate 50,366,917 downwards.
ATTTGTTCGAGGATTTGTTCATCCAGGATAAGCATCAGGGCGCTTGGTTATGTACTTTTCTTTGGGACGCCAAGAGAGCTGGTGGCGTCGGTTTCGTCTTGTTGGACCATCGGGAGCGCAGTTGGTGTTCTGGGGTGAGTTTCTGTGACAGTTGAGCGGGGTATCCTGGACGCCCAGGATGAGGCTTAGAGGTTGGTTGTGTTCGAGTGGGAACCGCCTCAAGATGCCTATCTCTTTGTGCATTTTCGGCGATTGCCGACCGTGGATGCAGTGAGCGTGCATGCTCGATGGTTTGACCGAGGATCAGTGATCCGTCCGAGGGAGACGGTGAGCGGGGGACCCGCTTCGGAGAGAGAGCTCCGGCATCGCCGATTTTGTGATAGTCGCGTGATTCGAGGTTGCCGTGTTTCCACCCTCTGGATCAGGGGCCTCAGAGGAGACAGAGGACCAGGAGGTTCTCGACAGTGCTCGCTTCAGCAGCAGTGCCAGGATGTGAGTTTTCCCTGCTGCATGGGCCGCATTCTTCGTCAGGGTTGAGGATCGCGTTTCACCTGGTGTGGCCGTCGGGTTAGAGCTTGCTTAATGCCAACGCCGTGTGTGCGTTTCGGTAAAGCGGGGGTACCTTCGTGTGGGCCAGTGTCTGGACTGATGGTTTTGCACGTTTGGATCGATTTTCAGATCACGTGAAGCACGTGGATGAGTGCTGCCTGTCCTGCCAGTGCAACTAGGACCTTGGATTGTTCATCGAGATGTTAGTCCTACATCGGAGCTGGGGTGTTGATACGAGGTTGGATAGGAATCGGTCGTCCCAAATTATGCTATCATGGATTGTCGAAAGAGAAGACTTTGACCCTCCGTAGACCTGGTCAGGAGGAGTGTATTTTTATAGCATGCGAAGAGATATTTGATGCCCTGGCTGAGTTACCAGGAGGTTACCTGCCCCTGGCTGAGTTACCAGGAGGTTACTTGCCCCTGGCCGAGTTACCAGGTGGTTGAAGCCCCTGGCCGAGTTACCAGGTAGTTACTTGATTGGGACTGAGATCGAGACAGTCATTGACGTGGTTTGGTAACCGCGCCAACTTCGACAGCCACCTCGTGGAGTATCAACCGTGAGACAGGGAGAGCTGTGAGCGCAGCTGCGAGTTTTGACGGATCGAGAGGTCTCTGAGACCTAGTGCCTCGTCGTGGGGATACGACAGTGAGGATCCGGCGGTTGTTACACCGTGGTGATGTCACGTTGTGGGCATACAACCGTGTGAGTCCTTGTAAGGTTCGAACTTGATTAGTCTCGCCTTGTGCTTGGGCAGATGCCTTCGAGTGGGTGGTGTCATTGTGGAACCTTACAGCCGAGGGCTGTGCCTGGGATACTGATCCGGAATCAGTCGGGCAGTTTGGGCGGTTTGCGTGGTCAAGTAGTTGGCTAATGCCCTACG
>CM055060.1:50305193-50365384 GCA_029204045.2 Tillandsia leiboldiana | reverse complement strand
GGGTTTCCGTGCAACGCGCGGCGTTTCTCGTCGCCGGATGGGTTTCTTTCGCCTTGTTGAGCGCGGTTTTAGACGAATGTTTTTCTGATCCCGGTCCCTCTCTTATCTCGCAGTGTGTGGCATAGTGTTACTTTCACGTGGGGTGGCGAGGGTTTTGCCGCGGGAGCTGCGGGATCGCATCGGGGACCTCCGTTTGGCGCACGGTTTTCGCGGATGGATCGCAGGTGGGTTGGTTTCTTCCCAATGAACTACGGAATGCCCTTTTATGCTTCCGAATGCAAAGGTTATCGTATCCTTACTATCAGGTATTTGCGGAACAGCGTGCAAGTCGAGGGTTGTCGTTTCGACTTGGACACGAGTGGGTTAGGCCATCGTTAGAGTATACGCAGACCAGAGGTATAAAGCACGGCCGAGTTAAGATGAGCAGATACCACTGGCGGATGTTACCAGATGGGTATAAAATCATGGCTGAGTTACCAGATGAGTAGATACCACTGGCGGGTACTAGAGGGGTATAAATCACTGGCGAGTTACCAGATGAGCAGATACACTGGCGGATGTTACCAGATGGGTATAAATCACTGGCTGAGTTACCAGATGAGTAGATCCACTGGCGGAGTTACCAGAGGGGTATAAATCACTGGCCGAGTTACCAGATGAGTAGATACCACTGGCAGAGTTACCAGATGGGTATAAATCACTGGCCGAAGTACCAGATGAGTAGATACCACTGGCAGAGTTACCCAGATGGGTATAAATCACTGGCTGGAGTTACCAGATGTGTAGATATCACTGGCTGAGTTACCAGATAGATAGTTATGCCCTGGCCGAGTCACCAGGCGGTTACTAGAAGGGATTGTGGTGACCTTTCTAGTGTCTTGTAGAGTTCTAGCAGTCCCAGTGCGGGGGCGGAAACTATGGGCGCCTAAGCCTACAGCATTGTTCTTGTTTGATAAGGGCTGTAGGGGGCGCAGACGTTCGTAGTTTCCAGGCCTCCCGTGAGAGAGACTGAGAACTTACTTCCAGCATTGCATTGAGACATGTAGCGATAGATTCTTTTCCAGTTATCTATCTATCTATCTATCTATCATCTATTTGTGTTTTTGTCTCCAGCAGACTGAGTGGGTGTACCGTGGGGTTAGCTTTGGTGCCCACTGAGATCTGACTGTTGCAGTAGATCTCACACCCGCTGTGATGACAGGTGTTCCTGAGGCGACCGTTCCAGGTTAGGCTCATTCGGAGCTTTCTGACCGAGGTTTGCGCGTGGCTGGCTAGCTCCTACCCGAGTCGGTGGTGTCGGTGTTGTGTCTCTTGTACTTTTAGTTTCCACTTTTGTACTTATGTTGTGGGTGCTAGTGGACTGGTGTACTTGGACTTTTCACCGCTTAGTGTTTCAGCTTCCTTTCAGCTCTGATACTTGTTAGCTATGGATCTCTTTTGCAGGGTAGACGCTTCGTCTGTACGGCAGTTTCCGTACAGACGGCGGATCTGTTGGCGAGCCCGGGTCGCAGTTCGACCCCGGGGCGTGACATGGCACCCTCGCGTCAGCGCGCCCGCGGCACGCGCCGCCTCGCACGGAGCGGGGCCAACGGGGCCCCGCCACGTGGCCGTGCCCACACCGCCCAGCGCCCGCGTCAACGCGGGGCGCGCGTCAATGCGCCTCGGGCGGCGCGCCCAACGCGTCAATGCGCCTCGGGCGGCGCGCCCAACGCGGCGTTGCCCATGCCCTCGCACTGCATGCCCAGGTGCCTCGGTCGCCGCACCCAAGATGGGCCAACCGACGCTCGCCACGTGGCGGCCGCACGGGTTCGCCGCACCCGGTGCACGCCCGGTGGGCCATGGACCGGCCCACCCGCAAATCGGCCCATAAGCCCGAATTCGCCCGAAAATAGTCGATTTTGACTGTTTCCGCACGTTGAGTCCGTTTTTTGTTTCCATTTGGCGCACAACGCACTGAATACACCAAAAATAGGTGTTCACACTGCCAATCACATAGTCAAGTCTCGTGAAAAAAATTTGGGACACCATAACAATGCCCCCTCAGCAATCACCTAATGTGCCGTTCGGGCGATTGTCGAAATTTAATTAATGACTGGCGTATACCCTGAGATCTCCGATCATTTTTCCCGTATCCTGACAGTAATATTTGCTCATCGATCGAGAGATTCTCGATTAGAGACTGATCTTTCTTGAGCTTTGGTATGACGACTAAAGATCAGAGATCCTGCTCTTATCATTTCTTAGTTAAATGTTGTTTGAGCTGATCTAGTGTTATCAGCTAATCTGACGGTTCGCACCCATGCACCAGTCATGTCGTCATAAATGTTGCCGTTCTCCGAAGGATGGTTGTCACTACTGTCACAGCCCCGGAACCCGGGCTCGCCAACAGATCCGCCGTGCAGCACGGGATTTCCCGAGTACACGAAACGCTGGTAACCTGCTCCGATATAATATGAACAACAAAAGAGCATAATACAGAGCTGGAGTAGAAGAACCACGTAGTATCTCAGACTTGAACTACAAATAAAGCTGTAATAAGTACAATAATCTCCCAGCTCACCAAAATAATACAGCCAGCTGGCCAGTGCCAGACTCAAAGAAAGAAGAAATACCACAGTCTGAGTAAAGAGTACAACATCTGTCTAAAATCCACTCTCGGTCTCACAGGAGATCTATCTACTCAGCGATCCCCTTACCTTTATCAGCCGCTGATAGCCTAGCAGCTCCCGCAGACGACTCTGCAAAATAAAGAAGAAGAAAGAGAAAAATAGTAATGGGGGTGAGAACTACCAGATAAACCAGTAGCCTTTCCTAGTGGGCAAAAACCTCAACTCTGACGCACCCACTAGGACTACTAGAGGCGACATAAAAGAACAGTGGTAAGCTATAAAGGCTGCTAAAAAGAAAGGAAACTATCACCACTATGCCTCTAAATGCCACGTAGCACGAAATGACAGTATGCAACAATACCAAACATGCCTGCCTGAAATAACTCAGTCTTGTGTCACTAGTAAAACTGGTACTGCCTGCTGTGCCTTGCCAAATCGGGTATGCTGGCCAATGCATAATACCGATAGGGGATAGTTGCCAAATCGGGTATGCTTAACACCGATAGGGGATAGGAGTCTCAAAGACTCTAAGCATGTCTGCAACACACTCCGGAGTGGCACTCGAGGGGAGCGACCCACACGAGTAAAATATCTCAGTAATAGTATCAGAAGTGCCATAAAACAGCAGGACTGGATCATGACTATGATCAGAGTGGGAAAACCATCCACTAGGAAAAACCCGATCCCCAGCTGATGCAATAAACCAGTCTCAACCTCAATCTGATGCAAGGATAAACATCTGGTCGACCGCCTACTGGCCGCGGTCACCGCAAGACCCCACAAATTCACAATCTAATGCAATCTCGACTACACTATCCCAAACCCTTGCTCACACTTGAGCAACAAGCCTCTGGATGCATAGGACAACAATGAAACATGTACAAATCCCAAGATGATAGTGTAGCAATAAATAGTGGCTAACCGGATGAGCAAGAAAGCATGCAATTATTTACAAGCTGTAGAAAAGTGTCAAATATTATTTTAAAAAGATTGATTGTTATAAAAGTTATTTGCATGCGAGATTATAGCTTTTGTCCCAAACACTGTGTCCCAATATAAGTCATCATATAATCTGTGGGGTTATATTAAATTTTAGGAGAGTTCGTCCCAGCGGTTCTCATCAATTGTCCTGTTAGTTTGTCCTGTTAGTTGTCCTGTTAGTTGTCCTGTTAGTTGGTCCCAATGGTTCTCATCAATTGTCATATTAGTTTGTCCCGATTGTTCTCATCAATTGTCATATTAGTTTGTCCCAATTGTTCTCATCAATTAAATTTTAGGAGAGTTCCAGTAATCCCAGTGAGCTTGTCAAAAATGAGGTAAGCAACAACCGCCCACCTCGAGCAGCTCAAACTACACCTCAGGTAGTCTCCTGGTTGTCCACAGTCCTCAAATCCTGCAAATCAACGCTCCCGGTATAAATACAAATCCCAAAAAGCACAATATTTGCTATTTTTCAAACAGCACAGTAAAAGAGGAGTTTTTCACCTCTATACAGTGCTCAGGAAAATCCAGAAAAATTACGGTTGCGGTCCTTGCGAAGAGTAGATCAAAATCGACTCCTAAAACGCCTCGATCTGATGCTCCTACGCCAAGATAAAAAATCGGAGAAGTCGACGCTGTCCAAAATTTTCCACAGCAAAAAGGGGGTCAAAGAGGCCTTGGGAACCGTGCCAAAAGTACGAAATGGAGCAAAGTGATCAACACGAAAATCGAGGCCTTACCTCTTAGGAACGCGCTGTCATGAAAATCGTCCAAAAATTCCTCCTGGTTAGCACTCAGGGAATTTCCGACGGAACTGCGACGGGAAATGGGCCTAAAAAGAAAACCGTCGTAGTGCGCCGCGTCGCAGATAACTCACTAACTGTAACTCCAGAAATTCTGGAATTTTAGAGAGAGAGAGAAGAGAGAGAGGGGAAAATTTTTCGTAGAGGGCACATGCCCTAATTCTCACTCTAAGGCCCGCAAATCGAGGTGGAAATGAGAGGGGGTGGGGATTGCTATTTATAATGGGCCAAGGGAATCTTGGGCTCCACACCGGATCCGGATCCGAACAGGAAACACCGAAATTGGCCAACCAGGGTGCGCCAAGTGTCCACATAACAGGGAACAGCCTGTGCAAGCCCAATCAAAAACTGCCACGTGTCCACGTGGTGCACGTGGTTGCTCCGCGCTCCGGGTTTTCCGGATGCTGTCAGCCAATAGGGGAGCGCCACGTGTCACCTTCCCACGTGTTTCTAGAAGCCGGCCAACCAATCGGGAGCCGCCACGTGGCACGGGGGGGTATTCGGTGCTCCCGGTGCACGCCAGGCCCATGGACCGCGCACCCGCGCCCCCTGCCCGCGCCTGCCTGCGCTGCCCGCGCCGCGCGCCGTCGCCCTCTGCCGCTTGCCGCCGCTGCGCCGCTGCCCGCCGCCGCCCGCCGCCGGTCGCCGGTCGCCGGAACAGTAATTTCGGCGGCCGGAGTTACTGTTCCGGCGTGAACAGTACCGTGGTGCCGAAAAATTAAAGTAAATATACCGTTTCGATCGATTTCGCGCGCTGAGTCCAAATACGACGTCCATTTCGCCAAATTCTCATCCAAAATTTTGCCAAAAGCCATCGGAAAATCCCATTTGCTCCGATTTTTGTGCCGAGTCTATATTAAATGTCCAATTTCAATTCTACAAGCTCTATTTCTCCGAATATGCTCCCCACAGTCACTATTTAATGTTGCACAATTTCTGCGGGAGTCCGGATCATCACATCCTCCCCCACTAGAAAGAGTGTCGTCCTCGAAACGAGACTAAACAATAATCCTCAGTCCGATGTCTCGAATAAGTAGGGGTGAGCATTCCTCATCTCCGACTCGAGCTCCCATGTAGCCTCGCGCTCGTCATGATTGCCCCATTGGATTTTCACATAGGGAATGGCCCGATTGCGCAATTCTCTCACCTCTCGGTTCAGAATTCGCAGTGGGCGCTCCTCATACCTCAAATCTTCGCTAATCTCAAGCGGTGTGAAGTCGATGACGTGCGATGGGTCGAAGATATACTTCCTCAAAGTAGAAACATGAAATACATCATGGACACCAGCAAGCCTTGGAGGAAGTGCGAGTCGGTAGGCAACTGGCCCGATACGCCCCAATACCTCAAAGGGTCCAATGTATCGGGGGCTAAGCTTTCCACGAATGCCGAATCTCCTGATTCCCTTGGACGGCGAGACTTTCAGGAATACATGATCTCCAACTTGAATTTCTAAGTCTCGTCGCCGAGCATCGGCATAACTCCTCTGTCGGTTTTGGGCGGTCTGAAGATGCTTTCGAATCACTCGGACCTTCTCCTCTGCCTCTATCAATACATCTGGTCCCAAGGTCCGCCTCTCGCCCACGTCACTCCAATAAAGCGGTGATCGACACTTGCATCCATACAACGCTTCAAACGGAGCCATCTGAATGCTCGCTTGAAAGCTATTGTTGTACGCGAATTCAGCCAAAGATAAATGCCGAATCCACCCTCCGCCGAAATCCAGGACGCAAGCCCTCAACATGTCCTCCAGGATTTGTATTGTCCGTTCTGACTTCCCATCCGTCTGCGGATGAAAAGCAGTACTGAACCTAAGCTGAGTCCCCAAGGCTGTCTGCAAACTTATCCAGAAACGCGAAACAAACCTCGGGTCTCTATCTGATACAATGGAGGCTGGTACTCCATGTAATCTTACTATCTCATCTAGATATAGCTGGGCTAGTCGCTCGAGTGACCAAGTAGTCTGCATAGGCAAGAAATGCGCTGACTTGGTAAGTCGATCAACAACTACCCAGATGGCGTCTGCTCCTCCCTGGGCCCTCAGTAGTCCGACCACAAAGTCCATCGTAATGTGGTCCCATTTCCACTCGGGAATTGGGAGACTTTGTAACTTGCCAGCTGGCACTCGATGCTCAGCCTTCACCTGTTGGCAAGTTAAACATTGAGCCACAAACCTCCCGATATCCCTATTCATGCCATTCCACCAAAAGTGTGCCTTGAGGTCCTTATACATCTTAGTCCCACCAGGATGTAGGGTATAAGGTGTATAATGGGCCTCTCGCAATATCTGCTCTCTGATCTCTGCATCCACTGGCACACATGCCCGGTTCCTGTATCTCAGTACTCCCGAGGCATCCATCGTAAAGTCCCCAGACTGATCACTCGGAATTTGATCTCTAATCCTGGTCAAGTAGGGGTCCTCACTCTGTTTCTCCCTGATCCTGTCTAGCAGAGTGGGCTGCAAGACTAAAGATGTCAGTCTAGCAGTGACCCTAGGGGACACAACCTCCAACTCGAGCCGTCTCATCTCCTCTAATAGCGGTGCCTGGTCTGTGATCAACATAGACAAACTTTGCACCGCTCTTCTACTCAAGGCGTCAGCGACTACGTTAGCCTTACCTGGGTGGTAGAGAATATCTACATCATAATCCTTTAATAGCTCTAACCACCTACGTTGCCTCAAATTCAGCTCCTTTTGCGTGAACAGGTACTTTAGGCTCTTGTGGTCGGTGTAGATTTCACAATGCTCCCCATACAGATAATGTCGCCAGAGCTTTAGCGCAAACACTACAGCTGCAAGCTCCAAGTCATGGGTAGGGTAATTTTTCTCATATTCTTTGAGTTGTCTTGATGCATATGCAATTACCCTCCCTTCCTGCATCAACACACAACCGAGTCCACTGTGTGATGCGTCGCTGTAGATCACATATCCTTTTCCCATAACAGGAAGGGAAAGGATAGGAGCGGTCATCAGTCTATTCTTCAGCTCCTCAAAGCTCCTTTGACAGTCCTCACTCCAGATAAACTTCACTCCCTTACGCGTCAAGCGAGTGAGGGGTGTGGAGAGCTTCGCAAAGCCTTCCACAAACCGACGGTAATACCTAGCTAAACCCATAAAGCTACGTACCTCAGAAACCGTCGTCGGTCGGGGCCAATCATGGACTGCCTCAATCTTTGCTGGGTCCACTGCCACACCCGCGGCAGAAATCACATGGCCCAAGAAGACTACCTCCCGAAGCCAAAACTCGCACTTTGCCAGCTTGGCATACAACTTCTTCTCTCGCAGAAGTTGCAGCACAATCCTTAAGTGCTCCTCATGCTCGGCATCACTTCGGGAGTAGACCAAGATATCATCAATGAACACTACCACGAACCGGTCTAAGTATAGCCGGAAGATCCGGTTCATTAAATCCATGAATACGGCAGGGGCATTAGTTAGCCCAAAAGGCATAACTGTGAATTCATAATGCCCGTACCGTGATCTGAATGCCGTCTTCGGAATATCCTCGGCCTTCACCTTCAACTGGTGGTAACCGGACTGCAAATCTATCTTAGAAAAGACACAAGACCCTTGCAGCTGATCAAAAAGATCATCGATGCGCGGCAAAGGGTACTTGTTCTTGATGGTCACTTTATTTAATTCCCTATAGTCCACACACAATCGAAGTGACCCATCCTCTTTTTCACGAATAGCACCCGCGCTCCCCAAGGCGACACACTCGGCCTAATAAAGCCCTTATCCATCAAATCCTGGAGTTGCGCCTTAAGCTCTCGCAGCTCAGCCGGTGCCATCCGGTAAGGAGCCTTAGAGATTGGCGCAGTTTCTGAAACTCAATTTCCCTATCTGGCGGCATGCTAGTCAGCTCAGGTGGGAAAACATCCGGGAACTCGCGGGCAATAGGGATATCCCCGAGTCCCGGCGCCGCCGTAGGCCCCTCAACAACACTAGCCAAAAAGGCTACACATCCTCGACGGATCATCTGCTTCGCTCGGGAAGTCGAAACCATAGAGGCAAAGAAAGCACTCTGACATCCCCGGTAAACCAACCTCTCCTGGCCTGGCTCTCTAAAAGTGACAGTCCTTGCGGCACAGTCAAAAGTCACGAAATACCGAGCCAGCCAGTCCATCCCGAGAACCACATCAAAGTCCCTTAACTGTCTCAAGACCAACAGGTTTGCAGGCATAATCCAGGACTCGATTTGCATCGGGCAGGACCAACAGCACTCCTCCACGTGCAAAGTGTGATCGGGAACCTGAACCTCTCGTGCACGTGGTAAAAGTCCTACCTCTATCCCATGTAATGATGCAAATAATTTACTAATAAAAGAATGCGATGCTCCAGTATCAAATAATGTACGAGTCCTAATGCCAGAAAGTAAGGTGATACCTGCCACCATGTGATCTGCTGCCGAAGAGTCCTCTACCTGCGTAGCATACACTCGCCCACTCTGGGCTGGAGGGCGATACTCCGTGGGATAGGAAGAAGATGGTCTGCTTGCTGGAGCATATGGCCGCTGAGCCGTCGACCGTTGCTGAGACGAAGAAGTAGCAGATGCTGAAGAAGGAGCCGTCGATGGTGCATATGGGCAGGCAGCTCGGAGGTGGCCAGACTGTCCACATCGATAACAGCGGCCAAACCTCAGATCACATGTATCATAGGTATGCTGTCCCTGACAGAAAATGCACCTAACCGTAGCCTGGGGCTGCCTCGCCTGCTGCCTCTGTCGCGGAGGCCCTTGCTGCCGCGACTGCGATCTCTGTTGATGCGAATGCTGTTGCTGCTGATGCTGCGGTGGCCTCAGGGATCCACCAGGCCCTCGCCGCTCAGAACGCCCGCGGCCGGAAAACTGAGGCCGTGGCGGTCGTGGCGGCCTCCAAGAACTGGCCTGTCCTCCGTCGTCCTGCGCTGGTCGCTTCCTGTCTGCGCCTTGAGCGACCAGGCCCCTACGTCTGGCGACGACGTGGTCTCCCCTCTCAACCCACTGAGCATGCTCTGCTGCCTCCTCCAAGGTTTGTAGTCTCTGAGCATGCACCAGAGTATAGATCTCTGGGCGCAGGCCCGACTCAAAGAGCTCCACCTGGTGTGGTCCGTCCCTGGCGACGTAAGGTACGCAGTTGAGTAACCGCGTGAACTCCTAAAAGTAGTCCAATGCTGTCCGGTCGCCTTGCTGAAGATTCTTCAGATCATCTTCCAGCTTTTTCTTCATACTCGTGGAAAAGTACGTATCCAGAATCATCCTCTTGAATTCTGACCAGGGTAGCTGTCGAGTGATCTGAAATTCCAGGGGCTCCACCCGACGCCACCATGCATCAGCGTCCCCGTCTAAGCAGTGTACAGCCATATGTACCCTGTACTTCTGGTCAATGAAGAAGTCCCAGAATAACTTCTCCATTGACGAAAGCCAAGTCCCGATCTCCCACGGCTGAGTATTCCGCCCTGAAAACCTGGGCGGTCCCCGCTTACAGAACTGAGTAAGTTTGTCAGCAATCTCCTGCTCCTCCGCAGGAGTCAATGGCCGGATTGCTCCCTGAGCAACAGGGGATGCCGTGGTCACCGGTCCAACTGGGGAAGCCACAGCAGGGGAGGGTGGTACGGGAGAACTCTCTGGGGGTGCAACAACAGGCTGCGCCCTCTGTTCTAACATCTGCGTCAGTCGACCCATGGCCTCCTCCTAACGCCGCACGGCCTATGACATCTGGGCCATCTGAGCCTGAAGCTCCTGCACCTCACTCTACTGGCCCTGCTCGGACTTCTCCGGCTCGGGCTCAGAGGAAGAAGGCTGCGAACGCGTCAACATTCTACGTTGCGGAGGCATCCTACCACAAGAAACCACACTCAGTATCATCACCCCACACGACCCAATCTAGCGAAAGTTAAAGACATTCTCCTATTTCTGTGACTTTATGTTGTCTGCAGCCAACATAACAGTCTACCAGAAGTAGGCTATGTCGATCCCTCTTCCTTCATTGGAAGAGTTAAATAAGTAACACAATGACTTCCGCAAAATTGTCACGTCTCTCGCACCCTATCATCCTAGGGTCTGCCAAAAGCCTAGGGTTTCCTAAGTCCCAACTGACCTATCCCTAAGCTCTGATACCAACTTAATCTGTCACGCCCCGGAACCCGGGCTCGCCAACAGATCTGCCGTGCACACGGGATTTCCCGAGTACACGAAGCGCTGGTAACCTGCTCCGATATAATATGAACAATAAAAGAGCATAATACAGAGCTGGAGTAGAAGAACCGCGTAGTATCTCAGACTTGAACTACAAATAAAGCTGTAATAAGTACAATAATCTCCCAGCTCACCAAAATAATACAGCCAGCTGGCCAGTGCCAGACTCAAAGAAAGAAGAAATACCATAGTCTGAGTAAAGAGTACAACATCTGTCTAAAATCCACTCTCGGTCTCACAGGAGATCTATCTACTCAGCGATCCCCTTACCTTTATCAGCCGCTGATAGCCTAGCAGCTCCCGCAGATGACTCTGCAAAATAAAGAAGAAGAAAGAGAAAAACAGTAATGAGGGTGAGAACTACCAGATAAACCAGTAGCCTCCCCTAGTGGGCAAAAACCTCAACTCTGACGCACCCACTAGGACTACTAGAGGCGACATAAAAGAACAGTGGTAAGCTACAAAGGCTGCTAAAAAGAAAGGAAACTATCACCACTATGCCTCTAAATGCCATGTAGCACGAAATGACTGTACGCAACAATACCAAACATGCCTGCCTGAAATAACTCAGTCTTGTGTCACTAGTAAAACTGGTACTGCCTGCTGTGCCTTGCCAAATCGGGTATGCTGGCCAATGCATAATACCGATAGGGGATAGTTGCCAAATCGGGTATGCTTAACACCGATAGGGGATAGGAGTCTCAAAGACTCTAAGCATGTCTGCAACACACTCCGGAGTGGCACTCGAGGGGAGCGACCCACACGAGTAAAATATCTCAGTAATAAGTATCAGAAGTGCCATAAAATAGTAGGACTAGATCATGACTATGATCAGAGTGGGAAAACCATCCACTAGGAAAACCCGATCCCCAGCTGATGCAATAAACCAGTCTCAACCTCAATCTGATGCAAGGATAAACATCTGGTCGACCGCCTACTGTCCGCGGTCACCGCAAGACCCCACAAATTCACAATCTAATGCAATCTCGACTACACTATCCCAAACCCCTGCTCACACTTGAGCAACAAGCCTCTGGATGCATAGGACAACAATGAAACATGTACAAATCCCAAGATGATAGTGTAGCAATAAATAGTGGATAACCGGATGAGCAAGAAAGCATGCAATTATTTACAAGCTGTAGAAAAGTGTCAAATATTATTTTAAAAAGATTGATTGTTATAAAAGTTATTTGCATGCGAGATTATAGCTTTTGTCCCAAACACAGTGTCCCAATATAAGTCATCATATAATCTGTGGGGTTATATTAAATTTTAGGAGAGTTCGTCCCAGCGGTTCTCATCAATTGTCATGTTAGTTTGTCCTGTTAGTTGTCATGTTAGTTGTCCTGTTAGTTGTCCTGTTAGTTGTCCTGTTAGTTGGTACCAATGGTTCTCATCAATTGTCATATTAGTTTGTCCCGATTGTTCTCATCAATTGTCATATTAGTTTGTCCCAATTGTTCTCATCAATTAAATTTTAGGGGAGTTCCAGTAATCCCAGTGAGCTTGTCAAAAATGAGGTAAGCAACAACCGCCCACCTCGAGCAGCTCAAACTACACCTCAGGTAGTCTCCTGGTTGTCCACAGTCCTCAAATCCTGCAAATCAACGCTCCCGGTATAAATACAAATCCCAAAATGCACAATATTTGCTATTTTTCAAACAGCACAGGAAAAGAGGAGTTTTTCACCTCTATACAGTGCTCAGGAAAATCCAGAAAAATTACGGTTGCGGTCCTTGCGAAGAGTAGATCAAAAAAACGCCTCGATCTGATGCTCCTACGCCAAGATAAAAATCGGAGAAGTCGACGCTGTCCAAAATTTTCCACAGCAAAAAGGGGGGACAAAGAGGCCTCGGGAACCGTGCCAAAAGTATGAAATGGAGCAAAGTGATCAACACGAAAATCGAAGCCTTACCTCCTAGGAACGCGCTGTCGTGAAAATCGTCCAAAAATTCCTCCTAGTTAGCACTCAGGGAATTTCCGACGGAACTGCGATGGGAAATGGGCCTAAAAAGAAAACCGTCGCAGTGCGCCGCGTCGCAGATAACTCACTAACTGTAACTCCAGAAATTCTGGAATTTTATAGAGAGAGAGAAGAGAGAGAGAGGAAAATTTTTCGTAGAGGGCACATGCCCTGATTCTCACTCTAAGGCCCGCAAATCGAGGTGGAAATGAGAGGGGGTGGGGATTGCTATTTATAATGGGCCAAGGGAATCTTGGGCTCCACACCGGATCCGGATCCGAACAGGAAACACCGAAATTGGCCAACCAGGGTGCGCCAAGTGTCCACATAACAGGGAACAGCCTGTGCAAGCCCAATCAAAAACTGCCACGTGTCCACGTGGTGCACGTGGTTGCTCCACGCTCCGGGTTTTCCGGATCCTGTAAGCCAATAGGGAAGCGCCACGTGTCACCTTCCCACGTGTTTCTAGAAGCCGGCCAACCAATCGGGAGCCGCCACGTGGCACGGGGGGGGGGGGGGGGGGGTATTCGGTGCTCCCGGTGCACGCCAGGCCCATGGACCGCGCACCCGCGCCCCCTGCCCGCGCCGCGCACCGCCGCCCTCTGCCGCTTGCCGCCGCTGCCCGCCGCCGTGCGCCGCCGCCCGCCGCCGGTCGCCGGTCGCCGGAACAGTAATTCCGGCGTTCGGAGTTACTGTTCCGGCGTGAACAGTACCGTGGTGCCGAAAAATTAAAGTAAATATTCCATTTCGATCGTTTTCGCGTGCTGAGTCCAAATACGACGTCCATTTCGCCAAATTCTCATCCGAAATTTTACCGAAAGCCCTTGGAAAATCCCATTTGCTCCGATTTTCGTGCCGAGTCTATATTAAATGTCCAATTTCAATTCTACAAGCTCTGTTTCTTCGAATATGCTCCCCACAGTCACTGTTTAATGTTGCACAGTTTCTGCGGGAGTCCGGATCATCACAACTACCACGCCCTGAGTTTCAAAAAATAGGTTTTTTTTTATTTTTTCAATCCGAGTTTAAAGCACATTCCAGGGCATGAGTAGATCGCCACATGTATAGAAAATTTTCTGTCCCTTTGGACAGAACCTTCCCTATACATGGACGGCTAAGCATTTTTAGCCATCATCAGAGCAGTCTATACTACGCATAAATTAGTTAAACTAGCCTTTTTTTATTACATTTAACATTTCCATAATATCATAATATGCAGAAGAATATAAAAACTGGCGTCTGTAATATCATGAGGGGGGGACAGCTCTATTGTGACAGCCTCACCAACTCGTCCCGACATCCTATCACCCGACCGACCTGAAAAATGGTCACCCAGAAGTGTGAGATACAACATAAGTGTATCCCACTGGGTACGAGGGGCCGAGAAATAGAAAATTGTATCTACTGGCATACAATAATCAGCGGATAGTAAATGATCAGTAGGTAAGGGCAGGTATAATAATCAGATATAACTGAATACAAAGCTGAGCATATATGGGTACAGTAATACAGGTGCTAGAGCATACTGAAATGGAGAGCTAAATCATAAACATGATACTGAGCATATAAGAATGCAAGTATTAAAGCATGCTGAACGGATAAATAGATGATGCACTAATAACATAAACCAAGTACCCAAACGATGCTGCCATCTTGGTCACTGGGACCTCAGGCAAAATATCATATCAAATCCACCAAATACCATCATATAAGAATGCAAGTATTAAAGCATGCTGAACAGATAAATAGATGATGCACTAATAACATAAACCAAGTACCCAAACGATGCTACCATCTTGGTCACTGGGACCTCAGGCAAAATACCATATCAGATCCACCAAATACCATACTGGAACCACCTAACGAGAACTGACAGCAACCCTGTACCAAAGATACAGCCAAAGGGGTTCCCCTACTCAATGGTATAGTCCAAGGGCCTCCCCATATCCAACGGCACAACCAGAGGGGCTCCCCGTACCCAGCGGTACACCCAAAGGGTGGCTCACGGGTTAAATGGACCCTCTACCAGTAAAGAACACCATGATAGTGGCCAAACCATTGGTGTATGTGAGTGAACAGCAGGTGCACAACGATGACAATGCTAATGCTCCAAGCTCACGGTCAAGAGACTGGGTAATCGGTAACAAGCCGGAAATCCCAACAGAGATGCAAATATCTCAATGCCAAACCTGCGCCATACCATACAGCACTGAATGCAATAAGTAATAACTGTCTGAATAAGCGTAATGACCAATCACACATAGCATATGTCTAAAGATAATCAAGTATACTGATAAGTATGATAAATATCCAGGTATAATCTAATAGCTATCTAATGACCAATCAAGCATGGCAAATGTCCAGATGCAAGCGAATATACTGAAAGCCAATCAAGCATGATAAATGTGGCCCACGTGATTTATTTAAGGCGATCTTTAAAGATACAGTCAAACTAATCGGTTAGGATATATATGGACATATCCTTGATGGACGAACGTGATTACAACATCCTTACATTAGGTTTTATATATATATATATATATATATATATATATATATATATATATATATATATGACATAACGGGAGTCCCGGTCTAACCCTAATCCAAATTGTCTGTGACGGCTCCATCTCCGGGATAAAGGAATAGACAGGAAACATCCCGCTTTTTGCAGATTGCGCACGAGGACAAATCGAAAGGAAGAACCGTCGTCTACAATCAATTTTAAGAAATTAAAAATCATGGCAGAAGGTACGATCGAAAGTTTTATTTGGTATTACAAGTATAAGCTAATAATGAACAATCAAATACGAAGGCTTAAGGTTAGAATTTGGGCCATCATGAAGCACAGGGGCCCGACCAAATAAGGTACCCCAGAGGGCCGAAGTGATAAAGCCCAGACCAAAGAAAAAACCCACCTCAGTGTAGGCGGTCCTAACTCTGCTGGAAGGCTCGTGGGCAGGAGTCAAACTGCAGGGACCTGGATTATATATACTGATCAGAAACGGACTCACACATACCCAATCCACAGACTTACTATACACAGAAGGCTTAAACCTCGATCTTTTCCAGACTCCTGTAAACTGCCAAAAATCCGCCGATCGATCAACTATAACCCAATCCGCTTCTACGGGTTTCCGAATTCAGTGAAACTTGGCGTGCAACCTCGTAACGCTTCACTGAAGATGTTCGGGCAATAACATACTGCTGGGTGTGACTCTAAGCTCGACTGGTGCCAAGATTACCAAAATACCCCCCTCCGCCCCGAAAATCCCTTTTCGGTTTTCGGGAGTCGCCAGTAATAACTAAGGCTATTAGATCCACCAGGACTGGCGGCGGAGCAACTAGATCTGGCCGAGAGTGGTAACTCTTGGGCTCCGGCTATATTTGGGCTCGAGGGCGACTAGGAATGATTGGGCACTATCGAAAGAGGCAATCGGAGGTCCGGGGGTAGCGGCGGTGGTGATTCGGACCCATATCTCCAATAGCAAAGAGAAATGAATAAAAATAGTGAGAGGTTGAGGAAAAAGCTCGAAGCGGGAGAGGGGAGTGGGGAGTGGGGAGGGGGGAAGCTTGGCTTTGCTTCTTCGGTCGCCGATGTGGTTGTCGGCAGTAGCCAAGGTGTGCTCGAGCTCGGAGACGGGCGGTGGTGGCTAGGGTACGAAAAAAGTAGAGAGAGTGAGAGAAAGGGTTAGCGAAAACCCTAATATCCAATTAACAATGCTACCGGTACACCCAAAATGAGGTGTAAGATATACACCCCCACCCATCCAAGGGTGGGATCTTCTTTACTAATCACTTTAAAGTGACTAGTGAAATTCACCCCATCCTAGGATGGGTGGGATATAAGATGTACACCCCAAATGGAATGTACCAAAAATATTTTTCACCTCAAATATATTGTTTCGTAATAATTACGATTTCGTCCCTCAAATTTTGAATTTCTTGTTGAAACTCCCCAATAAGTGTAAATTGCACAGTAGCACCTCCTAGCAAAAGTTCTAGCAATTTTGTACATAAAATATCATAATTTTTGCAAGAAAGTCTCTGATCAGTTTTTATCAGTTTTTCAACTCTCAGTCTTCATCACTGTGCCATTTTGCATAGAAGTTTTCAAATTTCATGAAACTTGAATCCACGCGTCTTTCTTTGAATCTACTTTCATAAGTCCCTTTACTTGCCAAAATTCTAAATTTTCTCACATAAAATGATAACTTTTCGCGCATTGTCTATTTTTCTTATTTTCTAAAAGTTGTAGTTTAACCCCTCAAGTCCATATTTTCTTACTCAAAACCTACCCACGTGTGTGTTTTGCTCAACCATTCCTTCTCAAAAATCACGTAATTTAATGCATGAAATATTATATTTTTTGAATAAAAACTCTATATTGACGATTTAGCTCTTGACTGATTTCATCTCTAAAACATCACAATATCATGCTAAATCGCATCGAGGTCCTTTTCATGATATACAGCAGTAACAAATCTCGAAAGTGACACTTTTTGTTTCATTAAAAACTAGTATAGGAATCTGTCACGCCTCGGGATAAACCAGAACCCGGGCACGTTTACAGATCCGTCATGCACACGGAATTTCCCGCATACACGAAGCGCTACAAATCTGCTAAAAAATAAGATGAATAATAAAAGTGCACAAGTATAGAGTTGAAACTAAAAACTATACTATCTCAGACTGAAACTGAAGTACAACAGTAGTAAAATACAAAAATAACTCTCCAACTCCCCAAAATATACAAACAGCTGGCTGAAGCCAGACCCAAAATAAGAAGAGTACTACAATCTGAGTAAGGAGGTACATCAAAAGTCCGGCTATCTCTCAGTCTCACATGAGATCTATCTACTCAGCGATCCCCTTACCTCGATCAGCCGCCGAAGGCCTGGCAGCTCCCGCAGAAGACTCTACAAAACAAAGGAAAGAGAAAGGAAAACAACAAGGGGTGTGAGAACTGCTGGTAAACCAGTAGCCCCCAGTGGATAAATACTCAAATTCCGACGTACCCACTGAGTCAACAAGAGGCTAGGAAGGAAGTAAAGTGGTATATTGAAATAATATGCTGATAAGGGAACAACCACTATTATACCTCTAATGCAATACCGAACAACAACGACTGTATGCATGCATCAGTGAATAGTATATGCCAAATAAACCCAATCTGATTGACCGGTAAAAAAAACCCAGTACTGCTTGCTCTGCTGTCGAACTCAAGAGCCTAGTAGCGGAATCGGCGCATGGCTCGAATCCCTAGGTAACCAATGGACCGGCGCGCAGCTCGGTCATAAGCCTACCTCCGGAGTGGCACCTGAGGGGCTCGACCCACACGAGTAAAGTAACCATGTCTCACAAGTACAGTAACTATGTCACAAATATCTCAATATTCCAGGACTGGATCACGACTATGCTCAAGTGGGAAAATCCATCCACTAAAGAAACCCTGATCCCCCAATCTGATGCAAAAATAAACATCCGGTCAATCGCCCAATGTCCGCGGTCGCCGCAATACCCCACAAGTCCACAATCTGTACAACCTTTTACAGACTCAAAGATCTCGACTACACTATCCCAAACTCCTGCTCGAACCCGAGCAACATGAATCATATGTCTGAATAAAATGGAGAAAAGAAACAATCATGGTTTCTCCTAAGTCAAGTCCCAATATGATAATGTAACGATAAAATAATAGCCTATCTAGATGTCCATACAAACATGCAAGTGTTCTAAAAAAAGATAGAAGAAAGAGTATCATGTAACAATCTCACCAAGGAATAAATTATCGGGTCATACTCACCATCCAACTATATATGTCCATAAAAATCATCAAGTAGTACCCGCACATAGGATATATCATCCTGTCCCATCGATTAAGGAATTTTTCATGAAGGGCAAAGTGCTAACATGGCATGTTAATATATCACCACTATAGTATACCAATCCCACATAAATAGGCTAAGAATTAATTAGAATACTTTAATCATGTATGACTTCCAATAGGGTAGCAAACCGATAAACAATAAATCCGGGGTCTCTCTAATAGCCCTAGTGAGTAAACCGTAGAAAGAGGTAAACAACAACCACCCACCTGGAACACGCAGATCAGGAATCCGGTCGGGCTAAAAATCGACGTGCGCGTTCTCCCAGTTCCTACGGTTCCAACAAATCCAAAAGCGCCCAAAAAATCCTCCCGTAATGGCGGTGGTAAGTAAAATACCGAAGTGCTGTCCAACAAGTTCGGCACAAAAATCAGCGAGCGCGTCGCTCGAGCGTAGAAGCTAATCCATTCATAATTTTCATCCGAAACCAAAAAGGAGAATGCTCATCTCAACTATGATGAAAAATTCCAACTTCCCATTTTTTCCCGAAACGCTGAACGGTCCACGAAAACTGTAACAAAAGTTGAATGCCGCAACAATCACAATCATGAAATCTATATTTCACTGTTTAGTGCAATAGACCTCAAAAATAGAAATTCTCATCTGCAAGGAGTCCTCAAAAAAATCCAAGAAAAATACTTTTGCGTTCCACTCGAAGTGTAGATGTCAATCGAGTGCTTAAACTCCCAGTTTAGACAACCGTAGACCGAGAAAAGGCAAAATTACTTCAGCTCTGTCCAGAAAATACAACAGCAAAGAGGGGGTCTAAAGATACAGTTAGGAACCCCATAAAAACTCAAAACGGAGATGAACGGTAAATACGGAAATCGAAGATCTACCTCTTATGAAAACGGCACCACAAAAATCGGCGAAAACTCCAAGAACTCAGCTCAGGGGAGCTCTCCGACGACGAGTCGACGGAAAAAACCGATGTCGAAGAAACGTCGCGACTCTCGAGATCTAGAAGGGAAAAATATCAAATGACCTCCAAAAATTCTCCAAAACCCCAAGAAGTGTAGAAGATTCGAAGAAGAAAATCAATGTTGAAAACGAATCCCAAATCGGATCTCGAAAAGTCCCCAAATGAAGCCCTCAATGTCCAATTTATAGGCTGAAATCCATTTGACTTGACTTGCAGATCAAGGGGCAACTTCCGGGAGCCCGGAAGTTACTGTGCACGCCCGGAAGTACGTGGCGGCCATTCGGACCATCCACGTCGAGCGCCCGAAACCTTTTGATTGCGCCACGTGTCCTCTTCCCCTCTGTTCCGTGCACCCGGTGCATGCCTAGTGGCTGCGCCCGCCAATGGAAAGGCGCCACGTGTCCCACATGGTCCGCGTGCGGTCCACGCCGTCGGTCTACGTGAACTTGTCCCTAAAATATAAAAAAATACTGCTGAAAAAAATACCGACACTTGTTATTAGTGTCGCTATATGTGCAGTCGCTAGGGTGTATAACGATACATTACTGTAATGTGTCCCAAAAATGTGTCCTTATAATTTAATTTTGAATATAGATGGAATATAAATGGAACACTTGTAAAAAAGTGTCATAAAAATATGTCGCTATAACCTAATTTTGTTGTAGTGCGATCTCGAAAAGGGTCTGCTTGAGAGGGGAGCGAAAGGCGAAGTAGCCGACGTTGTAGCGAAGGCGGGCAACGCAACATTTTGCGTAGGTGGGGTGAGGGGAAGAGAAAGAGACGTTTGTTGTCGGTTCGATAGGGAGGAGAAAGTAAGAGAGATGAGAAGAGAAAATGTTTCAAAAAAATAAAATTAAATGTTGTGTACTGGGGTAGATAGGAGCAAAAGAGAAGTGTGAGAAAGTAAGAGAGTTGGGGGAGAAAATGTTTCAAAAAAAGAGAATTAAAAAATAGTGAATTCCACTGTCCTCAAATTTTAAAAAATTATAGCCACTTGAGATCTTGTCATGAAATTTCATATAGATGTATGAGCAATGCTACATGTACACCCCGAAGGGGTGTATATCATACACCTCCACCATTTTAATGGTGGCGATATTTTTTACGGGTCACATCGATTGACCCATCATCACACCCCACCCATTGGATGGATGGGGTGTGTGATATACACCCCGAATGGGGTGTACGGGTAGCATTTTCCTAGATGTATAGATGTATAGATAGATAGTCCAAATTTTATGATAATCCTCCTCCTTTAGAAAAATACCGAAAATGCCTCGAATTCTATAGAAAATCTTTTCTTGTTATTATAAGTAAATTAGTTTGGTTGTTCCGTCTTATTCCACATCTTTATCAGTAACTATGTATAATACCCTTCGCCTCATTAATTATAAAATTTATTCAATTTTATATTAAAATTTGAATGTATATTATAAATTGTTCAATTAAGTGTTAAAAGAATTAGCTAATATTAACATTTCAAATGTATTGGGATTTCAAATTTCTAATTTGATTCAAATTTAAAATTAAAAATTGAACTCAAGTTTTAATTGTACTTGTGGTATAAAAAATTTTAAAAGACATTTAATATGAATTTGTTACAAGTGCTATATTTTAAATCAAAACTTTAACTCTAAATTAAATTTTACTTTAAATTTGAATTTAAATTCTAAACTGTTGAATCAATTATTAAAAAAATTATCTAATATTAATTTAATTTCTAGACATGTGGCAGTTTTATTGAATTTGAACTTAAAAATTAAATTTAAATTTAAAATTACGCCCTCAATTATGATTTTTTTTGGTAAATGTCAAATTACCTCCTATGATTTAGCTTATTTTTATTTTGTCATTCTGTGGATCGAAAGATTTCATTATAACTCTCTATAACATTAATTTTATTTTACCAAAAAATTCTATCGTGGCGAAGTGAAAATTTTTAATAAACCACATGGTGGTAAGGTGGAAAATATACTAAATCATAAATGAACAAAGTGTAACTTTTTGAACCATAGAATGACCAAAAAAAAAAAAAAAGTTAAACTATAGATAGAAAAAAAAACTTTTTGAACCATGGGTTGCAAATTGGGGGTGCATTTAAAATTTGATATTCTTAAATTTAATTTAACAGATATAATCTCAAACATATAGAGATTTTTAATATAAATTTGTGTACAATCTCTAAAATATTTAAATTTTAAAAATTTAATTTTTATACATCAACCACGTGCAAAAATCAGCAGCAATAACTTTTAAAGTTTATTATATTATATATATATATAAATTTATAATTTTTATAAATGAATCTTTTAATAATGTAGATTACATGAGTTTGGATTTAGATATCAAAATATATAAAATTCAATAAAATAACTTATGTTGTATATGTCAAGTTGATTTAACTTCATATAAGCTCTTTTTGAGCACCTCCAAGTAATGTAGAAGATGAAGAACAGCTTATACCCCTCAAGTAGGGGTATCAACGAGCCGAACACGAGCGAGCTGGGATCGACTCGTGTTTGGCTCGTTTAATAAACAAGTCGAACACGAGCTGGCTCGTTTAAATATCGAGCTGAAAAATTCGGCTCGTGTTCGACTCGTTTATTAACGAGCCGAATACGAGCTGGTTCACGAACAACAAATTTGATTTTCATTCATACTATTAGGTTTTAATTCGGCTCGTGATCGGCTCGTTTATTAACGAGCCGAACACGAGCTGACTCGCGAACAAATTTTCATTCGTGCTATTAGGTATAAAGTTAAAAGAAAATTAAAAAATTAAAATTTTAATCTAATAATTAAAATTCACAAAAAATTGATGGCTTAAAATCTAAATAGTAGTATATATATATTCGAGCTGTTATCGAACCGAACACGAACGAGCTAACCCCAGCTCGTGTTCGGCTCGTTTATTAAACGAGCTAAAAAATTCGGCTCGTGTTCGGCTCGTTTACTAAACGAGCGATTCGATCTCGAGCTTATTTCGAGCCGAACACGAGCTAATTTACAAACAGCGAGCTGGATTGCCACCCCTACCCTCAAGTGAATAATTTGAGAAAATTTTTAATTAATCCTTTCATCTTCCACTCTAAATAATAAATTTAAAATTTTAACTTCAAATTTAAAAAATTGACTTTGGCAAACTAGTAGTAGTACAAATGCAAAATTTGAATGAAAACACTGGGGACATCATGGTGTATCCTTAGCAATGCTTATTTCCGAATCAAAACCGTACCCAAATGCAAGAGTGGACTAGTCAACGGGACCTTCAAAATATATATTTTTATAAAACAGAAGGTCAAAACCGTAATTTGAGGAGACCCAAAAAAAAAAAGAAAAAAAAAAGAAAAAAAAAAGAAAAAAAAAAAGAGTATCGCGGCACCGTGGGAGTGGTAAAATATACGATACATTCGAATTAGGCGATCAGGACCGTTCGTATATCATCGGATCCACGAATCCAACGGCTAGTATTTTCTTGTCCTTTATACAGTAATAAAAATTAAATTTTATAAATACAAAAGTGGGGCCCGATCCTGCAAAAAAACACGGGACCCACGTGACTCGAATTGATCGCCCATCGTCGTGTGCATTAAATCAAAAGTAGTAAATTAACACCTCGCACTATTCAAAATTTCAAATTGGGTAAATTGCGTACGCACACACCCCAAAAGTTTGAAAACTTTTACATTGGTCCTTAAACTTTTACTTCTAAAAATTTTACACTCGAATATTTTAGTATTATTTTATTTTAATCTTTATTTTTATTATTATTAGTGAAAAAAAATCTATGAACTTTTTTTTAAAAAAAATTTGATTTGCATTCTCTCTGCTTAT
The DNA here is from genome assembly GCA_029204045.2 of Tillandsia leiboldiana. Classification (NCBI taxonomy): domain Eukaryota; kingdom Viridiplantae; phylum Streptophyta; class Magnoliopsida; order Poales; family Bromeliaceae; genus Tillandsia; species Tillandsia leiboldiana. The sequence goes on along the minus strand of CM055060.1, from coordinate 50,342,208 downwards.
TAATTATTTGATTTATCTCAAATAATTGTTTTACTTAGAAAAAAAAGGTACGTGCATTTTTCGTAAATATTTGATTCTAATAAAATTTTTAAAATTACTACTAATAAAAAGAGCTAAATCAAACAATTACTAAATAAAGGGAGTGTAAATTAAATAAAAAAAGTTTAGGAGGTCAATTTATAATGAGTTAAATTTTTTTAATAAATTACTGATGCATAAATTTATAAATAAATCAGATGCAGGCAATAATTATTACTAAAATGTAAGGACTTAAGCAAAATGATTTAAAAGAGTTTCAATATATATGAAGTTAAATTTAAAATTTTGAGGGTTAAATTAAAATTTGACCGTATCAATTAATTCATGAAGAGTGCGTTTGGTTCATATATAAGTTAGAACTGATTATTTTAGAAATAGATATAAGTTTAGAAACAAGCATGAACAAAATAAATTTTGCGTTTGGATAAAAGTTGAGTTGTTTTATAGGAATAAGAAAAATAATGTTTGGATAGTTATATTGAAATAATAAAAATAAGAATAATTATAATTATAAAATAATAATATTTTATCTAATTAATTAATATAAAAAATATTAATTAAATAGTAATTTAACTTATTTAATTAATTATTGAGAGATAACTCTAAATATTTAATAGATAAAAGGCTAAATTACAAAAAACCTTTCTATAATATGCCGTTTTTTCACTTTATCCCTCTATCTTTTAAAAGTCTATATTTTGCCCCATCGTAATTACCGAATTGTCTTTAGGGGGCAACGGCGTTAACGGATGAGCTAAATTGACGAAAATATTCTTACCTTATATTGGAGAGAATAAGTTTTAGCTTATTTTCCATCATTTTTTAAGGATATTTTGAGTATATCTAATAATATTTTTTAAAAAATTGATAGTTCACTCACGGAATGGTGACGGCAGGGGGGTAAATGTATATTTCGGTAATTACGAGGAGGCAAAATGTAAGCTTTTAAAAGACAGGAGGACAAAGTGAAAAAACAGAATATTACAAGAAATTTTTTTGTAATTTAGCCTAGATAAAATACTTAACAATAATAAATATTGTTAATTAAATTATAATATAATAAATTAATTTATTAGTATAAATTAATAAATTAATAAATATGGTTTAACTTGGCAAGCAAACTCGCCCGTTACCGCGAGAGTACTGTAGCAGCAGTAGGGGGAACGCGTGTCCAAGAGGGACGAGGGAAACGGAATATATCGCACGACATCGAAGGGAGGGAATACAGTACCCTTCGGCACCGTTTGGTTCGGGTACAAGGGGGGTTATCCCCCCCTTTGTACCCAAACGCTTTGGAACAGGGGGGGATTCGAATCCCCCCCTTTTCCCTTTTGTCCTGGTACAAGAGGGTACAAGTCCCCCCCCCCCGGAATAACACCTACTTCCTCTCTCCTCTATTATTACCAAGCCACCCTTCCTCTCTCCTCTCTTATTAACAGAAGTTAGAATTAATATTGTAATATAATGTTAGTTAGCTTGTTTAATAATTAATTTTGTTTATCTGCAATGTTAATTGTATTGTTAATTGGATTGTTTATCTGTAATGTTTAAAAGTTAATTTTGTTTATATGTGATATTTTGTTATCTACGTTAGTATAGTAATGTATTGAGCAAGTTATTTGTAGAAAAAATTGTTATGAAATACCTTTATTTACTGTTTAATTTTATAAATACTACAATTATTATATTTAAAAAGTTATAATACAATATATAATTACCAATTTTTACCCACACATAAAAAGGTAAAAGGGCATTTTGGTCTTTTTACTCAAAAGTCAACTATTTATACCCTTTTATTCTTCAATCCCAACCAAACACTATTTTTCTTATACCTGAATTATCTTATATCCCAACCAAACACTTTTTTCATTTATCCTACCTTATACTCAACTTTATACTTATACCTGGTACTACTAATTCTCACTAATTCTCACTAACTAGTAGAAGCAACAACTCACCAGAAATTTTTTATTATTATTTATTATTTAGTTGTATTTATTTTGGTTTCAGAGAAGCGCCAAGAAATCGAACGAGGATGCCATGAATGAATCCGCAGCAGCGTTCTAAAACCTCCTCTTCTCTTTCCCCTCACGTTTCCCCTTCTCACGATTTCCACCCCCTATCTCCCACGCAAGAGAGGGAGATTGAGCGTCTCCATGTCGCTAGGGTTTTGAGACCTCTTTCCTCTCACTCCGTGGTGGGGTTTCTAGGGTTGCGAGGTGCTGCGATTTGATCTTGGGAGGCGAAGATGAGCTTCCGAAAGGGTTCCAAGGTATGGGTGGAGGACGCGGAGTGCGCATGGGCCGAGGGTGAAGTGATCGAAGTGAGGGAAAAGCTCCTCATCGTTGTCACCTCTCAGAGGAAGAAGGTTTGATTTATGATTACACCATTTTTTTTTTTTTTTTTTTGTTAAGGAATTTTGGCTTGTTCTTAATCTTTCGTTGTTTTCAATTCGTTTCGAATTTCTATAGAGATGGCAGCTGGGTAAATTTATTGGTGATTGATCGTTCGTAGGTTACAGTTGCTCCGGCGAAATTACTGCCGAGGGATAGTGATGTGGATCTCGGAGGGGTCGACGACATGACGAAATTGACTTATCTGAATGAGCCTGGGGTTCTATACAATCTCGCGAGAAGATATTCGCTCAATGAGATTTATGTAGGTGTTCTTTTCTGTCGGCAATTTTACTGATTATGTAACTTAGACGTATCTCTCAGTTTCAATTGCGCTTGTTTTGTTTCATTTTTGTGGAAATTTTGTAAGAACCGCCCGGGTCGAATATTCGAATTGTTGCTGTTTTTTTTTTTTTTTTTTTTTTTTTTCAAATGTACATCTCGATACTAACTACTCATGTAAACACAAGCACTTTATCTGTTGCCATTGTATACAATAGCCTGTCAATGTTGATCACTCGCCTCTTACTTATATGCCAACAAAACTGGTTGCTTTATAAATGCACCATCTGTTCATGTTGATGGCAGCTTGACTATTGAATGTCGCTGTTGTTAAAAGAAAAGATGGGCTTGGGGAGTCTAGAAGTTAATATTAAGGAAAAAGGACTCATTGATTGAGTTAACGCTTGAAAGGTGGTGATGTCGAAATCTATGTTGGGGAATATTTTATTAGTGCAATGCGATACCATGACAATGTGTGGAAGGGAAGAAAGTTTAGGGAGGGAGGTCCATTGTCGACATTAAAGGAAATAGTAAGAGAAGATATGATAGCACCTGGTTTGATGGAAAAACCTTTTCCCAACAGAGCTTTATATGAGCGAATAGAGTGAATATAGCCAAATTCAGACGCCGATTATCGTAAATAGTGGATTATCTCATTTTGGAATGGGAGGGAGAAGATGCTATATGAAAAGAGACTAACAAGATCATTGCCAACCCGCCTCTTCCTTTGTCATTGTAAACATTCAGCATTTTCACTTTAATTTCTTACCTCCTTTTCGAAGAAAGTGCCGTTTCTAGTCTGCTGAAAGAACCTCCTAATTTACGTATATCTGAAATTTATAAAATAACTATTCGATCTTTTATTTACCAAGCTCACATCTTTACAACTTTCTGGTATTGGGTATTCTGTTTTCATTGATTGTTTCGTCCTATTTATGGCAAACAACACAGAACAGCCTAGTGGTGCTGATTTTGTACTTTATAGTCGTTATCTTCAGCTTCTAGTATGCAAAGGAATGACCCTTCTCCCTATTTATCACTAGTTGAGTTAATGTTTTATTTTGATGATCAACTCTGTTCGAGTTTCGCTAAATTCAAAATGTTTTTTCATCATGCTGCTTCTCTTTCAAATTGATTTATCGTAGCTTTGCTCTTGAATAGTGTTGGAAGGGCCTCTGACCTTAATAATTTAATAGACATACACAGGGAGCATATTGATTGCTGTTAATCCATTCGCAAAGCTTCCTCATTTGTATAATGAGCACATGATGGAGCAATACAAGGGTGTTCGACTAGGGGAGTTAAGTCCACATGTTTTTGCTGTTGCTGATGCATCGTATAGGTGGGACTCTCTTTCCATGCTTTGTGCTTTATAGTTCTCTCTAGTAATCTATGAACTATTGTTTTCTTTGGCACATGCAACCGATACTTATGGTGCCCACCTTTTTATAGAGCTATGATGAATGATGGGCGCAGCCAGTCCATTTTAGTCAGTGGAGAAAGTGGGGCAGGGAAGACTGAGACAACAAAGCTTATCATGCAGTATCTAACATTTGTTGGCGGTCGGGCTGCTATAGATGATCGGACAGTTGAGCAACAAGTTCTTGAAGTATGTTGCTATACTCTTTTTATTCTTTTGTGATCTTGAATTGCTTAAATAGTAAATCTTGATGCCAGCTCATAACAGTTTTGTTGCCTATTTATATATTTTTTGAGCTTATTTTCTTTTTTCCCTTCAGTCAAATCCGCTTTTAGAAGCATTTGGGAATGCAAAAACAGTTCGGAATGATAATTCAAGGTCAGTTTATTTTTTGCCTCTTGCATATGGTTTTTATTCCATAATTTTGAAGTTTTATAAATGAAACATTTGTCTTTCCCTTCGACAAAGTTGTTAACTGGCTTATCATGCTTGCATCATTTACTTGTGCACATAAATGCATTATAAGTACAAGTGGGTTAAAACATGCATCTGCAGTAATGTTTGGAAAAATGTAGAATCTGTTAGCAATTAGAAACAAGGAAATTTCAGTGAGGTCAAAATCATATTGTATGTTCTTTACCAAATTTATCCACTCTCCTGCTGAGGTTGTTATTGTTGCTTATCTCGCTGCCTTGAACATAAAGAAGTTTTCTGATTGCTTGCCTTTATAATATCTAATATTCACTGCTTCATGCCCAAAATTTCACCCACCCTTAATATTGTTCAGATAAGAAATTGTAGGATCGCAAAATTAAAATTATGATTTAGTATGCACGTTTTAGCATACTTCTATATTATCAAACTTGATTACTTTAATGATTGGATCAAGTAAGTTGGTAGAGGGGCTGCCGTGTTTCCGGGTAGTCCTTATGTTAGATCTCATTTAGTCAATTAGCTAGAATGTAACACTAAATTCAAGCTTCCTAGAACTGTCAGCTTGTGCGATATCTACAGCTTCTCACATCTTGTAAATATCAATTTTACAAATAATGCACTTTGTAATGCACTTTTTGCCTATTTACAGTATGCCTCCCACATCATCTCTCTTCTTTTCTCAAATTTACACTTTCTCTGCTTCTTTGTATAAATATTAACCTTTTGTCTGTTATTGGTTACAGTCGGTTTGGAAAATTTGTTGAGATCCAGTTTGATTGGAGCGGTAGGATATCTGGTGCTGCTATTAGAACCTATCTTTTGGAAAGATCTCGTGTAGTGCAGATTACCAATCCTGAAAGAAACTACCACTGTTTCTATCAATTATGTGCCTCCAGAAAGGTACATTAAATGAATTGTATGTGCCTTTCGTCCTTCCATATATAATATCTTTAGTCTATATTGTTAGTTGAATGCCATGCTACTGTTTTCTGCATGAAGACTGCTCAGCAAGTTTACAGTACTTATCTTTTAATACTTATCAGTGAATTCTCTATGGAAATGCTGATTGTTCAGGTTGTTTGTTCTTGAGTTTAGTTGGACCTTTCATTTTTATGCATGTATGCTTAATACTTATTGCCGACTTTCCTACAGTTGGCACTTCCACCTTGAATCTTCTAAATCTAGTCAATCTCCATTTTCTTATATTCATGGCTTACTTGGGTCTTCATATGCATTTATTCGATCAAATTGTGAGCTTCAGAAAATAAGTTGAAGAACAATGGAAAAGGCAACATTGGGTTTGATAGTAGGTTTAGATAGGGAGAAAAATGAGAAAATTATGGATGTGAAATATAATGAAAAAATAGTAAGTTGTATCATGGAGGCATAATGCATGATTATCATGCTGGTTATCCAAACATGCATAATATAATTTTCAAATATTATACACCTTGTACATGTGACTGATGCCCATCATCGCTTTATGGGGATGGTGGGGAGTAACAAATTGTGATAACCGCCTTTTGTGTGCTTGCAATTTTGTCAACTAAAAACAGATTTGTAGAACAGTGGCTTGAGAGCCTTGAGTTCTTGCTTTTCGCCTGCAAAATGTATTGTGAGATTGGTGGCAAGCTGATAAAAATGATACAGAGAAACACAGTATTGAGAAACAAGATGTATGATTTTCTTTTTTTTTTGGGAGAAAAAAACCATCCACCTGGGAGGGGGCAAGAAATATGTTTTTTGTTATTGTGATCCGCTTCCTTTCTTCCTGTTTGTATGTCTTGATCAGGCAAAGTGTCACTAGTATGGCTGTCTTGGCTGTAGTGTGTATTCAATAATTGGATGAGAAAGGTGTTGCTTCAATAGTCAATTCTGTCTATATTTGTTAAAAATTGGACATAGCAGTATTAGCATAGTTATCTTGCTATGAAGTTGATGCTGGAATGATAGGAAATGCTTGTTTATCTTGGTTGGAAGGTTTTGGGACCTTGAGATATAGGCATATTCCATTATGCCAGTATATATAATGATCAAGATGTAGGCCGTAAATATTTTATAATATTTTTAAACCAAAATTGTCTTTTTCGTGTATCCAGCATTATGCATATTTTTTTAACGCTAGTATGCTGCATCTGGATGTGTCACCGACTCACCAGCCAGTTTGTTTAAGTTACCAGTTTTTGGACTGATATGATATCCTTCTTTCAAGGATGTTGAGAAGTACAAACTTGGGCACCCTAGCACCTTCCATTATTTAAACCAGAGCAAGACATATGAATTGGAAGGATTAAGCAATGCAGAGGAATATTTGAAGACGAGAAGGGCAATGGATATAGTTGGTATAAGTGTAAATGATCAGGTATAAGTATCAACATGCAGTTTTTGCTTGATATTGTTGGTGGTAAGCTGTTGTAATGGCTTGCTGATAGTCTTCAACCTTTATGTTACTCTTTTCTCCATTCCCAGGAAGCTATATTTCGAACCTTGGCTGCTATTCTTCACCTTGGCAATATTGAATTTTCTCCTGGCAAAGATCACGATTCTTCAATTATTAAGGATGCAAAATCTAATTTTCACCTTCAAATGGCTGCTAACTTGTTCATGTAAGAAAATTAATATTGGCTCCATGAGCTTCTTATCCGTATCGCTATTTTTTGTGTATTTTATATGTTTGTTATCTTGGTCTACTCAGTACTGAGAGAGATTAAACTTATGAAGCGAATGAGGGTTATAGTGACCTTGGATCGTTTATGGGCTTTCTGAGTTTGAAACTGGCTGTCACACTATGCATCCAATGATGCTTAACTATAAAATTTTAGTAATCTAGGTAAACCAGTTCTGCTGATTTCAGTCAATTGAATTTACGAAAACAATGAAGTCTTTGCAAACTCACTTGTTCTTTTTTACTAATTAACCGATTAACACGATGATCTAAACTTTATTAAGTTCAATTGTCTAGTTCAGCTTTCCTGCTAGGTGTCTTTTTTCCTCTCTTTTTTTATTGCATATCTGTGGTGGAGGCAGCTGAAAGAAACTATGAAAGAAAATTAGGATGCATAAAGTTTGTTCAGATTAATATGTGAAAAACTATTTGGATTATGCATGCTTGTTTATCTTTTAATAATCGTATCTGTTTAGGTTATGTGTGACTGAGTATATTGAGTATGTGTTTCGGATTTTGTAATAGTGTCTATAAGCAAACTAACTGGTTGCCCTAGACTTGTCTTGATGTAACATACTTGGTACACCTGAAGTGACTGTTTTCATAGGCAATTAGAGGCTGCAAACTTAAGGCCCTATTTGAATGCATGAATACTTTGTACAACATAGCTCTTTGATTTACTCAAGAAGCTTGTAGTGTTTGGTAAATGAGAAATGATATCAAATGTCTAGAATGGCATATCATATAGTTGGCTTCAACTCATTATCTTAAATTAAGATAAATCACCTCATAGGTGAAATATACTATTCTAGCAATCATGGATGCAAAGTCCTTTTAAGGTGCAAAACATAAACTCCCAGCTTACAATCACAAAAGAAAATCTTCATATCGAACAAGTTATTACTGGATAACTTATTCCAAGGCCTAACTGTTGTTGAGTTGGACAATGCAGCTTCGACGAATGATATACATTGAAATCATATTCCTGGTGCATCTTTTTCGTAATCTTTCTGATCACCATTTTTTCTCTTTGTCATTATCATCATAATTTGTTTTCCGCTAATGATTAGATAGTTGTGTTAACATACGCTCTTTATAGATCAAAGCTTGATATGATTTTTTTTTCTTTTTCTTCCATTAGGTGCAATCCAGAATTGTTGGTTGCAACATTGTGCAGTCGCTCAATACAGACTCTCGAAGGAACTATAACAATAGCTCTTGATTGTGCTGCTGCTGCAGCTAATCGTGACACATTAGCAAAGACTGTATATTCTCGATTATTTGATTGGTACTCTTTTGTTTCTCTTACTATTTCATTCTTTTCAACTAGCAAACTATAATTCAGCTTTTCATCTGTTCTGTCTTCAGGCTAGTTGATAATATTAATAAGTCCGTCGGGCAAGACGATGATTCAAAGATACAAATTGGTGTCCTGGACATCTATGGCTTCGAATGCTTTAAGAAAAACAGGTTTCCAGTAATCCATGTCTGTCTATATTGCAGCACATCCTTTTCATTTATCGTTGGCATTTATTCTGAGAGAAGAATCTTTGGCCTTAACTAGTGGTTCAATATTTCTCTGTTGGTTTTTGTTTTCTTTTATTAGTTTCAACTTTAGTGTGTCCGAATGGTCATATTGATGGGCTGATGACAGATGGAAGATCTAGTTTGTTTGCCATGCTTGTTTTACAACCTTTTACTCTTGCATATTTCTGGCTTGCTGTTTTCTTGCTTTTATTCATTACTGGTACCTGATTGAAGTTACCAATGGAATTTACTTTTCTTTAGCACTTCGGTAAGCATATCAGGACATGATATGGCACTATAAGGTAAGAATAAACGAACAAAGGTTGGCTTGAAATAAGTGTATCTGGATATCAAATTTGTATGGCAAATATAGCTAGGAATGTGATTGCATTTTAAAGTTATTGGACTAAATGTTTAGGTAAGAAGTTCAGAGGTTAAGTTGCAATATGTAACGACCCGACCCACTAGCAATAATAACTCGTTGGGCCCAAACCACAACCCAAAATGCTTAAGCCCAGTTATTATTACTAGTGTCCAAGTCTCATATAAACCCAATTACAATTCCATCCACATCCGATGTGGGACTATTGGGGGCGTCACAGACTCCCCCCGTTTAGGCCTGACGTCCTCGTCAGCCCAAACACACACACACAAGCCCAAGATCACCAGGCGATGTGAGACTCGTCTCGCTAGCCCTGTCATCTAGACCCAGACTCAGCCGAGACTCATCACACACTTCCGGCTGGTTATTGGCTCTGATACCAAATGTAACGACCCGACCCACTAGCAATAATAACTCGTTGGGCCCAAACCACAACCCAAAATGCTTAAGCCCAGTTATTATTACTAGTGTCCAAGTCTCATATAAACCCAATTACAATTCCATCCACATCCGATGTGGGACTATTGGGGGCGTCACACAATATTAGAGAATTGTTCTGGATTTTATTTGCTACTTTTGTGGACGCTACCATTCCTTTTCTGTTGGATGTGTTTGGATCCTTTCATCCCCTATTATACTTCTTCGATGGGTATTAGCATCATAAGCTTATTGAAAATTTTTAGTGTTCTGATTGTACTTGTACTTCAATTCTGTCTTTTTTCTTTTCTGGACCCGATCATCTTTTGCACTGTGATGGGGCTGAAGTTGATGGTTAAATAAAAGAAACAAAATGTCTACTACAATCATGTATGCACTATATTTGTTTCAATCCAATTTCTCATCAAACTAGTTTCCACCCTTTGTTTGCACAGCTTTGAGCAGTTTTGCATTAACTTTGCAAACGAAAAACTTCAACAACATTTCAATGAGGTAGAGTAAATCTTTGTACTATGATAATTTTTAATATTTCTTATGCTATATCTGGAAAATTGCAGTTGCAGAGGTTATTTCCTCTATCGTCTTATCTATTTTTCATTACTTTTACAGCATGTATTCAAGGTGGAGCAGGAAGAGTACAAAAATGAGGAGATAAATTGGAGCTATATTGAATTCATAGATAATCAGGATGTTCTGGATTTGATCGAGAAGGTCCTTTCCCCTCTCTGACTCGTTGGATGCAATTAATGGTCATCTTCTTGATTAGCTTCTTTCAATTTCATTATGTGATTGAAGTCATCTGCTTAACCTTCTCTCCTGCCATTTTAGCTTTTCCTGCCTCAAATTTGCTCATACTGTTTTCAACTGAGCTTTAGTTACTGGAACTCATAGGGAAGAAAATGGATTTATGGATGGAATCAAATATTCTTTTGTTGTGGTTTTAGGAGTACATTCAAATGCAGTCTCTTGAGATCACCTTTTCCATGATCATATATTAGGTGTATTCATCATGTGACCCTCTTGTTTTTAAGATACCCAAGGAATCTTGCAAGTTAGTTGTGTAGGTCTTATTTCACTGGTTAAGCTGACTAAAAGAGACTAAAGTTTAATATGTCATATTAGCATACCAAATAAGCAAGAAGACTTCCATCTAGCTCATTAAATATAAGATAGGTACATCATAAGAATCTAGAACAAGTGATTTTTTACTTCGATCATTATCCTAGACTTAGACGTTTGGAGGATAACATCTATCTGATGATACACAGACGCAACATAGAAAATTCACTTTGCACCGAGGCCAGCAAAAGTAAAATGAATGTGAAGATAGAAGAGAATATTGCTTCTTTTCCTTAATATAAATGGTTAGTGGTGCCTGTGATGGTTTTATGACCGATGATGTTGATTTCGAGAAGCTATCAAAATTGATAATATTTATGGATTTCATTATGCCTTTTAAATTAAATGAAACAACTATTGTTCTCCAAAAGCTTAAACTACGAGAGAACGATGTTTTTAATATTTATCTTCAATACTCTTTCTCACGTCTGAGCTCGAGACTTTTTGATAAGCCCAAGATGTGGACTTGAAGTAAATGAGAGAAAATTAAATAAAACTAGGAGCCTGGCGGGACAAACTTAGGATCTTCGGCTCTAATACTATGTTAAATTATAAAACAATTGTTTTCTTGTAAAAGCTTAAGCTTATAGGTTATGTTTGGTTCGGGTATAAGCGAGAATAGCTTATTCTAGAAATAGGTATAAGTGTAGGAACAAGCAGGAACTAATGTAATTTTGTGTTTGGATGAGTATTAGAATTGTACCAGGTATAAGAAAAATTGTGTTTGGTTTGATAAAGTTGAATAAGAAGAATAAAGAGAAGGAAATTTGTTTAATTAACAAAATTGCCCTTTACCTTAAAAACCTATTTTAAAAAAATTTAATTGTAATTTGTATTATTTAAATTTAGCTTTTGTATATACAAAATTTAATTTATTAAAAAAATTAAAAATTTAAATTTTTAAAAAATTTTAAAATTTAATTTTTTTAAAATTTTTAAAATTTAAAAATTTATATATAAAAAATTTATATTAATTTTTAAATTTTAAAATTAATAAATTTTAAAAATTTAAAAATTTAAAAATTTATTAAAAATTAAAGTTAAAAATTTATAAAATTTATAAAGTTAAAAAATATAAAATTTAAAATTTTATAAATTTATGAAGCTAAAAATTTATAAATTTTAAAAATTTAAATTTTACAATGTCTCGAAATATGTGCAAAAAGGGTGGGAGCAATTAGTTTCCACCCCCAACAATATTGTTTGGGTATAAAGGGAGGGATAACCCCCTTCTTCCCCCCTTTATACCCCAACCAAACAATACCATGGAGAATAGTGTTTTTATATTTTTTATATTTAACACTTTCTCTTACGTATGGACTCGAGACTTTTTGGTAGGCCCATAATGTGAACTTGAATTAAATGGGAGGAAATCAAATTTGCTAGAAGCTTGGCGGGACTCAAACTCAGAGTTTTGCTCTGTTATTATGCTAAATTATATGAAACGACTATCTCTCTCCAAAAGCTTAAGCTGGTAGAGAACGGTGATTTATATTTTTACATTAAGCACTCTTCTCCGCGTTTGGGCTCAAGACATTTTGATAGGACCAAGACGTGGATTTGAATTAAATGTGAGAAAGTTATTAATGCTATGAGTCTGACGGGACTCGAACTCAGGACTTCCTACTCTAATACCACATTAAACAAACCATTGTCTCCAAAAGCTTAAGCTATTGGTGAACAATGGTTGTTTCCTATTCTTTAATATGGTATTAGAGCTGGAGGTCCTAAGTTTTAGTCCTGTTAGGCTCCTAGTGTTATTTAAATTTCTTCCCATTTAATTAAGTTCACGTCTTGGATCTATCACAAAAATATTGACTCCAAAAATGAGGGGAAGTGGTAAATATAAAAAAATGTAAAATCACCGTTCTCTACCAACTTAAGATTTTGGAGACAATGGTAGTTATGGTATCAAAATAGGAGGTTCTTAGTTCGAGTCCCCCCAGACTCCTAGCATTATTAATTTTTTCCCATTTAATTCAAATCCACGTTTTAGGCCTATCAAAGTTTCTCATGTAGAGACGTGAGGGGAGTGTTGTATACACCGTTCTCTGGTAGCTTAAGCTTTTGGAGAACAACAGTTGTTTCATATAATTTAACAATTCCTTTTCATATTCTCATTGGATCATGCTGCACTATATACATTTATAGCATTTATAGAGAATTGTGCTATTCTTATGTATTTAGTTGATTTGATCTTTAAAAATGTTACAGTTTATGGTATATTTTAGGTCAGTTGGTAAAGCTATTGCTATGTTTGAAAATTAGGTTTTGGAGATAATTTTTCATGGGAATATCACCTATCAAATGATTTATGACTATGTATATATGCAGTCTCAAAAGTAAGATCTATAATTTATTGTCAGAGACTTGCAACCTTTCTCTTGCTCTACGTTGACTTTCTTCTTTTGGCTCGTGATAAACATTTTCTTTCCATATAGTTGAATTCACTGTGATGTATGTTGTTCTGAACAGAAACCTATTGGAATCATCTCATTATTGGATGAAGCATGGTAAGAAAATTTGCTGTGTATCATTTCCAACCAATTCATTTACATTCTAAGGTTGTATTGTTTTCTAATGCTTTGTTATAATTGTTCCAATTTTCAGTATGTTTCCAAAGTCAACTCATGAAACTTTTTCTACCAAGCTGTTCCAGACCTTTCGCTCACAGTCCAGATTAGAAAAGACGAAGCTCTCTGAAACAGATTTCACTATATCGCATTATGCTGGGAAGGTTAGTCAAGCACCTGTACTAACGTATTCTGAAAATGTCCTCAAATAAAATAAGCTTTAATGAATCATTTATTTGCAGGTGACTTATCAAACAAATTCGTTTTTGGATAAGAATAGAGACTATGTCATTGTGGAACATTGCAATCTTTTGTCTTCATCAAAATGTTCTTATATTTCTGGACTCTTCCCTTCGCTGCCAGAGGAGTCCTCAAGATCATCATATAAATTTTCTTCTGTTGCTTCCAGATTTAAGGTATCAAACATGAAAAACATTTGGGAGATTAATTTATGGAAAACAATTGGTACATTAGTTTCTATGGGTAAAACTGGCTTGTTTTGTTCGATGCTCTATTTTCTCTTGTTCTTCTTTTCAACTAATCTGTCTTAAAGATAGTAGAAACTTTAGTAGATCACCTCTTTTTTAAAAAAAAAATAAAATTTGTTACTGATGTATGGATGTGCTTTTCCCACTCTTTGATGTACAAAACATATATTGATATGTTGTTGATCCAGTCTTATGAGTGATTTTTTGCAGAAGTTAAAACTCCAAAAATAATTAATCTTCCAGTCAAGGGTCTATTTAATGTAACTATGAGTTTTTAGAGACATGCTGTAGGATATAGAGCTTATCCTAATACGATGAAGAGACTGCAAAATTATTCGGTTGACCCTTGAAAATCCTTAGTTTTTAGAAATTTCTTGTCATATTTTTTATTGTGGTGTTTTATGTTGATTTTTGAATAAACTAATGGATATTAAACTTCATGCTTCTATAATTATGAGAAGGGAATAGTGATTTATAAGCATATCCCAATAAGTAAACTTTTACATGGCTTATAGATATTCTGCAAATTGATAAACTTCTCCATGACTCATATATATCCTAAATATGTATTGTGTTATGATCGCTTGACTTTGAACACGGTATGCATCTCTTGTCCTGTCATATTTCTGAGTAATTTATTTCATGCTAACTTAATTGACAAATTTTCTGGTTCCAAAATTGTATTTGGTGCATATTGTAGTTTTAAAGGAAGAAATAATCATCTCTTTTCTTACCATAACCTAGTTCTACATATCCACTATGTTACCATATTGCATATGATTGGCTGGGTTCCTCACTGGATGTTCAGGAAACATCAAATACATATGTGGGTGTGGGTGCATGGTGAATATTTGCCAACTCTGGTCTCATCAGCTTCTTTTTGTATTACAAATGGGTACTTGCTGCTACAAACATTACTGCTTGAGAGAAGAGGCTTGTTTGACACCCTAAAAAATTGAGAGGTTTCTTTTTGTTGGTTGACTTTAAAAAAGAGAAGTTATTACCATGATAGTCAGACTAGAAGTTACTGAGCATTATTATTGGTTAGCTATGTTTGCATTTTTCAGCTTTTGTGTTTGTATATTCTCTATTTCATCCATATCTTATGCTACTTTTTTTTTCCATTGTTGGTTGTAATGTTCTCATTTGATTCCCTTAGTTATATTGTATATGGCATCTGACTTTTAAATTTACTATTTGATTCTTGACTTAATCTTTAAGCAACAACTTCAAGCCCTCATGGAAACACTTAGCTCGACTGAACCTCATTATATACGCTGTGTGAAGCCAAACTCCCTCAACCGTCCTCAGAAGTTTGAGAATCAGAGTGTGTTACATCAACTTCGATGTGGAGTAAGAACTATTGAACTTTTTGTTTTTGTTATAAACTGGCCTTGTATGTTTTTACATCTTGGTTGCAGCTGTTTTTGCCATCTTAAATTTCCCTGGATCTTTCAGGTTCTATCCCTATTTGTTTCTATAATTATTATGTAGAACTCGATGTTTAGATCATAAGTCATCCTATTCCCTCAGGTCTCTCTCCTACACCTTTTATTTTTCAGTTTTGTCTTCTTTGCTGAGGGTTAATATCCTTGCTTCATCTGGACTGCTGATTTTGTCTTTTGAACCTTTTGGTACTTTTGACATGTTTGTCTAATGCAATTTAACATGTGATTGCTGCCTTGGCTTCTGTACAGGGTGTGTTAGAGGCTGTGCGGATAAGTCTTGCTGGTTATCCTACTCGAAGGACTTATTCTGAATTTATAGATCGGTTTGGAATTTTAGCCCCAGAGCTCATGGATGGGAGGTACATTGTCAAAATATCAGATGAATCGATACTTTTGGACCTCTTTTACCTTAAGATAGAAAAAGTGTCCGCTCTATGAAAAGATGATTTTATCAAGCAAACAAAATGTAGTTATAATCTATAATTTTATGAAGTAGGTCTTCTGGCCTTGTTTAAACAGAGTACTGAAATTCACAGTTGTGCCATGTTGTTTCTGTTCACATGCCCAGATTATTTTAAACAAGTTTTTGACCCAACTTATCCTCAGAATCAGGCATTTCTTATTCTATCATCTCCAGTAATCTCACTCTCAACATCTTAAAGAACTAGTATCTTCTACATAATTCATATTCAGAATTTAAACTCTTCTTATGCTCATCAATAGAGAGGCAACGACCAGCTAATAACTTGCACAATGCTGCCTTATGTTGAACTAGTTTTTGTTAGTTCTTTTATGTGTAACAAAATATTAGGACTCAGTATCAATCCATGGTTTGACCCTATTGCTGTAAAATATGCATTTTATCTCTTCCACAATCGCCTCGCACTGTTCATAGCTCCATCATTCTCATCCCAGATCACATCTTCTTTTCCTGATTTTCCAAACCACCGTGAGGATGACCTGGATAGTGCTGTCAAACTCTTTAGAAAAGGTTAATGGGAAGGGCTAACTCATTGCATTTTTCTTAAATGATTTCAGACTCTCTTTTTATGTTGTATTCCTTGAGCTTTTAGTTACGTCATAAACTTACATATACTTCATTTTGACTTTTCCATGATAAGTACATTCCTTTTCTTTCTGTGACTGTTGATGGGTTGTCACTCTTAAGTATATTCATGCTGTTTTTCTTTATATACATGTGGTTCTTTGTGCTTTTATATCTTAATGAATCTTACTGTTTAATTTATTTGCAGTTATGATGAAAAGGCACTGATGAAGGGAATTCTCCAGAAGTTGAAACTTGAAAATTTTCAGGTATTTTGCTGCTCCACTATTAAACAGTTTTTATGTTCTGTGCCCCCCAAACTCATATGGCTGCGTTTGGTTCGGGTATAAAGGAGGGAATAAGCCTTTATTCCCTCCTTTATACCCAAACGCTATTTTGAAAGGGGGGAACAATAGTTCTCCTTTCCATGGAGTAAGTTGGTATAAGTCTAGAACTGCTGTTCCACCCTTTTCTCTGGAACAAGTTTGTTCCTATTTTATAACAAGCTTAATTAAAGTAAATATAATTTTAATTATTGTATTAATTCTTTAATTAATTCAATAATTTGACTAATCTAATTATTTTATTAACTAATTATCTAACTATTAAATAATTAACTAATTAATTTATTAAATTATTAAATTATTTGTGGTTAATGAAATTATTAATTAACAATACTTTGTTAATTATTTTATTAATTAATAGTTAGGGTTATCTAGCAGTAGTTAAAAGTTAAATTATTATTTAATTAATATTTTTATATTAATTAATTAGATAAAATATTATTATTTTAAAATTATAATTACTCTTATTTTTACTATTTCATTCTAACTATCGAAACACTGTTTTTCTTACTTTCGGGAACAACCCAATTTTCATTCAAACGTAAAATTGGTCTTGTTCCTACTTATCCCATGAGTTGTACCTATACCAGGAATAAGCACTTCTTACTTATACTTGAATCAAACGATACTATAAGGTATGCTACAAAATGTAAATCCTTGTTGAAAAATAGTCTAATAAAAAGATACTAATGTTCGCTACTCAAGTTTAATGTCTTTCATTTGCATCGATTCTCTTAATGGATTTTCATATGCTGTTTAATTTATGCCAGCTTGGTAGGACAAAAGTTTTCCTCAGGGCTGGTCAGATTGCTGTGCTAGATTTGCGACGTAATGAAGTTTTGGATAATGCTGCAAGGTTTATTCAGGGTCGTTTTAGGACATTTATTGCCCACAAAGAGTTTGTTATGACTAGGAACGCTGCAATTTCCCTCCAAGCTTATTGTCGAGGTTTGATATTTCATATTTCTATTAATTCTTTCTGCTTAGCTTCTTGTTAATGTATAGAAAATTCTGTACTATGCATAAATACATTTAATATTTTGCTTGCTTACGTCTCTGCAATTGAAGCTGTATAAACTATGTTCCCTTCAGCTTGAGGACTATCAATTTTGAAGTAATATTTTCTGCTCATATTGATCGACTGTAATTCAGTGTATTGATCAAAATAAATTTTGACATAAATGCCAAGCATTAGTCAAACTGCATGAAGCAGAGTTTGTGCATTTTGTTTTTTGAATCTTAGGGAGATAAAGGATTACAAGTTTCATATGGGTTATATGATCTTTCTGAAGTACTAGTTTTCCAATGATTGTGTAGAATTGTTAAGAGATGTGGAAATGAAGTTTTTGTTCGTCCTTGCTGTTTATGGCAACATTTTGCATCTTCATTTCTGTAGATTAGCATCTTAAAGAATGTAAGTTTTAATTTTTGTAGTTTATATTTCATTGAGCCTTTCTTATAAGTTTGTTTGCCTAGGCATCTAGGATGCAACATTTTCTGCAGTATAATGCTTTTCTTGTTTTGAAGTTTATTTTATATGAACTCTTTGAAAGTTCATATTAAGAAAAGTTTCCACTAGGATTTTTGTTATTGCATTATTGCCCAGAAAAGATATCTACATTCTCAAATGCAGTATTAAATGCAAGCAACAATTCGAAGTAACTATGCCAATCTATACCCCTTATGCAGGCTGCTTGGCACGGAGTATATATTCAATTAAAAGAGAAACAGCGGCAGCTGTCTCTATTCAAAAATACGTCCGAGGATGGCTGTTACGCCAGGCCTTCTTGCAGGTTTCCTCTGCAGCTCTACTTGTTCAATCTTGCATCCGAGGATTTCTCACTCACCAGAAATTCTTGCGCATCAAGGAGCATAGGGCTACTATACTAATCCAGGTATTCTTGTTTGTTAATGTTGGAAGAGCTCTCCTAATTGTGAGATAGCAAACAGTTGGCTCTGGGGATTCTTGCTTTCAATAAGTTTCGACCAGTGTAAGATGTTCTGTGCCAGCAATTCTGGACTGCAATTATATGCGTTGCAACCTCCAGGTATTCTTGTTTGTGAATAGTGAACAAGTTCTTAGGTAGTGGAGGAAATAAGTAAAAAGTTCATTGTCCAGTGTAGGGCTTGCGGTCTCACAAAAATGGGGTCTTGAAAGGGAGAGTTTTGGATGGAAAATATGGCTCCAACATAGTCAGTGCTCTCAGTAGTTTGAAGCTCCAATTATGTTATTGCTAGAGCAAGACATATTACACCGAACCATGGAATCTAGGAGGAATTTGGTGTAGGTAGTAGCATGATTCTGGAGTCTTTTTTGTAAAGTAATGTGGGACAAGTTTATTCTTGGCATTAGTACAACTACTTACCTTGAAAAGTATTGCACAATGCAACATTGTTTTTCTTGCTCTGATTCTGAAATATATTCGGTAACCAATCTCCGTGCTAGTCATTTAACTTTTTCTGCCACTGTTTGCCCATCCTCTTTATATCAAATAGTTGGCAATTTTTGTTTCTTGCTTGGATATTCTACTGTTAAGATTCTTTCCCATTTGCTTTCTTAGTTCTTCAAGTAATCAGGAGACTTCGTACTACTTAGCTGCTTATGCTTTGTTGTATGAAATTTGTAGTTGGTATTAAATTAAAGTTAATTGGTGCAACTTCTACCATTGTAACCTTGGTAACTTTATCACAGGCATTGTGGAGGAAGCATAGGGCACATAAGTCTTTCCGGCATTACCGGTGTGCTGCAGTATCCATTCAAAGTGCTTGGAGACGAAAGCTTGCAAGAAAGGAGCTCAGGAGGCTAAGAATGGTAAGAACTTTTGTATTAGCTGACTTATTTTGCAAGTTTCTCTTCACAGGTACTTCCCACAAATGTTGGAGCTTGGAAGTGATGAATCATAATTGTAGAGGTGCCAACAAAATGTCTGTGTCTAAACCAAAGTGGAAGTCGTTTTCAATCACTAGTCTATTAAGATAATGCAGGTCTTGGCTTAGGTTGTATACTGATCTCTCGAACCATTCCACACTCTGCTGTCTGCAGGCCAAAATTTGGAAATGACAGAACTTTGCCTATAACTAAATTCTTTTAGCGTTCATTATTTCGATTCTTTTTTACAGGATGAATATAACCAACAAACATTTAGTCTTTGAAATAAAATTATATTTTACTTTTTTTTCTTATTAATCATAAATCATTCACTGATGGTAGGTGGAAATTTTGATAAATTAAAATTTTAATTATTGTTTTGATCGTGTTCCTTAGGGGATAAAATCTAGAGGATCAAACTTCACAATGTCTTACGATCATAGTCTAGTTCTGCTAATTTTATATTAAAAAGATTTAGTAGTTATTATGATCTTGGGATGTATTGTCATTAGTGTGGTTTTTTGTGTGAGTATTGGCAGTCAGCATGTTTGGTTTAAATTTTTGTTGATCCTTTAATTACGCGATCGCAGCTAGGCTTTGTATTCTATACAATTCTTTAAGTAATCAACAAATGCAATGTAATCAACAAATGTGCTGGTTGAAAAGGTCAATATTTTGCTGCTGTTTTCTCGATTTTGTTACATTCCCACTGGTTTAATGCAAATTATTTATCTTCCTTCTAGTCTAGTTATGTAATATTTCAACTATAGACTGGGAGGAAAAAGTATATGGGCATGGTAATATTCATCTTCATTGCTTCTTTGTCACATTATTTTGGTTTGGAATATCAGGGTAGGCTTATGTTTCTACTTGTTAGATCCCTCTAGTACTTAAGTCTCTCTAAGCAATTGTATATAAAAGCGTTCTATCTACAATTCCAAAATTTGATGTACGCACTTTGTGGTACACTTAATCGTCTGGCTAGTATATATATTTACTGTCGTTTCTCTCGATGTCTCAAGGAATGTTGTTGTTGTCTTTACTTTAATCTTGAAGACTATTCTTTGTTGCTTTTATATTTTTATATTTCAAGAGAGAGATTGATAGTTTCTCTTTGAAAATTTTGTAGGCTGCAAATGAAGCTGGTGCACTGCGTGAAGCAAAGAATAAACTTGAGAAGAGATTGGAAGATATTTCTTTGAGATTAACTCTGGAGAAGAGGCTGCGTGTAAGTGATTTCCTCTGTCCAGTGGCAAATATTCTGTTCTCTGTTTAACCTATAGTTACTTTATTTGACTCCTAACTTGTATTTTATTTAACACCATCTTTTTTCTCCTTTTTTTGCTTTTATTATTTGTCATGGCGAATTTGGTTACTTAAAACATTATAGAGTGCCATATTTTCTTGGTAAATTCGTGAAGTAAACAGTTTTTGAGTTACAAAGGAATATTACTGAGTTATCTTGGTTTTGTTTTCCTGTAAGTGTTTCGGGGTTTATTTATTTTTATTTTTATTTTTTTGCATATATCTGCACTGATGTGAAATTATTCAAATGCCTATGCAAAGTTGGTATTTGTGTGCCTACCCTGAAAACATTTTAATTTGTTTGTGCCTCTGCTAGGGTTAACTATTTGACATATATTTACCATGATGGGGATGACTGAATAAATACAGTTTTTTGAGGCACACATGGCAGTCCAAACTTTATAGGAGTACTTAGGCAATTTCACATATTTGCATGGTTATATAGATAAAATGCCCATGTTTTAGTTGCCCACTGTTTATTTATTATCCCTATTTGCTTTCTGGAAAATGATTGCTTCTTTATTAGGCATGTCTTAGTTTCCTGGTATTGACTGCAATATGTACAGGTGGCTACCGAGGAGTCAAAGTTGGCGGAAGTTGCAAAGCTTCAGAAGTCCTTGGAGTCATCAATTGCTGAGTGTATGGCGGCCAAATTGGCTGCTGCAAGTGAACGTGCCAAAATTGTGTCTGTTCAAAGACGGTTGGATGAGTCACTAAAAGATATAACAATTTTGCAGAAAAATCTTATTGATATGGAAGAAGTCAAGAAACAAAACTCCCATCTCAAGGTGATGCAACATTATATTCTGCTTATCTATAATATTATTTCATGTCAAAATATAGGTTGGATTTTTCAGTTTCCTTTATTTTTGATTGATACTTACTAATTCTGTATACCTGACAATTGTTGTTTTTATGAAGAATGAAATGTCTTATGTCTGGAAGAGAAACCTTTGTAATTTGGTGTTCTTGCAAGATTAATAATTTGTTGTTTATAGAAATAAGTAATAATTGATGTAACATAGTAATTGAGTAATATAATACAACACGTAATTCTCAGAAAACAAGAGAAACAAAATAACGAAGGTCAAATGCGTTGTAGATCTCTAAGCTTCTAAATGCTACTATATGATACTTGTTGCTGTGTAGATGATAAACTAGATCTCTCTGTGATGCTATTCCACAGAAATCTGTTGAATCTATAACTAGAAGAAATTCTGAGTTGGAAAGTGAGCTCGCAAAATCTCGAAAATGTAGCGACGACACTTTGGAGAAGTTGCAAGATGCGGAAGGAAAGTGTAGACAGCTCCAGCAAAATTTGGACAAGTATGTTTTCTTGTAGTATTGGATTGGATGCTAACTTTTGGCATTTATGGTCGGAGAATCGAATTACAAGTATCTCCATTTTGTGTTTCCACTCTGGCGTTTTATATATTTTTACATGAAACTACTTATCTAATTTATTTTCTTTTATTTATTATATAGTAAATTTTAGTCTGTAGGTAATTTTAGTTTCAATTGTCCATCTCTCTTTGGAATATGTTGTCCTTGATGTGCTCTTCTGTCATATATCCCCATACTTAATGCTGATGGCTCTGTCATTCGGCTTTGCAGGTTGGAAGAGAAGCTCTCAAACTTGGAAAATGAAAATCACATTCTAAGGCAAAAGGCGTTTAGTTTATCTCCAATGAACAACTCACATGTGAAGTCATTTTCTGAGGTTTTTTCTGTCTCCTTTCCTAAATATTTGCCCTTGTGGGTATTCATTTCTTTTTGTGATGAGGCTGTAGTTGTAATGGGTATGTCTGATTTGGCTAAACAGAAAAATTCAGGTGCTCTGGCACTTCCAAACATCAACCAGAAGCCTGTATTTGTAAGGCTTTTTCTTTTGATAGACTTCAAACAGCCAAATTTCTGCAACTGTGTATTAGATTAACTGTAAATGAGTATTTACCGTTCCTATTTATCAATAACAGGAAACTCCAACACCAACAAAATATTTAGTTCCACTTCCCCAGAGTCTAACAGGATCAAGACGAACAAGAATACCTGTCGAGAGGCATGAGGTGATTTCTTGAATTATGGAAAATAACCATGTCTCATAGTTCATCGACTTGAATTACTGATGAAATCCGTAATAGTCTGCAGCTGAAGGATTTTTTCTTTTTCCATGTTATTAATCCTTTTCTATGTTCCTCATATGTCAGCTTCAGCATGATGAATGGCATTTAGAATTAACTGTTGGATGTGCTAAAGCATCCCATTACTCATATTTTTATTTGTTTTTGCTTCTATCAGATCTGTATCTGAACAAGGTTGTCATGCAGGAAAATCATGAACTTCTTTTGAGGTGTATTAGAGAAAACTTGGGGTTTAAGGATGGTAAACCAGTTGCAGCGTGTATCATATATAAATGCCTTCTGCGCTGGCACTCTTTTGAAGCTGAGAGAACAGCAATTTTTGATCACATAATTGAGGCAATTAATGATGTTTTAAAGGTTTGAACCCATTATTATTCTTAATAGTTCTGTTGTATGTGTAGTTTATTTTTTCAAGCATTTTGTTTGTTTCCTTTCTAAATATTTCAGGACGATGAAGGGGGTGACAGTTTGCCTTATTGGTTGTCGAATACTTCTGCTCTTTTATGCCTCTTGCAGAGGAACCTTCGATCAAATGGGTTACTTGCAACGCCTTCACGGCGTTCTGCTGGGTCTGTTGGTTTGGCCGGAAAGATAATAAGAGTGAGTGGCTCAGTAAAGTTGACATTGTTTCTCTTCTTTCCTTATAGTCTCTCTTTTTTAAAACATTCACATTACTTGTTTTGTAAAGATTTAAGTGTTCATCGGCATGTGCTGTATCTACCTTGCTATATCGTGCCAACAAAATATCGGTACGATACAATTCAAAACTTTTTTTCTTTAAGTTAGTAAGTACTTTTCTTAGTAAAGTTTAAAAGATTTGATAAAGATACATAATAAACAATTAGAATATTTTATTGCTAAAGAAAATAAATATTTCATACCATTATGTGTCAGCACACATGTATATTTTTTGACTAGCACGCATCGGCACGGCCCGGCACGAATCGTGCCAGCAAGTATTCGGCACTACCTCCTTGTTATCTTGGACTGTATTATGCAAATTATTTGTCCATACATGTTTGCTCATCTAAAATTTGTCACCTTTTCTTGAGTACTAAATGTTTTTCTATTCTGTTAATCAATTAGTCCTGAGATTGTGCTTCTGTGGGCAATTAAGTTACCCACCTGGACTTGCTGACCGTATTACGTACAAATGTGCCATAATTTCTCCCATGAATTTATGTACGTTTTAAGAAATCTATAGATGCTAGAAAAATGGACCTAGGACAGCCTAGAAATCCTACCAAACTTCCAGAAATCAGGGCAGACCAAAACTGAAAAAAGAAGACCAAAACTGAAAAAGGAAGAAAATAGTAAATGTAAGAGGAAATTCAGTCCATACATGATTCCTGTACAATGACTACTTATTTGGAAATTGGTGGACTGGTAGTGAAGGCACATGCACTTGGGTAGTTCTTTTCTAGAAGAAAGTTTTCTTTGCATTTATCAAGGATTTAAGTATCCATCGGCACGGACCGTATCCACCGTGCCAACAAGATACCGGCACGATACACTGCCCCCGTGCCGATGGCACAGTTTAAAACCTTTTTTCTTAAAATTACTAAGTAATTTTCTCAATAAAGTTCAAAATATTTGATAAAGATACATAATAAGCAATTGAAAAAAATTGTTGCCAAAGAAAATAAATATTTCATGGCATTATGTGTTGCCACGTATATATTTTTTTGTGACCGGCACTCATCGGCTCGGCACGGCTCGACACGCACCATGCCGTACCGTGCCGGCAAGTTTTCGGCACGACCCCGTGCTACGGCACTTAAATCCTTGGCATCTATTTATCAAAGTATTGGACTAATATTTTTCATGTTTTCCCCCCTTCTACTAGGATTTTCTTTTTTCTTTTTATTGACTGAGGACAG
The DNA here is from genome assembly GCA_029204045.2 of Tillandsia leiboldiana. NCBI lineage: Eukaryota > Viridiplantae > Streptophyta > Magnoliopsida > Poales > Bromeliaceae > Tillandsia > Tillandsia leiboldiana. Next base: position 50,317,415 of record CM055060.1, on the reverse strand, counting down.
CTGTTTCAATGGGCATTTTTCTGGTGTTTCCAGTAGTGGAGGGTAGATATGATATAAACCGAGGTTTAGTAATATTTAATAACAGTGTTTCTATTTCTAATGTGTTCCAAACCCTGTTATTTTACTACGTATTGATTACATTAGCCAAATGAGCATTATTATCATCGTCACACTATGACTTAAGCCAATGAGTTTGAGTCATTGATTACATTAGTAATTTTGCCTTTTACTGTCTTTCTTCTCTCAAACTAAAGTCATGTGTTTTCTTCCAGACTTTGAAATCACCTTCAAAGCTTATTGGAGCTGAAGATACTCTGACACATGTAGATGCACGCTACCCAGCCATACTGTTCAAACAGCAGTTGACTGCCTGTGTGGAGAAGATTTTTGGACAGATTAGAGATAATATGAAGAAAGAGACATCACCACTTCTCAGTCTTTGCATTCAGGTTTTTACAAAATTGCTTCAGTTTAACTTTAATTTGATCATACCTACTCTTGGAATGCTGTTTTTGTTGCCCTTCATGGAAATGCTGATTGATAGTAGAAAAAATGCACCCTCTGCGTAGGCTCCGAAATCTGCTCGAGGCCCTTCTGGAAGAACATCCAAATCACCTGGTGGTGTTGCTCAACAGCTATTGAACACTCACTGGGACAGCATTATTAGATTCTTGGATTCGCTTATGGATCGTCTCCGCCAAAATTACGTGAGTAGTTGTATATGTTTTATGTTTTAGTTCTCTCTTGAGTTCGTTGCTTCTTCTCTGCTTTCATAAATGCAGTTTTTACTCAGTCTTGTACACCCTCTCGACTGTATAAACTTGTGCGCACATTTTTTCTCTCTGTATGTTTTTGCCTGCCCTCGCAAATGGCAGAGTACTTCCTGTGACAATGTCACAGTGGTAATCCAGTGTACTCCATTATATGTTGATATCTAGTCTGCAGGTGCTATTTAGTGGATTACTTTATTGCGCCTACAATTCTTTCTTTTTAATTCTGATGAAATAGAAAAAAAGGCTATCCAAGTCCCTTTTTACCTTTACTACCATTTACATTACATGGAGTAATGGCATCACTTCACAATTGTTTGATTTTGGGGATAAGGTTGTTAAGTTGGTTCACATTATTGTGTGATGAGTAATGACTATACTGTTGCCTCTCTTTGAATGCTCAAAAGTTGTAATCTTACATGCTTTTCTTTTTTGCCTACCTTCACAACAATGTCATTGATACAGGTGCCTTCCTTCTTCATACGCAAGCTCATTACACAGCTCTTCTCCTTTATCAATAACCAGTTATTTAATAGGTAAGAATATTCTCTTTTCCAAGCATACACAGCAAATCGTTAATGTATATTTCATATTGCAAGTATTAACCCTTTATCCTCTTCTTGTTCCGTAGTCTTCTTCTACGGCGTGAATGCTGCACGTTCTCCAATGGAGAATATGTAAAGTCTGGCCTTGCGTTGCTGGAGAAATGGATTGCTGATGTCACGGAGGAGGTAATGACTAATTTTCCTACTGCTCTGCTAGCTGTCCCTTCAAATTTTAAATATTCCTTGTACTGTAGTATGCAGGAACTTCCTGGCATGAGCTGAATTACATTAGACAGGCTGTTGGGTTTCTGGTAAGGCCACAGTTTCAGGTATCAATGATCACTGGTTCTTAAAATCTAGCTTCTTATGTACTTGTTCGATGATACAGGTTATTCATCAGAAGCGGAAAAAGAAACTTGAAGAGATACGGCAAGATCTTTGTCCGGTATGGTTAATCTCAAAGTTTTAAATTTCGATGTTCTTCTTTATTCGAAACAGTATCTTATGTGCTGAATGGTCATTCAGAACTGAGTTTGTGAAAGAAGAGTTTATTTGAACCAGGCTTTTGTAAAACATTTTCTGAACAGGCCTTAAGTGTTCGACAAATTTACCGGATATGCACGATGTACTGGGATGACAAGTACAGTACTGAGAGTGTGTCAAGTGAGGTCTGTTATTATTGACCTAGAATCTTCTAACATTTTGAAAATATTTCTGCCTTGTTTGACTTATGCTGAAAGTGGAAAATTTGCAGGTAGTTGCAACAATGAGGGAGATGGTGAACAAAGATTCGCAGAATCTTGTGTCTAATTCGTTTTTGCTGGATGATGATTTAAGGTATGTCGTCCCATGAGCAAGCTAGCTTAGGTTTTTGATTGTCTTCTTTTTTTTTCTTCCTTAAAACTGCTCCAACAATTTAAAGGCGATTCATGTGATGTCATGAGGGACATGTGGGGCTTTTCGAAAGACACAATCAGCTCAAAGGGGTGTTTAAGCGATTGTTGGTTACTAGTATATCAAAGCTGAGATAAATGAGCCCTTCAATATTTAGATATCCAAATTAGCTATATAAGAGATATTTTTAGTGCATTGAAAAGAAAATATTGTGATTCTGAAGCATTTGTAGTTACATGATCAAGTGAAAGAGAACATTCTTAGTCTGAATTGTAAGTTAAAGCTGCACCTTGTTCAACAATGCTTATTTATAGAGAAAGGTAGCATGCTACCATCTTCATTTAGTTTTTTTAGAAATGAACTTAGCTAAAAATATGAAGCAACTAGGCTACGAATTTGTGACCCCGGGTATCAATCATTAAGTCCTTCGCCACCTGCGCTAGGGACGGTCTGTGAATCATCCAACAATTAAATCCCTTAAATAGAGTAAATGACCCCATCAATTCTAGAGATCTTGTAATTGCCACTTTTTTCGCATTTTTTGTAACACTACTGCTCAACTTAGGTTGTCATTCTCCAGTTTATTGTAATAAACACATAGTTGATATTTGTTTACTAGGGTTTCCGGGTTGCCGTAGAATCCATTCCATGTTGAGAAATTAGCTCATATTTGATCCTTCTTTTCCTGCATACCCTCACTTCCATCTTCTCTGCTGCAGCATACCATTTTCGACAGAAGATATATCAAAGGCTATTCCAGCAATAGATCCAATGGATGTTGAACTGCCGCAGTCGCTTAGTCAGCTTCCGTCTGCGCAGTTTCTACTCCCTCATCCCGAGCCCCAGCCGGTCTAGCTGCAGGAATGTTGATGGTAGTTAATATCATTCTACTACGTTCTGTAAAATCAGGGGAGGGGGGGTTTAAATGCCACATATGCCCATTTTCAGCAGCTGCCACAGTTTGAAATTTTGAAATTTAGCAACAATTGTTGCTTGGCATTTGCGATTCATGACTTTGTATCATATTAGTCACAAATGTCCCCCCTTCCCCGATCTTGCGGAAAGGGATTAGGTATATTGTGTAGCACGCGTGTAAGATCTTTTCCATATAACTTATATATTTTGCCATACGCAGTGTTGCTCCATTTTAGGGATCACAGAATATGTTGGAAAGCATTTGTTGGCGGTATAGTAATGAAAATGCATAGGCTTATTTATTAAGCATTCTTGAGATTGCCTTCATTTTTTTTTTTTCTCTTTCTGAAAGTAGCCTCTGAACTAGCAGGCAGTTAAAAGGGAGTTAATCTGGTTTGTGGGTTTGAGTTTGCCATCACTTAGTTCGTCATTTTGAGACGCAGGGAGTGTGTGTGATGTTTCTTATTGTCATATGTCATAGATGAACGAACTAATGAAACACCTGTAATCTTAGAATTATGATAACCTGAATGCTACTATGTAAGTCACTCGGGTGGGTCTCCTCTTAGTCTGCTATGATTCGTTGTAAAGTAAGAATTGGTTAATTGCCTGCCTGCCTGGTAGAGCTAAGGTAGCTAAAAAGTTAACATTCATTTTAACCAAGGATTCAAGTGCTGTGGCACGGGGTCGTGTCGAAAACTTGCTGGCACGGTACGACACGGTGCATGCCAAGCCGTACTCATGAGTGCCGATTATAAAAAATATATGCGTGTCGACACATAAAGGTATGAAATATTTATTTTTTTTAGCAATAAAATTTTTTAATTACTTATTATATATCTTTATTAAATATTTTGAACTTTATTGAGAAAATTATTTAGTAAATTTAAGAAGAAAGGGTTTTGAACTGTGCCATCGGTACGGAAATGTATCGTGCACGATGGATACGGTCTGTGTCGATGGATACTTAAATTCTTAATTTTAACAAATACTTCGAAAGCCATCTATATCGCAGCACCGGTCTGTGTCGATGGATACTTAAATTCTTAATTTTAACAAATACTTCGAAAGCCATCTATATCGCAGCACCGGTTAATCGAAGGTAAATGCTCTATCCACCAATGGTGTTTGTTTTTGTAGGTTATTGATGTGTTAGCAAATTTTCAACTGTGTAAAGTGAACCCCAAAAGCTTTCATATAAATAATAATATATGACAACAACATATTATTAATGAGGTGAGGTATATAAAAGCAGCAATTTAGGGGACTCAGCAACAATACCTTTTAACTGATAAACCGTACAAAATAAAAAAAGAGTGATTAAAACACCAACCACCTACCTAACATACTTTCAGCCTCGTATATAAGCCCAGCCCGCCAACCACATAGAGAGATGCCTTGACACCGGCAGCAGTGACTCAAACCTATAAAATACGATCCACATGAGGGGCATTAAATGGGAACATGCCAAAAGACATAAACAAGACCAGGGCAAAGCACAGGGCAACTTGTACTTTCATGTTTGGTAAGAAATTAAGCATCTTAAGCCCACAACAACTGATACAACCAACCCTACTACTACTACTACTACTACTACTACTACTACTACTACTAGTTCATGTACAAAATACAGATAGCCAACAAGGGAATCCCTCCAAACTCTATACTTATAAACACCATCTCTATCAGCCTCCTTGTTTTATTACCTGAGGAAACAACATTGGCCAACTGAGCTTAAAATTGTACAGTAATAGCCAAGTCATCAGAAATAAGTTTCGAGGCCGCTAATTCCTCTTGGACTTAACCTTGGGGCCAATTGATGAGCTCGAACTAACGGCAGCGGCGGCGGCGGCGCCTTGTAGATCGATCATTGAAAACGATCTCATAGGGACGGAAAATGTTTGAGGCGACGAGCCGCTGAATGCGGAAGTAAATGCGGCATTACTAGCAGGTTTTCCACGTGGGTGGCGGGGCGGGAGCCGCCGGGGCTGCTCGCGCTCCTCTCCGCTACTGCTGCTGCTGCTGCTGCTGCTGCTGTTATTGCTCCCAGAACTGCTTCTGCTTATGGGGTTTAATGTGCTTCTGCTAGAATTTGCTGGCTTCTTGGCTGTGCCACCTTCCATTTTTATAAGGTCTTCATTACGTGATTTTTCGCACGTGATACTGAAGGCGAGTAGATTTTTCCTCTTCCTAGTATAGGCGTTTTCCGGCTTGGCAAGGTCCTTTGCAGAGGTTGACGAGGATATGGCGTCTGCGAGGCTCGTGAACGATTTTGATTTGCCGCAGTAGAATTTAGAGATGCCACGCCTGCCACGATTTTAATGAATCAACAAATAACGACATATTAGTGTGATTCCAAGCAGTTAATAAGAAAAAACGGTCAAAGAGAATGTAGTCGTTCGACGCGGACCACCTTGAAGAGGCCACATACCCCAAATGCCAAAATTGATGAACTTAACAACTCAAGCATATGGATTTTACGATACGAACAACTCCCTCTTTTAATGCCAAAATCAATAAATTTACCACTCGCAGAAAGTCAACGAAATTACGCGGCAGCGCTCGAGTACACACTCATAACGTGAATCACAAGCAATACCGTGTTCGTATAATTTAAAAGCACCTCTTTTCGTGCAAGTTATGTTTCTAATCTCTATCAGTAATTTGGTTAGTTCAACAGATTTAATGACACATCGTCCCCGGATTTCGTTCATGCTGAACCCATGCTTGTCTAATAATCAGCGAAATATGGAGAACTCCTACTAAAAGGAGTGAATTCTAATAACGAAGAACCCAAGCAATCTGACCTGTTCTGCTTGTGGTTTGTTACTAACGAAAGCACGAAAAGTACAAAAAGAAGCTAAAATTCTCTCATGAGAGAGAGAGAGAGAGAGAGAGAGAGAGAGAGAGAGAGAGAGAGAGAGAGAGAGATCCAGAGCAGTTCTTGAAATTAAAAAGAATAGCAACTCTCAAGGACATGAGCCCACCAAAAATGCGAATTTCCCTGTGGAAGACAGCTGGATAGAATAATATATAACAGTAGTGAACAAGAGACCCGAATTACGGCGCGATCTATAATTGGGCAAACTTAATCCACATATTCATTCCTCATCAACAGGAAAGTTGTACAAAAAGGAGGAAGGGCCGAAAAGCATTGCCGACTTGTTGGTTCTAGCAGATGAAGGGCATCAATGCACATTATCATACCCAATTTAAGGAATAACATCCTCGAAAATCTTATCGGAAAATTTCCAGGGGTGGGTAACACAGCTCACTGGCATTTATCAGTGCATTTCTATTTCAAAGCCTTACACACCAAAACAACATTTGCCAATTGCTTATATCATTTTTACATGGTAGTTTTCCTCTCCTTTTTCTTTTTTTTTTTTACTTCAATTGGTTCTCTTTGATGCTTCATTATCTAATTCAAGAGTAGTTAGTAGTGATTTAACACAAAGATCCTGAATAAACCATCTTACCTAAATCTACTAATCTTATGTGTTGAGTACCAGATCTCACCACAGAAACTAGGTCACAGATAAATGCAAATAGCACCAAATTAAAGTTGTATATTACTAATAATGTTGTCAAAATTTCAAGAAAAAAAGGTTCAAAATTCTAAGCTGGATCTCATGTTCAATAACAGAGACAAGAAAAAAAAAAAAACCTAATTCAATAATAACAAGAAAGTACAAAATATTCGATAAAAACGAAGATGTGTTGATATCTTTTACCCAACGTCCTCAAATTGTATCACATTTTTCTTTCATGCTCTAAAAACAATCGAAGAGGAACCAAATTCAAGAAAAATCTAGTAAATTGTAGAAAAAAAGAATTAGCTAAAAAAAAAAATTTAACAAGGCAATTTTGAACACATGATTCCTCCTTATAATGCAATCTAAAGAGATCGATCACACACAGTGATCTTTGTTTTTACCTGATCGGGAGCGAATCCTCCAACGCGTCCATCGTATCGAGCGGGCCCTTGTACGAGCTCTGCACCTCCGCCTCCTCCCCCTCGTCCGATCCCTCCCCCTCCCCCTCCGCCGCCGCCGCCGCCGCCGCCGTCGCCGAGCTATCGCTGTTCCTCCCAATCGACGACGAGCTACACTCCACCGCATCCTCCGCCGCCACCCGCCGCGGCGCCACCTCCACCTCCGCCGCCGCCTCGTACGGCGCGAAGCACTTGACCCCCCGAGCGAATCCCGACCCTCCGATCCCTCCCCCCCTCTCCAGAGCGATCGACATCCGTCCGATCACCCCCGCTCCTCCGACCGATCGAATTCAACGTCCGAGATCGCCCCCTCCTCCTCCTCCTCCCTCTCTCTACGACACTTATCCACTCCTCGAGAGAAAGAGAGAGAGAGAGAGAGAGAGAGAGAGCATTAAAAGAGAGAGAGAGAGAGAGAGAGAGAGAGAGAGAGAGAGCGCGCATTAAAGGATAGAGAGAGAGAGAGAAAGAAATTAATAGCCTAATTAAAAATAAATTAATATAGAAAGTAATGTGGATTAACAATTGTTAATTACTTAATTAAGATTATCTTTGTTATGGGCAAGGAACCTTATCGGCCCTTTGTCCTATTGTTTCCTTTATCTAATTTGTCGCTGCTTATTTAAAAAAAAAGAAAAAGGACAAGAGCAATGGAAAATTTGTCCAAACACCCCTGGACTTTACCCCTTTTGTAAATAGATCCCAAACTTTTAATTTTGGCTATTATATTCTCTAAACTTTTACCAATACTTCAATTAATAATTATATAATTATTTTGATAGGATATTATTCATTTAGTTTTGTAATATCCCAAAATATTATTATTTATTTTTTTATTTTTTCTTCTATTTTGATAAAAAAAATTGACTATAGAAAAAATAGTTGAAATGAATTTTAATTATTATTATTATTATTATTATTATTATTATTATTATTATTATTATTATTATTATTTTACATATTAGAATACAAAAAATAACTTTTTTTGTGTTTTAAGCTTTATAAAATTATATGTAATACATGTGGCAAAAATAATTATATAATTAAAAATTTTAATAGAAAAGAGAAGTTTATTGAACTATTTGATAAAGTTTTAAAATTTTAATTTTTAAAATTAAGAGTTTAGGTGTCTTTTTACAAAAGAGATAAAGTTTAGAAAGTTTTTGTATATTTTTTCTCTCTTTCTTTCTAAGTCTACAATTTTTTGCCCTTATAATCTTTTCAACCCCCAATCCAAGGGTCTAGAGGTTATCTCACATTTTTTTTTACATTTAGTAAAAAAAAATAAAATAAAAATATATAAAATTTATTTCAACTATCACCCATTTGAATTTAATTATCCAATCTTTTATATTTCTGATTTTACTATTCGATCTTTTAATTTATCTGATTCGAGCCATTTGAATGTGTCATTTATTTTTACAGATTTTGTTAATATAATTTAAATAATTTACGTAACTATAAATTTAATAAAATAAATATTTAGTTTAAATTTTGTATCAGAAGAACCATCAATAGCCCATCAAAATGAGACTAAAATTAAAATTTTTAAAAATTAAATAGTGAAAACAAAATGATATGTAATTCACATAAGTTTTATACATTTTTTACCTTATTAAAAAAAAAAAATTGAAAAAAGGAAGAAAAAAACATGTTGATAAAAAATTGTTCTAGAATGATTTAAGTTGTTAAGTTTAGGGTGGTGAGTCATAAGCTTTATGGGCTTTTATTTAAAGGAGGATAAGATTTTAGATATGAATTTTTTGCACCAAAAATAAAAGAAAAGTGTGTCACAAAATTTGGTTCAGGTTTTTTTTTTTTTTTTTTTTTTTTTTTGCATCCAATCCCTTTAATTTTTTTTAAAAAATAATTTTATAAATTTTAATTTACAAAAATGATTCTATACCTACCACGCGAGCGACAGAACTGGCGATGTATATTAGTTGAACATGATGAACTGTTCACCGTGTTCAAATTAAACACGTTGAACGAATCCCTGTATTCCGTGTATTATCCAACTTAGCTAAATGGGCGAGTTTAATACAAGAACACGGTAATATTATAGACCCAGCCAAAGTTAAAATTTTAAATTTTAATATTATACAAAGGGATAATTGCCTGTGTACCCCTGAAATATGAAGAAATATCTGATTTACCCCTCTTATTTTTTTTTTTCCAATATACCCTTCATACGTCCCACCGTTATTAAAAATACCCCTACCGTTTCCCTTTGTTAAGTTAACTAGGGTTAAACTAGAGTTAAATAATAATCGGAGTTGAAAACTATCAGATATACCTATTTTGCCCGGGTTTAGGGTTTAGGGTTTAGGGTTTAGGATTTTTTAGGGTTTTAGGGTTTAGGGTTTAGGGTTTTAGTGTTTAGGGTTTAGGATTTTTTTAGGGTTTTAGGGTTTAGGGTTTAGGGTTTAGGGTTTTTTAGGGTTTTAGGGTTTAGGGTTTAGGGTTTTAGGGTTTAGGGTTTAGGGTTTAGGGTTTAGGGTTTTAGGGTTTAGGGGTTTAGGGTTTTAGGGTTTAGGGTATATTTGAAAGGGCAAAATAGTAATTACACACAGATAACGGCAGTTCCAAACGGTACACTAACAGAGTTTAACTTCAGGGGTATTTTGGAAAGAAGTTGGAACGTAAGAAGGGTAGTTTTAATATTAGCCTTCTAAGATGAGTAAATCTGAAAACAGAAAAATTTTTAGGGGTATGTAGGAAATTGCCCCTTATACAAAATTCAAGTATGAAAAATATAATCAAATTTTTAAATAATAATTAAATACAATAATAAACAATATGAATATAATTTCACATTATATCACAACAAAATATTAATGAATATATAACAATATAAATACAACATCATATAAATAAAAAAAAAAATCACATCACATCACATCAGAGCATAATATCGATACAAGATAAATAAAATATTACATCATAACAGAACAATATAAATATAATATTACATAAGGATAATGTGGGCTAATCGAATGGCTCTATAACTTCGAATTGGTCGAGATGTGAGATAGTCGTGCCCTCTGGCTGTGGAGGAGCAGAAGATGAGGGCTAATTTGCGTGGGGAGAGCGCAACTGTCGGTGCCGTGGGCGTCTACGATAAACAATATCAGGTTATCGACGAGAATCCTCTAGTACATATCCCGACGGATTATATGATGGTGCATGCCTCGACATCGATGCTCCACCATGGTCTGCTGACCGTGGAGGCATAGTGTGTGGAAGTGTCGGTAGAGTCTCCAAAACTATCTTTATTTGATCAACAACTTGAGTTAGAGTTGCTAATGCTCCACCATATGAAATATTTGATAGTACATCTTTAATCGCATAGTGAGATCTCTGAATAATATCGACCTGAAAATAAAACAATATCATAAAATTAAACTAATCTTTCTTTATATATATATGAATGCTATTAATAGCACTAAGACATTGGTGCTATTAAGTTTTTAACCCTTAAATTAAAAAATGCGTGGTTGAGATGATAGTGGGTCCCTTGGGTTTAATGGGTGGTTGGAAAAATAGTAAAATATAACGGATGGAAATAATCAAAAGGGTTGATCAAAGGGTAGAAAACTTGAAAGCACCAAATACTCGGTGCTATCGATAGCATAGTAGCCGGACTCTCTCTCTCTCTCTCTCTCTCTCTCTATATATATATATATATATATATATATATATATATATATATAGATAATTGCCTGTGTACCCCTGAAATATGAAGAAATATCTGATTTACCCCTCTTATTTTTTCCTTTCCAATATACCCTTCATACGTTCCACCGTTATTAAAAATACCCCTACCGTTTCCCTTTGTTAAGTTAAATAGGGTTAAACTAGAGTTAAATAATAATCGAAGTTGAAAACTATCAGATATACCTATTTTATCCCTATCTACCAAAATTATTGAAAATTTTAAGGGTACATAAGAAAAGTTGGTTATGGTAGAAGGGTATATTTGAAAGGGCAAAATGGTAATTTCACACAGATAACGGCAGCTCCAAACGGTACACTAACAGAGTTTAACTTTAGGGGTATTTTAGAAAGAAGTTAGAACGTAAGAAGGGTAGTTTTAATATTAGCCTTCTAAGAGGGGTAAATCTAAAAACAGGAAAATTTTTAGGGATATATAGGAAATTGCCCTATATATATATATATATATATATATATATATATATGCTGGTATGTTTATGTAAGCACGGAGCCTTCTGTGATTATATATTGTTTTTAATGTTGGGGCTTCCGAATCGACGATCGGCTCCGTTAGACTTGATTTAGAGTATTTGAACTATCTGAAAAATAAATTTTGTGATTTTTCGATATCATTTGCCTAATAATCAAAGAGGCTCATAATTAATAATTTTAATGGTCGTTGTGAGCTGCTTGCAAGTTTAATGGTATAGAAATGCTCAAATCACGTAAAATTTTGATAGAAATTTTTTTATACTATATAAAATAAGATCAATATATTTGATCTAAAATTTTAGTATCATATCATCACATTTTGTGAGATTTTTATTTTCAACCGTTAATTTTGAGCTCTTTCGATCACTAGGCAAATGATATCAAAAAATCGTAAACTTTATTTTATAGATACTTCAAATACTCTAGATCAAATCTAATAGAGCCGATCATCGATTCGGGAGTCCCCACATCAAAAACAACTTATAGGTACAGAGCCCCCTTGCTTATAAAAGCACCACAGCCCCCACTCTCTCTCTCTCTCTCTCTCTCTCTCTCTCTCTCTATATATATATATATATATATATATATATATATTATATATATATATATATATATATATATATATATATATATATATATAGCTAGGCTGGAATACTATTAATAGCACCAAGTCATTGGTGCTATTAAGTTTTTAACCATTGTATTAAAAGATGTGTGGTTGAGATGATAGTGGGTCCCTTGGGTTTAATAGGTTGTTGGAGAAATAGTAAAATCTAACGTATGAAAATAAGCAAAGGGGTTGATCTAAGGATAGAAAACTTGATAGCACAAAATGTTTGGTGCTATCGATAGCATAGCAGCCGGACTATGTATATGTATATATGTATATATGTATATATGT
>CM055060.1:50299525-50305183 GCA_029204045.2 Tillandsia leiboldiana | reverse complement strand
GACTTTAGTAGTACATCTGTATATGGCCTCCATGTAATCTATTGTGAAAAGTAGTTATGATAACTAACTCATTTTTAAATGAAGGTTACATTTATGATATGATCAAATTATTTTTATTTATCTGGGACTCTAGCTGGTGATCCTGCTGATCACGATAAAATTCAATATCAGTCGTTCTGACATTATCCTGAAAAGTCAGTTTAGTATTCTACATGGTATATTTATATTCTATTAGTAATGTTAACATAAAATATTGAAAACTTTTTTAAAAAAATACCTACATGCAACCTAGTGGCACATCAATAAGCTCAAGTTGCGGTTCAACTATCTCAGAACGACCAATGTGCATGTGGTCCTATGCTCATATCTATATAAAAAGTTACTTAGAAACTAAAATAAAATCCGTGAATGAAATTAGTATTAAAAAAATGTACCTGAAATAATGTCCTAAAACAACAACACTCTACTTTTCCCCTCATGCAAGCACCCGTTAATGCTCGATAGAGATGAGCTATAGCGTCGTAGCACCCCATGCCAACTCACCACAATTGTCAAAATTCTTTAGCAGAGGCAACCACTTCAATTGCACTCTATTTTCGTTTGGATTTGGCATCAAATTACAACCTATCTGAAACATCATATATACTGGTGTTGTAGCCTCTATGACCGCGAAAGGTACATCTAAAGCGATGTGACATCCCAATAGTCCCACATCGGATGGTAATGGGGTTGTGATTGGGTTTATAAGAGACATGAACACTATTAATAATAACTAGGCTTAATCATTTTGGGCCGTGGTTGAGCCCAACGAGTTATTATTGCTAGTGGGCTGGGTCGTTACATTTGGTATCATAAAATTGATGATACAACAAATCAATTTTTATCTCTCCGCCTATAATATCCTCTGGAACAATCACAAGAAGTAGCTCACATAGCTTTGGCCACTAATACGAGACGCCTCCAGTCACAACCTCACCATGGATGCGGAGTCCTGTGATAATAGCCACATCTATTAAGGTGATAATCATTTCCCCATGCCTCATGGATGCGGAGTCCTATGATAATAGCCACATCTATTAAGGTGATAGTCATTTTCCCATGCCTCATATGAAATGTCCCTCCGCCACTTTTCGACTAAAGATTTTAATAATGTATGATCAGCTGGATGCACATCGACGGCAAAACATAATAAAATATTGCTCGTCACAGTAGTGCCAAAACTGGAGGATAATCAATTTGCCAGCGATTCAATTTACGGCCATACTTCGTAAATTGAATAGGAGAATAACCCTACAATATTATAAATATTACATAATATTAGTACATAAAATTTTAAAGAAAAAAGTATATTTAAAAATATTGTATGACTTCATCTCTGATGCATGTGCATCTATGGTGGGGCTGCTCAGTTAGTATAGAGACATCAATCGGTCATGCCTTCTCGTGATCGTCCATAAGAAATAATACCAATAAGCAAAAAAAGAAAAGAAAATATAATATGCGTGAAGTATTGTAAATTAATCAAATAAATCCACAATAATCAAAATATCAAACAAACAACCTAAACGGCGACGTCTTTCGGTCATTTTTTGTTGATTTTCAGGACATGTGCTCTTATAATGTCCGTATTGTTTACATATACTACACTTGCTCCTGCTACTTTCAGTGCCTTTGTCCATAATATTGTGAATGCGAGTAGATTTGCATCGTCCTTTCTTTTTTCTCTCGCGTGGTGGAAGTAGGGGTTAATCATATGACTCAACCCAATAACGCAGATTGGAAATCGGATGAAAATGTGGTTTATATGTCCTACGATAGATTTCGGTAGTATACCAATGAGAGTATAGATTATAATTATCTATGTTCATATATGATGAACTGTAGTATGATAATATATGTGAACAAGAGATTCCCGTTAGTTGCAAATAAAAATATGAACATATAGAATCCCTCCAATTGATAATCACTTGGTATTGCAAATCCCTTTAGTAAGTACTTCAAACTCTCGAGCTCCAAATCGCCAAACTGTATGCGCTCTAGCAAGTGTAATCCGGCTATTGATGGTCTTATCTACAATCGATACAAATTGAGTAGACATTGATGTTGTCTCCTCATGATGTTTTAGAAAGAATTCAACCACTCGATGAAATGTTGCCATTCAAAAGCTGTAATTGGTAAGCCACAAACTCCTTTTAACACCCCATTTAAACTTTCTGAACAGTTTGTTGTCATAATGCCAAATTGTCGACCACCATCGAAAGTTTTAGCCCAATATGTCCGATCGGCGTGAAGTTTGTCAACCCATAGCCAAGCATCTTCATCAATTGCCTTCAATTCTTCGTTTAACGTGTAATATTCTTATTCTTTTGAGACACTTTCGATGGTATAAAATTTTTTATGTAGATGTTTTGTTTTAAAATGAACATTCATATTAACCTTCATATGTCGCAAACACCATCAATAAGTATGACCTTTTGATAGTGGGAATACAAGTGCAACAAGATTCGTAAGCCCTTTAAAGTGATCCAAAATTATTATAATAACTCGAGATAGTGCTATGTACCTTTGTAGGCAATTTAGAAACCACTCTCAACTCGAACCATTTATCTCCTCGCATATTGCGAATGCTAGTGGGTATAAACCACCATTGGTATCAACACCTGTGACAATTAATGCATGACCTCTATATTTTTCATATAAGTGCGTAGTATCGATACTAAGTAATGCCCGATAATACGTCCAACCATGAATCGAGGGTCCAAAATCTCAAAAGGCTCGTGCAAACATTCTTGAAGTACTCGTCACTCTTATAAACTCAATCTTCGTAATAGTTTCGGGGTTTGTTACTTCTAACATTGAAAAATATTGAGAAATGTCACAATTTGATTTCTCCCAACTACTGTATATAATTTGTAATACTCTATTCCGTGCCCGCCAAGTCTTACTATATGATATGCTAACGTGAAACTCACTCTGAACTCGAGTTTGAATTCTGTAGGACTCATAGCAAGTCTTGCCTTCACTGTGGATAGTAAATGTTGACATACAAAAGAAGATGTACGATTCCGATGCGTTATATTCAAAATAGGAATAATGCATATGTGCAGTCCTACATAAGTCCTTACTTTAAAATATGAACAATCTTTAGGTCGAGAGGCTTGTAATCCCCATAGGCAAGAATTAATCATGCATCTTACAGTGTATCTAGCTAGTTGTATTTAACAACTCTAAGTTGCACATTATGTTTAATGTGCCATCGATCCAAAGCATTCACCAAAAACGACTTGTCAGAAAATACTCAATTAATCCGTGTATCATCACTCAGAGGACCCTGATCAATGATTTGTTCATTATATGTATCAATAATGGCTTGATGAATTAATTTGTTACCCAGAGGAAAACATTATCGTTCATCTTCAAATTCTTTGAATTCTACCAGCTTATCCACATCATCGTTGTTGGCATATAAATTTTCAATCCATTCAACACTTTTATTTAGAATGGCGCATGTGTGAGAATTCAAATCATCATCATGATCAGAATCCATAGATTATGGAACATCGTCTATATTGTCATATGTAGAGTCAATATCGGTTTTACTTATATGCTCATCATCATTTCTAATTATTTACTCATAATCACTTTCAATTACATCCTCATTATCATTTGCATTTCTCACTTTCCAATTAGTGCATTCTTGAACACTAGATGATGGACCTTCATATAGATTATGATGGATAGTTGACCTGTAAAGATATTTAGAATTAATTATTCGCATCGATTTAGATTTCATATAGCTAAATCATACAATCACTCACTGCTCAACAAGTCCACCAAATGAAAATAGATCCACAGTAATATATGGCAATGATGCACTCACTGGCACACATGGGACTTTAGATACTCTGTAATATTTAAAAATCCAAATTATTCATTTTTCGCACCTATACTAATAAAGGTCAAAAAATGAAACACAAAATTAAGTTAAACAGTACTTTTATATCTTAATGTACGAATTCGTTCGATATCGAAATAATTTATTTGGTAATCACTATTGCACATTCTTATGGAGTAAATAGAGGTTGGACGGTCTTGTATCATCAACACTTGTTTCTCCACATATATTTTTATGCAACCATAAAATAGAAAAAAACTCATTATGCCTACAATTTTATTGTCACTTGATATGACTAGTAATTCTCATTCATTAGCTTGCATTGGATATCGAACTGTTATACGGAGACGGACTTCCGCTCGATCATAATTAGTGACCTTATATATTTCTGTTTCAAAATCTCGAGATGTGATATCGCGTCGGATGTCGATTAATTCTTTATGGCCACTAATGTATTGTGGTATATTATTACTCATGACTAAATTTTCGTCCCAATGGATATAAAAGGGAACACATTCACCAGACATAATGATATAAATTTTCGTCCCAATGGATATAAAAGGAAACACATTCAGACATAACGATATACTAAAAATAATATTATACAACATTATACAATATGACGATACAGTTATAAAATTGATTATTATGTGAAAAATAAATTTATTGATTTGCGAACAACATCGGCGCGAGTTCTGTGTCGATGGAAGGCTCTAAAAGGAGGTGATAGCGAGATAGTGAGAGAGATACAAAAGAATCAGGAAGTGGGAGTGATGAGAGAGAGAGAGTAAGTGAATCAGGAGGTGGGAGTGATGAGAGAGAGAGAGTAAGCTCTCTCTCAATGTGTGTGTGTGTGTGACAAAGACAAAGAGAGGGAGGACAGAGAGAGAAATGTTTCTCTCTGTCTGAGAGAGATAGATAGATAGATAGATAGATAGATAGAGAGAGAGAGAGAGAGAGAGAGAGAGAGAGAGAGAGAGAGAGAGAGAGAATGTGAACGACCTCCGTAGAGGTCGAAGCCAAACGACCTTCGAAGAGGTAGGAGGCCGGCGGCGGGGCGCACACACACACACACCACACACACACACACACACACACACATAGAGAGAGAGAGAAATGTGGGGCAACGACGACAACGGTGGTTGGGGAGGAGAGAGAGCGAGAGAGAGAGAGAGAGAGAGAGAGAGAGAGAGAGAGAGAGAGAGAGAGAGAGAGAGAGAGAGAGTCCTATGCTAATATAATAGTGTTATTATAATCGATTCGGATTCGAAGTTTCATTAGTGTTGTTTATTAACACATGCGCTCAAGTTTAGGAATGTCTATAGATATGAATACGCGAAATTTTATCGAAATTTGAATTCGAATTGTACAGATTTATTTCATACTAAACGGATATGATTTTGAATACGGATATGACAAATAAAAATTCAATGAATTTGAATTCAGATATGAATTTTGTCTCTATCTGTGACGTCCCAATTTTTCAGAGGGTGACCCAACCTTCTCGAGGGTTACCCATCTTAGAACTATTTTAGCTTTAGCTTCCCACAGAGTGATCGAACTTTCTGGAGGGTTATCCGTTCTAGAATTACTTTAGTTCTAGCAAATTTAATTTTCTTAAATTTTTGAGTCTAGACGCCACCTAAAATACTATAGTCGAATTAAAAGATTTAGCCATATTATATCTTATATATAGGACTATTTCAAACTCGGGATGTCATACTATTCGACCCGAATTCGAACTCGAATCCAATCCAAACCCG
>CM055060.1:50252025-50297025 GCA_029204045.2 Tillandsia leiboldiana | reverse complement strand
TTCCATATTTGAATTTCTTTCATTTTCTGCCATTTTTATTTTTATGAATATAAATATGTGGATCAGAGGAGTACATTGCATTGCACACAACAAGTCTCATTTTGAGAGTAAACTCACAGATAACATCACATTCCTGATGTTATACAAAAATTAACCAAACAAAACAGAGTGATGGATGTTGTATTAAGAATGACCAAAACCTTAAAAGCAATTGAATGTTCGATTAAGCACGGTTGCGTAAAAAAACTGTTTCGACAGAGTGCAGTAAAACTAGGACTAACCTCAATTTCATTTGCTGTGGCATGCAAAAGCCTATCCAAATGAAAAGTCATGGAAGCCTTTTTTTCTTTGTTCTATTTTCCTTTTTTTTTTTTTTTTTTTTTTTTTTTCTTTGTTACCCATTTGCTGCTTTTGATTTACAAAAGGTGGGTGACTAACCTCCAAAAATATACATGGATCTAAATCTCCTATCACTATTCACTAGTGCCTCTCTTCTTTGCAAAGCACTCCCAGATATGGCAGTTCTTGACGAACTTAAACTTCGCTTTCAGCATTTTCTTATGAGGTCCGCAACATTCTGGGCAATCTCTTCCTTGGCCTGCAGCGACACGGGAAGATCACCAATATACATGTCGAAGAAAGCCTCTGCATAAAGAAAAAGAAGAAACGAAACAGCAAGTTGAGGAGAACGCAGTTGAGAAGAAAAAAAAATCATGTATTAGAGGTTAGTAGCTTAAGAAAGAAACTTGAGTAGTAGTAGTAGCATAGTTGGAAAATATTTCACAATATCTAGGGATCATGAGCATAATTTATGTCGTCCGCCCCTTTTCTTTTTTGTTGCTATTTGGTCTAATTTTTCGGGAGGTAGCATTGACCAAAACTGATCAACTGCTATTGTTTTGTATGTGTGATTATGGGATCAACTTACTGCATAGATCTTTGCTGTGGACAGCACCAACATGTTCACCACCAACTGCACACAGATCATCTTATTCAAGATTGGATAAATATACATAAGAAAGGATAACACAATAAAGGAAAAAAACCAAGTGAAACCTACTTTTTGTTATCAGCTGACCATCTGCTGTTTGTCTAAAGTCAATAGTTGTACCCTGCAGTAATAAAGAAGCTATAATGGCACCATAGACTGAAAAAGGACGAGAGTCGTGACAATAATACAGGAACAATGGAAGATTGAATCTTACCATAGGTATTGGTATATCTCGAGTGAAATAAGAACCAAAAGTAGTCAGGCAATGAAAATCCGTCTCAGGATTCATCTAATCAACGGGTGGCAAAGTAACAGTAAGAATAATTACACTTTTAAGTAGGAAAGAACAAAAGGAAATATAGTTGCCTTTGTATCTTAATTATATGATAAATACCTTCTGTAATCTTGTGCGCAGCGACTTCTCGAATGCACTGAGACAAGAATTACAACAAGTGTGTAAATCAACGGCAGACATTCATGTTTTGTTAGACAAGCTAACGTTATATTATGTAATTAAGATACCAGACCAAACTATAATAGCACAATAGAAACAAATCAAACTGGGAAAGGCAAAATACACAAAATGTAATAGGGGCTTCATGCAAAAATTACTTGTTCCTACGTGGTGTCAAATGGAGAGAGGATACTTTCATCAAAAAGTATACTGAGAAGTCAGGCCTGGCTTGAAATTCTCAAAAAAAAAAAATAGCTTTTCATAGTTACATAGGCAATTATCCATCAAAGAATTTGTAAATCAGTTCAACTGAAAGCAGACCTTTTCATACAGCCTATGCCTACAATTGTGTGCATAACTTACAGGATGAACAATTTGCGGATTGTTGAATGCTGATAGGCTAATTGAAGTTTGGTAATATTAGGTCAAAGATCTTTGGTAAAATTGGACCTTTCAGTCAGGCCTATAAGCTTCTAAATTAGCTATCCTCAAAACCCAATATTCCAAAAACGGCTGGGAAAAACAATTTCCAAGTAACTAAGAGATGAAGAATTAAATATTCTGAGATATATAAATGCAGCAAACTCAAAAACTGATCTTAAAGAATGCAAAATGTTTCAATAAAACCATGAGGCAGGTGCTCCAACTTCCCTATTTAGTACTTATAACTGCTCCCGTGTCCAAATCCATTTGCTCACAATGAAACTCGTTCTCACAAACGATAGAACACACAAGAATTTTGCACGGAAACTTAAAGATGAGTAACAGGAAATTAGAAGGTAGCTAGAGCTAGTTTTCTCAAGAGAATACAGCAGCTTCACTTAATATCTTAAAAATATGAAGCAACAACTATTTGTTAAGAAAGTCAATAATTGACAAATGGGATCCCTGTCAATCAGTCAGAAAATGTATACACTTACTCTTTCACGGAGTTAATTTTGATGCCATTACAATTAATAACCAGTCGAACGGTCATACTAATGTCTTCCCTGCATCATAAGGGTAAATTTGTTTCGTTAGTTTTAGAAAGTCGTCATAAGGACAAAATCAGTAAATTTACTTATATTAAGCACTGGAAAATAAAAAAAATTTGTTTCACCTTTGTGGCAATGAGAAGCAAAAAAGGATAACGCATAACTAATGTGGTGACTAGCTAATGATTTAAATGATGAGCAGGCCTTAAAAGTAACTTTGAAAAGCTTCCATCTGAAAATTTCCCAAATCAATTTATACGATTGTTTTGGTTTCATGAGACAATATTTTAGTAGGATAATGAAGTTTCTCAAGAGATTCAGTTTAGAAATTTTGCAGACTAACATTGCAAGGCCTCCTTTTTGTCAAAATTATTTTCACATAGATATTTTGCCATCATTATAGTCTTCACTGATGTCATAATTATCCAACTATTTGTTGGTAGAGTATCTTATTCACAATATAGTTAGTCATCAAGGGTAAACAGCATCTTGAAATATTAGAATGTTAAATATTGGCACAAATGAATTCGCCATAGTGTTACCCAACTTCTTCGGCATTTGACACAAGAGCATGTATATAAACCAGTCAAGTATCATTACTCTGTTCAATGAGCATTACTACAATCGAATATCAATATTCTAGCAACATAGCTGCTGGTTTCAATTATCTGTAGGCAAACAATGTAGGCATACCTCAGGAGATCATTGAAAAAATCTGAGCAATTCATCAATTCGCCGATGGGTACAGAAGAATATTTGTTACCCAATTTCTCACAAATGGATTCTGGATGGATATCTAGAATATGAAAATTATGTTAGAGTACCATAACAAATACTAATTCCATGTCACAACAGTTGCCTTTAAAGAGCTAGATCAGTAGCTACAACTTGGTTGAAGGATCATGTAAACATGTATAATAAGCAGCACATAGCATACCTGAACCACTGTGAACAAACAGGGCATAGAGTATTTGAACAACCAAAACATAGATAACATTAAAATGACAAGTATCTTGTTATATACTCACATAAGCCAAATGCAAAGACTTTCAGAGACTTGAACTTTATTATTTTTATGCTTCGGAAACCCGTCCCAACAAGCACCTGAGAAAAAAAAAATATTCAAGGATCACTGATGTGAAGTTGCTGAGAATGACATGTATGATTTTACAATGTGGGAATCAGTTGAATAGTTTCTTCAATAGAGTAAGGAAGAAAACGAGTGCGACACAAAATTAAGCAGAAAAGTACTGAAAAATGAATAGAGAAATATCATTGATTTTCACAGTAAGCATTCAAGTATTCAAGTCTTAATTCATGTCCTCGTAAAGCCACATTAGACACTAGTAACAATTGTGTAAGTTCCTCCTTGACGATAATTAAAGAAGCAGCTCAAAAGCAAATCATTCTGCAAGATAGGAAGAGAAAGACCTCCATAGACAGATTGGAGTTATCTTCCAAAGCTGTTGGGAACTTGATTCCAGTTTTTGGTTCAATTGCATTCTCTTTCGAGGTGATATTAGAGATGGTACGATTAAGGCAGGCTCGATTATTGTTCTCTCTTACTGAGCGATCCACAACATTAATTTGTTCATCATTGTTCACCAAGGAAACTGATTCAGCAAGTACTTTTGCAGATCTTACGCCATGTGCATGAAACAAAATTGAAGTAATGTCAATGCTTGTCAAATAGCCAAAGCTGACAATGTAACGATAGGAAAAGGATCTAGCTTTTAGAAGGCAAAATGCATGGAAAATCCTTGTATTCTCTCAAACTGAGACTTACTCCCTGAGCTGTTCAACAGGGTAAAAAAGGTCATTTTATATGAAAAAGCAGGCATTTTCAGATTATTCATTTTTTTTTTTCTTCAAAGTAATGGTTGAAATTGCAATATACAGAAAGGTTTAGGGACTAAAATGTTTAAATCAAAAGTTCAGGGACTAAGCCATAACATCAGGATAGTACAAGGACTATTCTTACATTTTATCCTTAGGAAACTGCATAACATTCTAGATCCAAAATAAAGGTGAACGCCAAAACTTACAAATTGTCGAATGGCGGTACAAGAGCTCCAGCTAGAGATAGTATGTGGAAAGAACGGTTTTTTTCGATTTCCCTCCGGAAACGTCCAAATGTTGAACTGGCAAGCTTGGCTAGAATCATCGGTATGTAATGTTCATCCTTCGATCCAGAACCAAAATGCAACCCAGGAAGGATTTTTAGGTAAGAAGTAATAACATTCTTTATTTGTGACTGATAAGTGCATGTGCGCGACTCATGAGAGTTGCTCGAGAGTCTACAAAATATATTCGAATTTGACCCAGCAGAAAGCTGGAAAAATAATGCTCCAACAAACTTATTAAGACGATTATATGCTTCCTGGAGAGCTAGATTTCCAGAGACACATATTTGCTTTCTACCATGGAAAGAATTGTCGACCAATGTACCAAATTGTTGCAGTATGTTCAGCCCAAAACCTTGAGATAATTGTGACTCTGTGGGAAAGATTTGCGGGCTACCACTATTATGACCCAAATTTATAAGAGATGACCATTCAGTCCTCATACTAAGTTCTTGTGCTAGGTGATGAACAAGAACGACAAAGTCTTACTTCTCAAGAACTAAAGCACAATAATACGGGAGGATGTGCCTGTCGATCAAAAGAAAAAAAGTATCAGTGCTTCTATTGAATGCTTGTCTTTTTTTAGGAGACAGAACAAGAATACTTGTCAAGGACTAAAGCACAAAAATACTTGTAAAAAATGAGAAAGATGAAAAAAAGAAGTCCCCAACCAGTGCTTTCAGCCTTTCACCCATTCGATAATTAATGAAAATTTGACAGAGTGGCAGAAATTACATTAATATTCATATGCATGAGTATCCATAATCAAGTAAACAAATTACTTTTTCTTATTCACAAGTAAAACATGGAGCCATGGAGGCAATTCAGCCAACAGGTATCATTCATCCTAGTCAAGAATAACGAGTACAGAGACAACTTTCAGTTGTTGGAAGCATATAGTATGCAATTACTTTTTCTTATTCACAAGTAAAACATGGAGCCATGGAGGCAATTCAGCCAACAGGTATCATTCATCCTAGTCAAGAATAACGAGTACAGAGACAACTTTCAGTTGTTGGAAGCATATAGTATGCAATTACTTTTTCTTATTCACAAGTAAAACATGGAGCCATGGAGGCAATTCAGCCAACAGGTATCATTCATCCTAGTCAAGAATAACGAGTACAGAGACAACTTTTAGTTGTCGGAAGCATATAGTATGCAATTACTTTTTCTTATTCACAAGTAAAACATGGAGCCATGGAGGCAATTCAGCCAACAGGTATCATTCATCCTAGTCAAGAATAACGAGCACAGAGGCAACTTTCAGTTGTTGGAAGCATCTAGTGTGCATAGGGAGAGTAGACAATTTGTCAAAACAAGAATGAAAGGTCTTCTCGTCACAGAATCATAATCACTTGACCTTTGGTGTAATCAATAGACTGCAAATCAATTTAGATACACTCTAAATATGAGTGAATAACGCACAGAAATATGCACATCATGAGGTATCGAGCATGAAGTTGGCACTGCAAGATACACTTCAATTAACATCTAGTTACCTAATAAGATCATTGTGCTTATTCAATACCAAGTTATAATATAACTTCAATTTGCCAACATTGATATAATACATCTGTGATTTTATTCATCTTTTCAATCAAGTTAAGATGCCTTTACTCCCTCATTATGAATCTCCAGTTCTTCACATAAACGCCCAAAATGACATAATATCTTTTCCCCTCTCAATGCACGTCCCAACCCTCACACCAGTGTCAATGTTGAACAAAATTCACATGTTGTAACATAAGAAGAAAATTAATTGCAAATCATAAGTGGAAAAGCCAAACGTAACCTTCTAATCAAACACATTTTCTGCTTATCTTCCTATATTTGTTTTTTGGTCCATTCTTGTCGAGAATGAATGATTAAAGCACCGTTCTTCAAGAGCTTAAGCTTTTGGAGTATACAGTTGTTTCACATGATATAAAAACAAGAGATTCTGAGTTTGATTCTTTTAAGGCTATTATTATTCTCATGTAATTTCCTCCCTAATTATTTTGAAAATCTGCGTATTGGGTTTGTGTCAAAACCCACCCAAAGTGACAGGTTGTTGCACACAAATGTTTAAAAAACTATTCTCCAACAGCTTAAGCTTATAGAGACAAATTGTTGTTTCACATAATATCACGGTAAAGGATTCTGAGTTCATGTCTTTCCAGTCTCCTAGCCTCATTTAGTTTACTTTCAAACAATTCAATTATACCTCTGGAGCCTATTAAAAAGTCTCGAGCTAAAATCGTGAGAAATACCTAATCAGCTTTATCTAAAAGCTCAAGCTTTCGAATTGTTTCGCACCCCTCAACAATTCCTCTTGAGTAGATCTAAACTACATCAGCAGCATTTCAATAACAAACTAAATTTTGAACAATCCCAATTAATCCCCAAATCAAAACGCATCCAGATCTAATGCATTCGCCACCAAACCACGCGATCCCATCTACAATCTCCGAATTACCCAAAACAACAACGGCAATTAAACAAACCACGACTCAGCTGCATCCGTACCTCGAAAAAGGGAGCCCAAGATCGATCGGAAGCTCCTAGGGAAACAAAATCTCGCCGAATCTCACGGGATCGGCACAAAGGGGAGGTGTAGAAAGCGATTAGGGTTTGCGTGGATCTTTATTTCCCCTTTTTTTTTTCTTCGATTCGAGCGTGGAAATCGCACGCGGAAAAGGGGAGAAGGGGACGAAGAGGAGGTGGAAAGAGAATAAAGAGAAAAAGAATATACTCTTTCCTAGCTGTGTCTCCTCCGCCACCCTCGGAATTGTCTAAAAAGCGCGTGTTTTTTTGACAAGTGCGATTAGGAAAGTAATTAATACGATTAGGAGAAGGATTAAAAAGATAAACTGAGATTAAGGGAAAATAGACGGGCATTAGTGAAATCCAAGTTTTTTTTTTTTCTTTTTTCTATTTTTATCACGTGGTAATATTTTTTCAATTTTAAGTGAGCTCAACTTTTATATATATATATATATATATATATATATATATATATATATATATATATATATATATATATATATATATATATATATATATATATATATATATATATATATATATATAGTAAAACTTATATATTTTTAAAAGCACAAGCACGAAAAAGATAAAGTAAAAAATACAAATCGGATAAAAAATTTATAATCATGAATATGTTTGTGTTTATATTCTCTCTATATTTTTTTTTGTTGAATTGATTTACATATTATTATATTATTATTATTTTGCTAGGTTCTTTTTGTAAAATTTATTAGGATTTTACCCAAGATAAAATGCAATAAAAAAAATTTTAAAAAATTAAAATTTAAAATTTTGATATTCAATCTCAAAAATTACGTAAAATATGATACATTAAAAAGAAAAACATATCTTACGTGGAGAGATCTATTTAATTCTCTTGAAGCCCGTAATGTGATAATCTTGAAATTTAGTTCTTTTGGAGTCCGCAATATAGCCCGCAATATAATGATCGTATAACTTGATTCTCTTGAAACCTGTAATGTGATGATCGTAAAATTTGATACCTGTAATATAATGATAATGTGATGATAATATGATAATCGTAGAATTTGATACCTGTAATGTGATGATCGTAGAATTTGATTTTTTTAAGCCGCAGATAACGTCTTTTTTTTATCATAAATTTTAAAAAAAAGTTGTCTTTTTTTTTATCATAAATTTAGAAAAAAAAAGAGGAGGAAAAAAAAGACAAAAGTATTTTATAAAAAGGTATCAACTTTTTTATAATTAAAAATAAAATTAGATTTAAGTTTATCTTTTTTTTTCTAATTATCTCAATCAATTAAATTCTAATTTAATTCTACTTGAACTCAATTTTATTTTGATCAAATCAAATCAATATGCAACATTTGCACTTAACTCCTTTCACAACTTACTAATTATTAGTAAGTCATCTCATACAATATTAACACTTTAATATTCATAATTTTGTTTCACTTCAAATTTTGATATATGAATTTGAGCCTTTTTCACTATGCTTTTTTATTATTTGTTATCTTTTCTTTCCAATATTCTAAATATTTTTTTAGAATTTTCGTATAATAAATTTTTTTTTCCTATAATTTTTTTTTGTTTTGTTTTTTCTATTATCTATTAAGCCTTTAATATATTTTTTATAGGGTTAATTGCATACGGCTCTCTGTAAACATATCGAATAGCAGATATATCCCTACAAAGTTCAACTTTTCATATTTATCCTTTAAAAAATCCAACCTTCTTCATATATATCTCTACCATCTATCTCTGTTAGAAAATTTTAGTTAACCATAGATTAAATACTTAATCTTAGTTAGTTAGTGAGGTAAATTTAACTATTTTTTTTTTATATTTTTGAAAGGACAAAACTGTTATTTCACATATAGTCTGTTAAAAAATAAACAGTAAACTAACGGTAATAAACCAAAGGAATATATATGAATAACTTAAGACGTACTTTTAAATGAATAAATATAAAAAGTTGAGATTTGTAGGAATATATCTATTATTGGATATATTTACGGAGAGCCGTATCCAATTAACCCTTTTTTATATTATTAAATCTAATCAAATATAGTTATATTATTCTATTTCTTATTTATATTTTTATTTATTTACTTACTCTATAAATTTTTACTAAAAAAATTTTACCCTCGATATCGCACAAATCATTTTAATTATTATTATTATTATTATTATTATTATTATTATTATTATTATTCTCTAAAAAAAATTGCCACGGATGTATGCTTATAAATTTTGCACCATAATAAACATTTGATGTTTTTATATTTTTAAGTGTAAAATTTACTAGTTCTTATATACAAAAGACCATAAAATAGTTTTAAAATTAATATCATTATTCTATTTTACAAAAAAAAAATATCCCAAAATGCTATATATATATATTTTTTATGTTATTAACATGCTGAAGTATAAATTTTCAAGATTCTTTAATTATCTCGTAAAAATTTATTAATATATCAACAATATTATAGTAAATATTTTGTATGCATAAATAAAATAAAAGTTAAGTTGAATATAAAATACTAAAAGTATCATAATTTTGTAGCTTAAATTATTATAAAAAAAAAATAATTATTTTATATATATATATATATATATATATATATATATATAATTTTGATATGAGAATAAAAGATTCTGGTAAGATCTGAGTTGTATTAGAGGAGTGTTAGAAATAGTTAATCGTTGATTAGAGCGTCTTAATGAAAGCTTAAACCGCCACGGCTTTAGATGCGAAGATTTAAGGGATGACGTGGCGCTTTCTGGGCCATCAATTCGTAGCCCAAATAAGTCAGAGGACAACGTGAGTAAACATGAACACAGTTTTCGGTGATTGGTTGGGGACGGTGGAGTTGCCCACGTGGCGGCCACACCGTGGCTTGCTGAAGTTGTCGGTGTATGAGGACTATTGCTTGGACCGAGTCCACCACATCATTTGTGGAACGCATAATTTCGGAAGTTGTGCTCCAATTCCATCCAGAAGGACCGGAACACAAGACACCATATAACACGATAATTTTTAAAAAGTTAAAATATGAATATAAATAATAAAATATAATATTATTAATATAATAATATATATATTTATTATATATATAATATAATTTTTAAAAATATATTATTATATTTTTTATATGAGTGAAAATTAATAAAAAATTTTATTAATATTTTATATATTTTAAGAAAAATTATATAAATTCATTCAAAAGCTAAAATATTTATTATCATATATATATATATATATATATATATATATATATATAAAGTGGTGCTACCTGTACACCCCCAAGGGGGTGTACAGGCTACACCCCACTCATCCTAGGGTGGGGTGACACTCACCCGTCACATCATGTGACGGGTGAGTGTCACCCCACCCTAGGATGAGTGGGGTGTAGCCTGTATACCCCCTTGGGGGTGTACAGGTAGAGTTTTTCTATATATATATGTATATATATATATTTAATTGTATATATTATGAATTAATATTAAATATGCATTTAAAAAGTATCCATATCGAACACGCGAGTGTCCGATACGAACACGCTAATGTTACAAAAATATTCATAATATATTGTTTAATACTAAAAATAATATATGGTAAATATTATTGAAAAACTATATATCCATCATTTTTTTTTTGATTGTTCGTAAAATATTTATTTCAATCACGCTAAAGTTTTTTTTTTTTTTTTTTTTTTTTTTTTTTTTTAGTTTCGGTTCACGTGAAGCAGGTTTAGACGAAAGGGAGGTTGGTGGTCCATGTGCATGCATTAGTTTCGGTTTCGGAATAAACCGAAAGTTATTCGTTATTTTTACCCAACGATATAAAAAATAATAAAAATAATTATTTCGGTGAAATTAGATTATTTTAGATAATTTTAGAATAACTCAAAAATAAATATTCCATCATTTTAGAAAAATAAAATTATTTTTATATAATAATTAGTTTATTAAAAATAATTAAATAAATATAAAAGTATGATTATATTATATATATAATTTTATAATATTCTAAAAATCGTATAATATAAAATAATAATAATAAATTTATAATAATAATAATAATAATAATAATAATAATAATAATAATAATAATTATTATTATTATTATTATTATTATTATTATTATTATTATTATTATTATTATTATTATTATTATTATTATTATTATTATTATTATTATATGTTATGCTAAAATATACCATATATTATAAAATAAAATATTATATAAGATAACAAATATATTAAATATATAATACTTATATATTTAATTATTATTATATATAATATATTATATTATATATTTATATTATATAAAATATTTATATATTTTATTATATATTATTTATATATTACATTATATAATATTTATATATTAAATATTTATATTATAGGTTATTCTAAAATATTTTTATTTATTTATTTATATATAATATTTTAAAGTATTTTTACATATTATTATTGAATTGTGTTATATGTTAATATTGAAATATTTTATATAATAATATGATTGTAATAGCATTAGATATAATATTTTAATTATTTTATATTAAAAGAATATATTATTTTTATATGTATTATTGTATATATATATATATGGGATAATTGCTTGTGTACCCTGAAATATGAAGAAATATCTGATTTGTCCCTCTTATTTTTTTCTTTCCAATATACCCTTTATACGTTCCGCCGTTATTAAAAATACCCCTACCGTTTTCCTTTGTTAAGTTAACTAGGATTAAACTAGAGTTAAATAATAATCGGAGTTGAAAACTATCAGATATACCTATTTTACCCGGGTTTAGGGTTTAGGGTTTAGAATTTTTTAGGGTTTTAGGGTTTAGGGTTTAGGGTTTTAGGGTTTAGGATTTAGGGTTTTTTAGGGTTCTAGGGTTTAGGGTTTAGGGTTTTAGGGTTTAGGGTTTTAGGATTTTTTAGGGTTTTAGGGTTTAGGGTTTAGGGTTTAGGGTTTTAGAGTTTAGGGTTTAGGGTTTTTGGATTTTAGGTTTAGGATTTTAGAGTTTAGGGTATATTTGAAAGGGCAAAATAGTAATTACACACAGATAACGGCAGTTCCAAACGGTACACTAACAGAGTTTAACTTCAGGGGTATTTTGGAAAGAAGCTGGAACGTACGAAGGGTAGTTTTAATATTAGCCTTCTAAGAGGGGTAAATCTGAAAACAGGAAAATTTTTAGGGATATGTAGAAAATTACCCCATATATATATATATATATATATATATATATATATATATATATATATATATATATAAGATATAGATAAGAATAATTTTGATATTTTTTAAAAATTTAATCAATCGTTTGTACTATCCTTCATTATTTTTTATTTGGTTATTTTAAAGAACAAAAAATATCAATCCAAACATAGAATTTTTTTTATTCCTCTATACTGAAATAGCAAGTTATCTTAAGAATAAAAATATTTAATCATTCAACTATGATTTAATAACAGTTTCACAATTTTATTCTATGTTTGTGTATGGTCACTTTGGCCTTTACTCAAATTTTATTTGGTTCAAGCAGGATAATAAATTAAGTAGAATTAAATAAAATTTTATTTGGTTTAAACTAAAAACATATTAAACCATGTGGAGGGCAAAATAAAGTTTAATCTTATATATGTCTATCAAATTAAATAGTAAAGTTTATGATTTAATTTTAAAAATAGAGTCTTATATCTTTATTTATATATCAACAAACATTGAATTTACAATCCAGAAGATTAGTCGATGATAATGGAGTTGTTGTCACAAATTTGCTGTTTTTATGAGGTGGCGATATGATGTGATGTGTTGATCAAATATATGATGTGTTGATCAAATATATCTTATAAACAGTTGATGTGATGGATTTGTATTGACTCATGCACCCCATCTCAAAAAATGCCACATAAGTTTGCTTTACATGCACGTGGATACTCAAACTTAGATATTTTTGTTCCTAAAATTAAATTTATGATTATCATTATAGATATAATCTTATAAATTTTAATTTTTTATATTTATTTTTTTAAAAGTATTAAGTTGTTTATATATATATTTTTCTGCTTGATTATCGTTATCTTATTTTTTATTTTTTTACAGAATATAAATAAAATATTAATTTTGTCATTAAAAAAAAACATACATATAGTTTAATATAATATCTGAAAATAAATTTAACTTATTTACTGATCACTTTTTAACTGATATCGACGGTAAGAATATACACGAGCAACTTAGAATTTTTAAAATGATAAATATAAAAAGTTAAACTTTATAGAGATATATTTGTTATTCGATATATTTACGAAGATATGTATGTCCTAAAAAGAAAAAAAAAATCTAATATTTTTTTTTTTTTTTTCTGCAAAAGGATCTCTATAGGCCTCTGTAAGATAACTTCCTTACTCTGAAACGGATTAAAATGGTCATTTTATAGGAAAAAAAAAAAGGTTTGCTTCATATTCTTTTATAGGAATTGAATCACAAATAAAAGTTAGGGACTAAGCATTTCCAGTTCAAGTACTAACTAGCACAATTGGAATAGTACAGAAACCATCACTAAATTTTACCCTCAATTCTAGTTAGAACTGCTGCAGCATACAAGCCATCACATTTATACCATGAAATGTTCAAAAAATTCAAAAGGGAGCGTGGCGATTGTAACTGTAATTTTATGACATTATTAGATGAGAAAAAATTACAAATATTTTTAAATTTTTTGAGCGCTTTTAGCCACCACGATATCAAAATGTATCACACTTAAACACCAACAAAAAAGTAAAAAATCAATAATTTATAATAAAAGTAGTAAGCCGAAACCAAAAAGAATACATGAGCAGAAATCACAAAAATCCACTTGCGTGGATAAATTATCAAAGTAATACACACATAAATTAACTACATCCCATGCAGCATGATGGTAGTAAATAAATTTTCAGTTGGCTATATAAATATATAAAGTGCAGCAGGTAAACTTGTTGGCAGTCTATCTGAATCGTATTAGAGTATCATATCCTGTAAAATATTTCAAAAATCATCATTATCATGTAGTGATTTGAAGTTGGGAGCATCTAAAAGAGGGGTGTGTTACCTTTTGTTAGATTTCTTTGTTGCTATCTAGCCTGGGCATAGAAGGCAAGAAGAACGTAAACAGAAGGTTTCATTTCATTTGTTCTAAGGAGGTGTGATGCTTTCATCGGTACAGAATAATGCATTTGTTCAATGAAATTCATAATAAGCACAACAAAAAAATATATATGAATATGCAATGAGAGATAATTATATCTTACCTTTGCGACGTAAGAGGAGAAAATGGCTTTTACATCCTCAAATACCTCAGCAATAGGCTTTCCAGCATCAATCTGAGGAGAAGATCAGTCAGCCATTGCAAAAGAACGTATCACGCATGCGACGTAGAAATTACATAGACAAATAGATATGGAAAAGATGAAGATGCGATAATCTCATTTATAAGTGAACAACTCGTGAAAGAAATATTAGCACGGGAATACCGCTTATCATAGATACTCAAGACTCGTAGAGCTATTGAGCTTGCTACTACATCACATTATACATAACTAGAAGCAAAATACCTTCTTAACCTTGCTCTGTGAATCATAATGTTCAACAACAGGTAGACTAGATTCGACAAAAACTTTGAACCGCTTCCTTATAGTCTCGATGTTGTCATCAACTCTTCCCTATAAAGCCAACACCACCAAACAAGTGTCAGAATGAAGTTTAGACCATAGCACGCTCTATGTAATACGCGAAACATTAGAACTTAAGGCATGCGATCCGACCTGATTACGGTTCAAAAGACGCATCTCCATCTCTTCCTCGGAGCAATCAAAAAATAGAATGAACTCAGGTACTATGTTGGTCTGTAACAGGAAGGAAACAACTAATTAAGAGTTCTGCATCATATTTGAAATCATAAGAAAAGAAGCGGAACGAAAAGGCTTATTAGTATAAAGAAATGAATCGCAAGAAAAGCACTTTAAAAGCAGATTGAAAATGCAACAATTTACAGACTTACAACTCTCTCGAATGCAGCCCGATTCTCTTCGTTCCGAGGAAAACCATCAATGAGGAATTTGTCATTTCCACTTTCAAGCATAGCCTGCTGTAAAAGCTTTATTGTTACCTCAGATGGGACAATCTTGCCCTCATGTATCATGTTTTGAATCATAGTTCTGTAAGTGTAAAGATAGAAGGAAATTCTAAGTAAATACAGAGTATTAAAAATAACACGAAAATTATATGAAACTACGAATACACAAAACTAACTGAGAAGAGTATCAATACCCATTCTCAGAACCAGATTTAATTTCTGCACGCAGAAGATCACCAGCACTAAGATGAGCGAACCCATAGTGTTGAACAATATTGGCACACTGTGTGCCCTTCCCACTACCAGGACCACCTGTAGAGAAATTGAGAAATGAACACACTTAACATATCTTGTCAGAAGTACCCCACTTTCTATGTATGCAGGACGATAGATGGGATAACTTAGTGAGGCGCAATACATGACATAGAATGAAGTCCATAAATAGATTAAAATGGAACAACTTTTCTTACTTGAAACCTATCAACAAAGCATAGAACAAAACCATCTTATTAAAAATTTCAGATAAATGTACACAGAAACATCAAGGGAGAAAATGAAATAAGTTTGAGGTAAAGAACAAGCCACAACTGAAGCATAATGGAGTAAGAGTTTTTTGCCTATTCGTAATATCTAAACAACGCAATCTGTTACAATAAATTACATTGGAAGACTGAATATGGGCAGATAAACGCTAAGAGACCAACCATGATAAGAATGTGAAGTAAAAATCTCACCTAAAACAAACACAACCGTGACTTTCTTGTCAACCACAATGTTCTCATTGACATCCTGTAGAACAAGAAGCTATAAATCTCAACATGAAATAAATTAATAAAATAAAAAAATTACCTTGAGTTTTTATGATTTGAATGAAAATTATTTTATTTATGCAAAAAATTGCTATCACTAACACAAATTACTCATGTAACTGAGGTGGAAATTAATCTCCAAATCAGCTTGACTATCTTGCAAATCAACAGATATTGCAGCATGAGATTTAAGTACCTTGTTTATTGCAGCATGAGATTTAAGTACCTCGTTTCCCATTACTGAAAGTTTTTAGAGTTGGTATCTGCAAAGGGAAATACATGTAATTACTTCCTACTATCCACTAAGCCAAAATGTGAATCATAATAAACAGAACATACCACATGTTATTGAAAACTCATATTTTATTTATTTATTTATTTATTATTATTATTATTATTATTATTATTATTATTATATTTTATTTATTTATTTTCTTGTCTCTTTTTTGGCGGGTAAGAAAACCCAACGGGAAAAACAGAACGTGGGTGTTCGGGCCGAAATGTGATGCTGACGGTTGACCGGGTGCGGTCTGCGATCGGCCCCTGGGTTAACCCTCTGAGTGTGATGCACCGCG
This sequence comes from Tillandsia leiboldiana, assembly GCA_029204045.2. Taxonomy (NCBI): domain Eukaryota; kingdom Viridiplantae; phylum Streptophyta; class Magnoliopsida; order Poales; family Bromeliaceae; genus Tillandsia; species Tillandsia leiboldiana. Next base: position 50,280,450 of record CM055060.1, on the reverse strand, counting down.
TGCCAAAAAGGATCAAGCGATCGGGCTGAGGAGGGATTTGCTCGGCTGGGTTCTTCTCAATCAAACTCTCACAGAGTTCGGCTGGGTTCTTCTCAATCAAACTCTCACAGAGTTCGGCCTAGAGAAGCCGAACTGGGATTTGGAGACAGGGATTTGACACGGCTGAATAGCCGATTTTGGAATTGTACTGCTCAAAGAGGGGTTACAGGGAACGATTACAATTAAGACTACTCCTAGAAAAGCTGTAAGGAAAGCAGTAGATGCGGGTATGAAAGGCTAGCTAGGAAACCAGTAAGAAAAGCGGTAAACTTAGTCTAGAAAAGCAGTAAATGCAGGTATGAAATGTATTAAAAAGTATGGGTGGTCACTAGCTTATGAGGTTGCAGGACCTATTTTTCTTCGATGGTTCAGTTATTTATGCCCGTTCGAACCATGTGTATAACTGTCGATTTTAGTAATCGGCGTGATCTAAGGGGAATCATCGCATATTTCTCAACTACTTCCTTTTGAGTCGATTCTCCTCAATAGAAGAGTAGCTGTTTTCCGTCCATATTCATCCCCTAAATGGCATGCCGAAGCGTGATCTTCAGCACTTTCCAATGCTGGGCGCCGCTTGTCATTCCGGAGTCAGTTACGAGATTCGCGTCCGGATCTCGTACTCTTTTCTTCCAGGGACTTTTCTTTTGCGGCTCGAGTAGTCGAGAGTTGACCCTGGCCTCGTCTCTTTCGTTATTTGATTGAGGCGGTCTGATATTTGCTTTCGACCGAGGTCGGTCCTGAATGAGACGATAACCTTTTTGTTGGTCGCTTTTCCTATCGGCTGATGCCTTTAGCCGATGGCGATCGCCACGTGTCGCACTCTCACGTGGCGATATTTTTGACCTCAACAATGGGTTTCGCCTCTTTCGTCATTCGACTGAGGCGGTATGATATGCCTTCGGCCGAGGTCGGTCCTGGATGAGACGATAACCCTTTTGTTGGCCGCTTCTCCTATCGACTGATGCCTTTAGCCAATGACAATCGCCACGTGTCGCACTCTCATGTGGCGATATTTTTGACCTCAACAGTGGGTTTCCACTTCTTGTGCCTAACGGAAAGAGACGTGGGTCGAACGTTGCTCAACGTTCGATTCCCAACGTTCATCTCCCTATTTATATATATTTATATCCCTCATCTGTTCTTACGGAGTAAGGAAAAAAAATAATATTTTCATCTTCTTTCTCAATTCTCTTCTTATTTATACTGGGTGCTGAAAGAATTATGGTCAACTTCTGCCCCGATCGTGCTCGCAGGAAGAGAAATTTCGGTCGTACCTTGGGGTGGTATTCTCGATTAATCTCGCACGTAAGGACGAGAATACATCTTAGGACAGTGCTATGCACGTTTCCGAATCGATCAAATATTTTGAATTATTTATGTTTATCTGTAAGTCTAATTTATTTTTTATCACTAAATTAGTTAGATAAATAATCACAATCAAATTTCGTATACATCTTTTTCTAACAATCTAAGGTGTTGTTCCCATTTGATTATGATTAAAATTCTAACGAATGCTAATTCATCTTAAAATTATATATTGTATATAATTTTATCTGATAACTTGGTTGTTTGTTTAACATCACAACTTAAATATTCCGGGATTAGCATTGTAAATTTTAATTGCATATTTTATAGTTTGAATTGCATATCCTTAATTATATATAATTTAGGTTGAACTATGGTTAAAAAAAAAAGATAAGATAAAATAAAATAAAATACTATTCCGCTACCATATAAAATCCTTTTTTCTTAAATAAAAAAAAAAAAAATAGTTTTAAAATACAGGATATATTTTAATTTTTTTAAAAAAATTATTGTTTTACTACAGTATAATTATTTTCTATTTACTGTTTTTGCTATTGTAATTTGAAAAAAAAATCCCCTTTTTTACAATATAATTATTTTTGCTACAATAATTTTTTTAAAAAAATTACTGTTTTTACTACAGTAAATTTCTTTTCTCTTAAAAAAAATTATTTTTGTTGCTACAATACTATTCTTTTTGCTACAGTAAATAAAAAAAAGGAAAACAATTTTTTCCAAGTGAGATTCGAATCTACAACTATAATTGGCCAAGTTTTTATATAAATCTTTTTAACGAGTAGCACTATACCACTTTTATTTTTTTATTGCTTCTTATAAATTTATACATTGTTTGCAGTATATTAGTTGATTGCATTGACACTTTATATTCAAAAATACTTTATTAAAAGTCAAACACTTAATTTGTTTGGGTCATCTGTTTGCTACTGAACCAACTTCAATAATTTATCTTTATTAAAATTTGAACCCTAATTAGGGTAGAAATCTTAACAATATGAGTATTTTTCTAAGAAGATTTTTGGAACATTTTTCGCAACTCGTTCTAGTCATCCTAAATCTTTTTATTCTCTCAACTAGATTATCCAAAATAGTCTTTGAGGATACTTTTAGTCTCAAACCCAAAAAGTTTAGAGGAGTAGGCTTGATGAGGTGGCAAGAACAATTGGAGGTATGGCTTATTACCTTAGGCCTCATAACTGCAATTGGAAAAACACCTCCCTATCCTACTACTAAAACTTTTTCTGCTACTCCCTTTGCTGATTCTTCAAAATCAAAATATTCTTCTAAATCTGCTGTTACCTCAATTACAAAACCTGAACCTATTAGATCCCCCAAAGAAATTGAATTTTACTGTAGGTTTAGGATAGTTAGCCGCTTATCTAATGAACTCTATAAAACCTATAGGAAATATCTTACTGCCAAAGAATTATGGTATGCTCTAGAAGATGCCTACATTAGAGATAATGAAGGTACTGCTAGATTTACCATTACTGATTTTAACAAATTTAAAATGGTAGACAATATTCCTATAAACGATCAGATTCACCAATTTCAATATTTTCTCCAAGAGATTCATAAAAATAGTTCAAACTTAGATGATACCTATCAAGCTACCTGCTAACTGGACAAATTACCCCCTTACTGATCCAGATTTGCCCAAGAGCTTAGAAGAACCCAGGGAACTCTTAAACTTAGATCTGTAATCAATCTATTAGAATAGAAGACCAATACCGACTTAGGGGGATTAAACCGACCAATAACTAATCAAATATAAACCTGACCGAGATTTCGAATCAAAACCATGAGCCTAAGCCCAAATGTAAAAATTTTAAATCTAAAGGTAAAGGCTTTAAGGGTAGGAATCTGAATCGAAACCGAAACCATACCAAGAAACCCTATACCAACTAATCTAGCAGGAATAAGAAGCAGGATGGTTTCTGTTATGTTTGTGGTCGGGACAACCATTTTGCTTCAAAATGTTTTTATCAAAAGAAAGAAAATGTTGTCTACAAGAAGGGTCCAATAATCAGAACAACTATCCTAAACCCCAGGTTAGCATGATTGAAGGTGAACCATCCATCTTACACTTTAGGTCGGTCTCCTTTATACCTAATGTTAACCTTACTTATCATGATTTAGATTGGCGATTAGACTCAGGTGCCAATGTCCATGTATGTACTAATAGGTCACTCTTCTCCTCTTACCGGGACACAGGTAGAGAATGTGTGACTGTTGGAGATGGAAAAGCTGTCAATGTGTTAGGGATTGGAACAATCAAGCTGAAATTAACTTCTAGAAAGACTCTGATCTTTCACAATGTGCAGCATTCTTCCGAGGTCCGATGAAATCTGATCAGTGGATCTTTATTAGTGCAGTTAGTAAGATTGTATTAGAGTCCAATAAAGTTGTAATTTCTAGAAGAGAAATGTTTATTGGAAATGGTTTTGTATCTGAGGATTTATTCAAACTCAATGTATTTTCTTTTGCTGATAATAAAAAAATCTTCTTCTACTTCTACTATTGTTTTGAATACTGAATCTTGTGATATATGACACGGCAAATTAGGACATGTGAACCTAAAATCTATTCTGAAACTGACCAAACTTAATCTTGTATCTAAACTCATGATTGATCCTAAGTCTAAATGTGAGATTTGTACCCAAGCTAAGCAACTCAGAAAATCTTTTAAACCTGTTCATTATAGGAATACCCAGATTCTTGAACTGATCAATAGCAATGTTTGTGAATCTAATAGGGGACTTACCCGTGGAGGAAGTCGTTACTTTGTGACTTTTATAGACGACTACTTCAAGTATTGTTACACCTATATCTTGAAGACCAAGAATGAAATTCTCTATAAGTTTAAAGCCTTTAAATCTAAGGCTTAAAACCAATTAGAAAAGAGGATTAAAATTCTAAGCTATGATAGAGAATGTGAGTATACTTTAAATGAATTAAATCATTTCTGTGAGGAACATGAAATAATTCATAAAGTTACTGCTCCATACTCACCTCAATCAAATGATGTAGCTAAAAGAAAGAACTGAACCCTATTAGACATGGTTAACATCATGATTTTAAGTTCTGGTGTACCTCAGAACTTGTGAGGGGAGGCACTTTTATCAGCTTGTTATATACTTAATAGGATTCCCTCTAGGGATAGAACCTAGACACCTTACGAATTTTGAAAGGAAAGAGCACCTAGGTTGAGTTACTTTCGAGTGTAGGGGTGCTTAGCTAAGGTATCAATTCCTCAACCAAAAAGAAAAAAGATTAGAACTAAAACTGTAGATACTGTTTTCATTGAATATCCCCTAAATAGTAATACCTATAGATTTTTTATGACCAACTCTGAGATTTCTAAGATTACCAATGACACTTTGATCGAATCTAGAGAATGAAACCTTCTTTGAAAATATCTTTCATTTAAAAACTCGTATCTCTAGATCAGCCCCTGATTATCAGCCAACTTTTGATCATGCATCTGCATCTGATTTACTATATAGTCTAGATTCTATAGAACCTAACCCACCAACCGAATTAAGGAGAAGCAAGAGAGCTAGTGTTGAGAAGAACTTTGGGGAAGATTTCTTCACTTTCTTAGTTGAAAGTATACGTTCATCATATAAGGAAGCCATAAGTTCTCCTGAAGCTTCTTTCTGGAAGGAGGCAATAAATAGTGAAATCGAGTAAATTATTAGCAATAACACTTGGATTCTTACTGATTTTTCTCATGGAAGTAAACCCTTAGGATGTAAGTGGATCTTTAGAAAAAAATTTAGGACTGATGGATCGGTAGAGAAATACAAGGCGCGGCTTGTTGCTCAAGGTATTGGGCAAAAGGCTAATATTCACTATTTTGATACATATGCGGCTGTTGCTCGTATAGCTACTATCCGAGTCCTTCTTGCATTAGCTTCCATTTATAAGCTTTTGATTTATTAGATGGATGTCAAGACTGCTTTTCTTCGTAGCGATCTTGAAGAAGAAATCTATATGATTCAACCTGAAGGTTTTTCTGTGCTTGGCCAAGAAAACAAAGTGTGTAAATTAGTCCGCTGCTTATATGAACTAAAACAAGCACCTAAGTAGTGGCATGAGAAATTCGACAGTATCATAGCATCATATGGATGCTATGATACTCAACCTGAAGAAGAAATCTATATGACTCAACCTGAAGGTTTTTCTGTGCCTGGTCAAGAAAACAAGGTGTGTAAATTAGTCTGCTACTTATATGAACTAAAACAAGCACCTAAGCAGTGGCATGAGAAATTCGACAGTATCATAGCATCATATGGATTTCTGACCAACGATTTTGACAATTGTCTATATTTTAAGAGATTTAACGAACGTTGTGTCCTTTGTTGTCTTTATGTTAATGACATCCTGATTCTTGCTCCTAATCTTGATTTGATTAACCAAGTTAAATCCTTCTTATCGAATCATTTTGATATGAAGGATCTTCGTGAAGCAGATATGATTTTAGGCATGAAGATTCTTAGATCATCTGATTTGATTATTTTGACCCAATCTCACTATACCCAATTGATTCTGGATAAATTTGGATATTCTGATTGCTCTCCTATTTCTACTTCATTTGATTTTAGTGTTCAACTTGTAAAGAACACTAATAATCTGGTGAATTGGGAGGGATATGCCCAGATCATTGGTTCTTTGATGTACTTAACCAATATAACTAGACTTGATATTACCTATGCTGTATCAAGATTGAATAGATATACTAGTAATCCTAGTATGATTCATTGGATTGCTCTGGAGAGAGTACTTCGTTATCTTAAAGGTACTCTCTCTCTTATACTCTCAGATTTGTTGGATGTCCTACTATAATTGAGGGATATAGCGATGCCGACTGGATTTATGATTCTTTGGATATCAAATTCACTTCTGGTTATATTTTTATTTTTTGTGGTAGCGCAGTTTCTTGGCAATCCACCAAACAGACTATAATAGCCAGAAACAATATAGAGGTTGAGTTGGTTGCCCTTGACACTACTTGTCTTGAAACCGAATGGCTCAAGAACCTATTATCATCAATTCCTTTGATTTTCACTCCTATTCCATCTATTTCTATTCAGTGCGATTCTCGAGCTGTAATTGATTTTTGTAAAAAGAAATTGGTGAATTCCAAAGCTAATAAACATATTAAATTGAGACAAAAGTCTGTTAGATGGCTAACTTCTCATGATATTATTTTTTTTAGTTTTATCAGATTTAAGCAGAATATTGCAGATTTCTTGACGAAATGCTTGAATATGACTAAGGACCTGGAGTCATCGAGGGGGATAGAGCTTTGCCTACAAAGGGCCTTCCTACAATAGGAACCCAACCTTTATGATAAGAAATCCCTTGAAGAAGGTTCAATGTGGTAAAACAAGCTGTCAGTTTGACCTAAGAGCACTTTTACAGTTTTATAAAGGAGTTTTAGCTCCAATCCCATATCTATGATGAGTAGTGCTCTGTGTAGTGGTTGAGGTTGAGTTTATAACTCTTAATGGGATCTAAGGTGGTAATTTTCGAGAGATGTGACTCTACACGCATCCCTGAAGGATATCACCTATATGAGAGTATCCGTATATGGCCGCGATTATGAGATATTGGGCTATCCATAAAAACTCTTATAAAAAATTAAGATATTGTGCATGGCCATTAATGCATAGACTCGCGATGAAAATTTTTGTACTGTGTGTGTGGTAACTGAAGTCAGGATCAAAGAAACGTAGTTCAAGATCTAGTTCACTCCGAATCCTTCTGATAAAAGTTACTTACACTAAGTGAGGTTAAGTTTTTTAAAGACACCTCGCCCATTGCATAGTATAAACACCCAATATTTTTTTTTATTTTTTATTTTTGATTTTAATTCTTTTTTTTGAAAAAAAATGAGTTTTGTATGGTATTGTTATAAAAAACTCATATTTTATTTATTTATTTATTCATTTATTATTATTATTATTATTATTATTATTATTATTATTATTATTATTATTATTATTATTATTATTTATTTTCTTATATCTTTTTTGGCGCGAAAGAAAACCCAACAGGAAAAAGATAACGTGGGCTTCCGCTTCTTCCGCCTAACAGAAAGAGACATGGGTCGAACATTGCTCAACATTCGATTCCCAATGTTTGTCTCCCTATTTATATATATTTATATCTCTCCTCTATTCTTACATAGTATGGGAAAAAAAAAGGAACTAAACATTTGAGAAAATTTTATTTTCATCTTCTTTCTCAATTCCCTTCTTATTTATACTAAGTGTTGAAGGAATCTCTGCCAACCTCCGCCACGATTGTGCTCGCAGGAGGAGAAATTTCGATCGTACTTTAGGGTGGTGTTCTCGATTAATCTCGTACTTCGGGGTGGTGTTCTCGATTAATCTCGCACGTAAAGGCGGGAATACGTGTTACGCATGCTTCCGAATTGATAAAATATTTTGGATTATTTGCGTTTATGTAACAACCCGGCCCACTAGCAATAATAACTCGTTGGGTCAAAACTACAGCCCAAAATACTTAAGCCTAGTTAATATTACTAGTGTCAATTGTCTCTTATATTCTCAATCACAATCCCATTCCCATCAGATGTGGGACTATTGGGGTGTCACAAACTCCCCTCGTTTAGGCCTGACATCCTCGTCAGCCCAAACACACACACAGCTCAAGATCAACAAACGATATGAGACTTGTCTCGCTAGCCCTGTCATCTAGACCTAGGCTCAGTCGAGACTCGTCACACGTTTTCGGCTGGTGATCCGCTCTGATACCAAATGTAACGATCCGATCCACTAGCAATAATAACTCGTTGGGTCCAAACAACAATCCAAAATGCTTAAATCCAATTATTATTACTAGTATCCATTATCTCTTATATACCCAATCACAATTCCATTCCCATTCGATGTCGGACTATTAGGCTTCGCTTGGTTAAGGTATAAGAGAGAATTAGTAGTACCAGGAATAAGTATAACTTTTGAAACAAGCTGGAATAATTGTAAATTTGTGTTTGGTTGGATTTTAGATTAGTTTCAGGTATAAGAAAAATAGTATTTGGAAGTGATTAAACAATAAGAGGAATAGAGAGTTGACTTTTGTGTTAAAAGATTAAAATGCCCTTCTCTTCTTAATTTTTTCTTATAAATTAAAGTTTCAAAAATTTATTCAAATTTTAATTTTTATTAATTTTAATTTTTTATACAAATTTTAAGTGTGCGCAAAAAAATTAATTTTTAAATTTTAAGTGGGAGCAAAAATTTAAATTTTTAAATTTAAAAAATTTTATAAAAAAATTGTATAAATTTTAAAATTTTAAAATTAATATTTTTTAAAAAAATTAAAATAAAATAAAATATTTAAATTTATTAAAAAATAAAGTTAAAAAATTTAAAATTTATAAAATAAAAAAATTTAAATTTTAAATTTTATAAATTTAAATATTTTTTAAAATTAATAAAGTAAAAAAAAAATAGGATAAAAAGTTGCTTCGGGACGCGTGTAAAAAAAAAAGGAAGAAAAAAAAAAAACATAGTTCCGGTTGAGGGGGGGGAACACTTGTTCCCCCTCTTAATCCCACCTTGTTTGGGTACAAAAGGGTGTATAACCTTCTTTGTACCCAAACCAAACGCCCGCTTAGGGTGTCACAGTTTATCGATAAGTCCAATTTATTTTTTATCACTAAATTAGTTAGATAAATAATCACAATCAAATTTCGTATAAATCTTTTTCTAACACCACAAACACCCCCGAAGCATGATTTCCTTTGAAAATCCCGTATGAACAGATTTATATTATAAAATCAACTTAGACTTCCTGATTGAGTTTACCTTAGGTGGCAAATTCAGAAACATTGATACAAACAAGAAAAAAAATGTAAAGATTGCTCTCTACATCTGTTGAGACCAAAATTTTTCGCCACCTAAGGAAGCGACACGTGGCATATACCATCGGCTAAAGGCATCAGCCGATAGGAGAAGCGGCCGACAAGGGAGATCGTTTCATTCAGGACTGATCTCGGCCGAAGGCAAATATCAGGCCACCTCGGTCGAGCGACGAAAAAGGCGAAATCAGCGTCAACTCTCGGCTGCCCGAGCCGCAGAAGGAAAGACCCTGGGAGGAAAGAGTGCGAGATTTGGGCGCGAATCTCGTAACTAACTCCGAAACGGCAAGCGACGTCCAGCATTGGAAAGCGCCGAAAATCACGTTTCGGCGCGTTAATTAGGGGATGAACCTAGACGAAAACCGGCTACTGTCCTATTGAGGAGAATCGACTCAAAAGGAGTGGTTGAGAAATTTATGATGACTCCCCTTAGATCACGTTGATTACTAAAATCGGCGGTTATACACATGATTCGTAAATGTATAAATAAACGAACCATCGAAGAAAAAGGGGCCCTACAACCTCGTAAGCCAGAGGCCATCCCTGCTATTTCATACCTTTCAATACTTGCATTTACTGCTTTCCTAGATAACTTTACCGCATTTCTTAGGAGTAGATTAACTTGTAATTGGTTCCTGGCTACCCTTGTAACTCCTCTACAATCAATACAATTTCTTAATCGGCTCCTTAGCCGTGTTAAATCTTTGTCTCCGACTCCCAGTTCGGCTCCTCCAGGTCGAAGTCTGTCTACCTCTCAACCCCGATTCCGCTAATTTAGGCCGAACTCTCACAAGAGTTGATTGAGAAGAACCCGGCCGAGCAAATTCCTCCTCGGCCCGATCGTTTGATTCCTTATTGACACGCAGCGCATTCACATTAGAAGGTCAACCCAAGGGCCGATCCCGATGCGACTTTTTGGCCCAACAACATTTTTTTCAAAATTGATCTTATTCATTTTCCAGGTCCAGTTAACTCCTTAAAATCTTAAATCCAGGTCTATGCTTTTGCTCATACATATGTAGTAGTCCTACAAGCAAGGTTTAAAGTATCGCGTCGTACCAGTTGGCATAGAGCGATATGTATTAGGGAGCACAGTATAGAAGGTGTCTCGCTTGGATCCCCTAAGCCGCGACATCCAAAAGGTATTGTGCGAGATAGCACGATACCTAAAGGATATCGTGGCAGAATGTCGCTGCGTCCCTATAAGGATACACATTGTTTTTTCGCCTCACAAACATCCGTTTCTCTCAATCTCTTCTATCTTTTCTTCTCCTCAACTTGCTCTTTCCGTTTTTTTTTTCTTCTCACTATCTTTTCCTCTTTTTTTTTTTCTTTCTATTTTTTCCTTCCTTTTATAATTATAATTTTATTTCTAATTTTTTTCTTTCAATCACTTCTATTTTTACTTTATTTTTCTACTTTGATTGCTTCGATTTTAAGAGAAAAGGCAAAAGAAATAGTAAATTGAAGATGTACTTATTAGGTAAATTAAAAAAAAAAATCAATTTAAATTTTTTTTATACATTTTGAATATTTCTAACTTGTAGAGCTCCTATTTTGAAGAAATTTGAAATTATGCAAATTTTTTTTATAGTTTGCAAAAGTTTAAAAATAGATCTACTTGATTAAGTCATTATGTGGTCCGATTTTTAATTATTTTTGATAAATCTAGCATTGGGTGTAAAATTTACAATAAAAATTGTTTAACTTTGAAAAAATTATTTTTAGATTTAGAAGATAAAAAATACTAGTAAAATTTAAAACTAAATTGAAGCAATTGATATTTAAATTTGCTTAATTATTCATAATATGATTTATTGTTAAATTTTTATGGATAGATTTCACAGTTTTTCTAAAAGAAATTAATAATTTTTTTTTCTTCAATTAATATGGATGAATCTTATAAATTCCATAAAAAAATTTATAAAAAAATTATTTTATCTAATTTTATAATTTATGAAAAAAAGGAAAAATCAAAAGAATTTGCAAAGTTAGTCGATTACTAATTTATATTCTCTATAAGCTATAGTTAAATTTTACTTTACATATATAAAAAATCAACTACTATTTTAATTGTTGAGTATAGTAAATTATATATAGCCAATATTTATATTTGCATGCATATCCATCAACACAAAAGAGCGTGAGACTTTAATCCTTGCCTACAAGTAACATTAAGTTTTCCTCCATAGAAAGATTAAACATTTTGTGAAGCTCAGAACGAGTTTGCAAGCTTCAAATTATAAAAACGACAAAGTGCCATAATGCATTTCATGAGTTGGGTTATAACCAGGGACGAAGCCATAGTAGGGCCCAAGGTGGCCATGGCCCCCCTCAATATTTTAATATTACTCAATAGTCCTTGATACTAATTTATCTCTTTCTCTCTTTTAGATAATAATGGCCCCCCTCAACTTTTTAATATTTATTTTTGTGCCAATATAATTTTCTTTATTTTTTATTTGTATACATTTTAAATAGATGAAAATATATTAGATTCTCGTAAATACATATCTTAACTCCAAATTTTTTATTTCATATTTTTTAATTTCTAACTATTTTTGGTAAGCTATTTTATTTAACTAACTAAAATATTATACTAAATTTAATAAATCTTTTAGCTAAAGTTATTGATCTAATTGAATTACGGTTATATTTAGCAAAATTTTTAGTTATTTAAATAAAATAATATAAATAAAATAATTAAAAATTAAATATTTTTAAATTAAAAAAAATTAATACTTTTATATTAATTATTTAATTAATAATTTTTTTAAAAAAAATTGATAAAGTACTAAAATTTTTATTTGAATATATTTTGACCCCCTCGTAATTAAATTCTGGCTTCGTTCTTGGTTATAACTGTGCAAATAGAAACAAATCTGCGCTCACAAACACAAGGACCATATAATTAAATTCTAGTTTCCTCACATCAAAATTCTCCAATATTTCAAATTTCCGACTCTTGTCTCATGGACAAAAAAAAAAAAAAAAAAAAAAAAAAAAAAAAAAAAAAAAAAAAAAAAAACTAAATGAGACATTTTAGATAACACTAACACCAGATCTAACTCAAATCCGCCAAAATCTAAAGAAAATCATCAAAACTTTACCAGCGCAGATTCCAAATTCATTAGATCAGATCAAGAGATCGAAACCCCATTCCTCAAATCAATCCACAGGAGCTCGCTAAACCTCTCAGAATCGAAACGAAATGTTGCACGCATTCAAGAGTAACCTAGAAATCGCATCAGATCCAAAGAAATCGATCGCGAGATCAATCGAGAGATAGAGAAGTACCTTACGGAGGAGAGGGATCAAACGCGACTGAGCTTTTGCCCTAGATCGACCAAGATTTGCAGGAAGAGGGGGATTGGAGATCCGAGTTGCGCTCGGGAACTGGAATCTATGCCTCCGAATGTGAAGGGGATGTTATATGCAAATATATATATAGAGAGAGAGAAATGCGCGCCCGCTTGTGGTTCGGGCGAATGAATACGTCGCGTGAGGTGAGAGAGAGAAATGCGCGCCCGCTTGTGGTTCGGGCGAATGAATACGTCGCGTGAGGTGAGTGGTGAGTCGACCCGAGAGCATTTTGCGTGCACTTTTATTATTATTATTATTATTATTATTATTATTTTGGCATTTAGAACTTTCAAAATTTCTATATTTATTTATAAATAATTTCTGTAAAATTATAATTGCAGGTGTGATTCTATTCCGAGGTGGACTTTTGTTTTAAAATTTTATTATTATGTTTTTTTAGCATTTAGAAACTTCAAAACTTTTCTATTTACAAATAACTCCTGTAAAATTATAATTACAGGTCAAATTCTAGATATTGCTGAAGAACTAAAAAGGGGTCGAGCTTATATCTAAGGCACCGTTTGATTGGAAAAAAAAATCTGAAATAAGATTTTGTTCTTCAAACATATTTGATTATAAATAAAAACAGTAATTCTTATTTTTTTATAACAAACTGATATAAGACTATAACTATTATTTTAGTCTTTCTCCTAAAACAAACTTACTCCTAGTTAAAAATAAACTTAATTAAAATAAATATAATTTTAATTATTATATTAACTCTTTAATTAATCTAATATTTTGACTATTTTAATTATTTTATTAACTAATTATCTAACTTAAGATAATTAACTAATTAAATATTAAATTATTTATAGTTAATTTTTATTTTTACTTGTTTCTAAACTTATATTTATTTCTGAAATAAACAGTTTTAACTTATATCCGAACCATTTTTTTCTGAGAAATGTAGCATGCTATACGCTTCGTTTATTTTGAAATAAATTTAGCTAAAAATGTGAAGCAGCTAGGCTTTTGAAGCCAGATCTCGAGTATCAACTATCAAGCTTTTTACCACTTGCGCTAGAGATAATTGATAAAAAAATATATTTATATATTTTATATTCAATATTTTTTTTGTATATCTGGACTTGAAACTTTTTAATAGATGGAACTTAATTAAATAAAAGAAAATTAAATAACATTAGGAGTCTGACAGAACTCGAACTCAGAATCTCACGATATGATATCATGTGAAATTATATGAAATAATAATTATTTTAATAGTTTAGGATATGTTTGTTTCACCGTAAGTGAAAAGGGAGGAAGTAATTTTCGACGGAAATGATCTACTCCTACTATTTGATTCACCGTAAATTAATGTCCACTTTATCTAAAACACCTAAATTGACTTCGCCCCGGTAAAGTCAATTACGGTGAAAAAGCGAAGTGAGCGAGAAAAAATAAAATAAAATATTTAGAAAGTAACTTGAGATTATAGTAATGTTTGAGTTGTATATTTAAAATATGATTGTATATTTAAAATATGATAACATTTGATTAATTAATTTTTAATATATTTTTATTTAATTTGTATATTTAAATTATATTAATTCTTACTTGTTTCTGAACTTATATCTATTTATAAAATAAACAGCTTAAACTTATACCTAAGTGATCTCGTCCACAAACTCAACAGCTAATAGAGTAGTAGTCTTTGGTAGTTCTGAAAGCTTTCAATAAAAATAGTCATCGTTTCAATTAGAATAACGTTTTTACAATTTTTCAGCTTCCAACCAAAGTCTTAGATTTTTAAGGTGCTCCAATTTGGTCCAGAGAGAGCATTTTCAATTGTTTGATGTGACGCTCTAATTTTTTAGAGAGTCACTCATTTTAGAACTATTCTAGTTTTAGCACGCTTAACTTTTTTTTACTTTTTTGAGTCTTACAACCATCCAAAATATTATAGTCTGGTTAAAAAATTTAGTCCTATTATATTATTTATATATATGACTAGTCTGAATTCCGAAGAAGTCACATTTGAAGTTCAGATCCATCCAAATAATCGAACGTGGCTTTCTTTAGGAGGGTTAATCCCAGCGAAAAATTTAAGCCCAAATCTTGAGGCTTTTTTTTAAAGGCTAAATTACAGAAAACTCTCCTGTAATATTCCGTTTTTTCACTTTACCCTCCTATTTTTTATCTTTAGGGGGCAACGGCGTTAACGGAATATGTAAATTGACCAAAATATCTTTACCTTATATTGGAGAGAATGAGTTTTAGCTTATTTCCCGTCATTCTTGAAGGGTATTTTGGGTATATCTAATAATATTTTTTAAAAAATTGACGGTTCACTCACGGAATGGTGACGGCGAGAAGGTAAATGCATATTTCGGTAATTACGAGGGGACAAAATGTAGGCTTTTAAAAGACAGAGAGCAAAGTGAAAAAACAGAATATTACAGAAAGATTTCTGTAATTTATCTTTTTTAAAATTATTACTTTTTTCCATTTCAGTTCGATTCGTTTTATTTTGCAAATAAATTTACATTAGACGCTTTTGATTTATTTTTAATTTTTTTTTACTTCCTTTGAGAGGAAAATAAGGTAGAGTTCCGTACAAGTTATTATCAGTGTACATCACAGCCTAAAATTTTTTAAAAAAATTGAAAACATTTTATAAATAAATTATCTATTTCGACTTATTATTTTATTCAAATATTTCGAAAGAAAGATAACAAAATTTAACTTTCAAAGATCATATCACGTTCAAATGGTAATATTTATTTTAAAAGGGTGACAAAATTTCGTTTGCATTAATTTATACATTAATGAAGATACTCGTGCATTGCGAATAATAAATATTATTAAAACAATCAAATTTAATAAAAATAATCAAAAATTGGTAAGACAAAAATTGAACTATGAATAATATTTCTATATCGTTTCGTTTTTCAAAATGCGTAACTTATACATTCTAAATTTTCTAAACCATCACTTTAATTTTTTAATTATAATTAATAAAATATTTAATTAAATTTTTGTTAAATAAAAAAGAAAAAAAAGGTGCGACAGAGATAAGGGGACATACGGTAAGAAAGAAAATGAGGGGGTAAAAATATAAAAAAAAAAAATATTGAAAATTTATATAATAATAATAATAATAATAATAATAATAATAATAATAATAAAAAAAAAAAATAATTGCCTGTGTATCCCTGAAGTCTGAAGAAATATATTTGATTTACTCCTCTCTTTTTTTTTTTTTCTAATATACCCCATACGTTCCATCGTTATTAAAAATATCCCTACCGTTTCTCTTTGTTAAGTTAAGTAGGGTTAAAATAGAGTTAAATAATAATCGGAGTTGAAAACTATCAGATATACCTATTTTGTCCGGGTTTAGGGTTTAGAATTTTTTAGAGTTTAGGATTTTAGGGTTTAGGATTTTAGGGTTTAGGGTATATTCACAAATAACGGCAGCTCCAAACGGTACACTAACAGAATTTAACTTCAAGGGTATTTTAAAAAGAAGTTAAAACGTAAGAAAGATAATTTTAATATTAGCCTTCTAAGATAAATATTAAAACAGAAAATTTTTTAAAAATATATAAGAAATTACCCATAATAATAATAATAATAATAATAATAATAATAATAAAACAAAGAAAAGAGGCCCTAACTCCTGCGCACGGAAGCGGAGGAGTTCACCAAATTCCTGTCGCGCGCGCGCCACCTCAGTGTGCTATGCCGCTTCATACCGCAGCGCCATGAAGTGCGATCGCTCCCCGGCACCGCACGCGACGCCACTCGCCTCTTTAAATGCTTCTCCGCGGAGCACCCTACCCTAAACTCCTCCGCCGCCTCCCCCTTCGCCTCCTCCTCCTCCGCCTCTCCTCCTCCGCCCCCGCCGCAGAGCTCTGGATCGCCAAAGCCCTAGCCACCGCCTTCGTCCTCTCCCCCCCCTCGCGCCTCGCCCATTTCGGCCCCCTCCTCCTCACCCCCCTCGCCGCGTCCGAGGCCCTCCGCCGCCTCCCCACCGCCGCCTCAGCCCTAGCCCTCTTCGAGCTCGCGCGCTCCGCCCTCGCGGTCGGCCACTCGCCCGACGCCTACCGGTTCCTCGTCGGCCTGCTCTGCCGATCGGGCCTCCACGGCGATGCCCTGAAGGTGTTCGACGAAATGGCGAGCCGCGGCCACTCCCCCGACGCGTCCTTTCTCGCGTTCTTAGCCAATTCCTGCGCCGAATCCGGCCTCCTCGATCCCTGTATTCGATTGCTAAACAGAGCTTCAGAGTTCAATTCCCGGCTAGAACCTTATACTGTTAACAAGGTGATGAGTCTTTTGATTGCGAGGAAACGAATCCAAGATGCTGTCTTTCTGTTCAGGGAGCAGTTAAATTCACAGCTTTTCATGCCTGATGCGTGGAGCTTTAATATAGTCATAAAGGGTCTTTGTAGAGTAGGAGATATTAAGGGGGCATTTGAGTTCTTCGAAAAAATGAGCTCTTTTAGGTGTTCGCCGGATACAGTTACCCACAATATCCTTGTCGATGGGTTGTGTAGAGCCGAGCAGGTAGATAGGGGGCATGAAATGTTGCAGCGGATTCGGACGGATGGCACTTGCATGCCGAATGTCGTGACGTACACTTCAGTTATTTCTGGCTATTGCAAGGTGGGTAGGATGGAGGAAGCATTTAGGGTTTTCAATGACATGATTGGTTTAGGGATAAGGCCCAGTAGGGTCACGTACAATGTTCTTATTGATGGCTATGGTAAAGCAGGCGACATGCCGTCGGCTGCTTCAGTGTATGAGAGGATGGTTCTTTGTGGGTGTCCTCCTGATGTCGTGACGATTACTTCTTTGATCGACGGGCACTGTCGAAACGGGCAGCTGGATGATGCATTGAAGCTCTGGAATGATATGGGTCAGCGAGAGCTTCGGCCAAATATATACACCTTCGCCACCATGATAAATTTTCTATGCAAGAAGAATAGACTAGGCGAGGCCCAGGATCTTTTGAAGGAATTGAATGAGAGGACCGATATAATGCCGCGTGCTTTTGTGTACAATCCCATAATCGATGGGCTTTGCAAGGTGGGAAATGTGGATGAGGCAAATTCTATAATGCTTGAAATGGAAAGAAAGAAATGCTTCCCTGACAAGTACACGTATACGATATTGATCATTGGACACTGCATGAAGGGAAGAATTTCGGAAGCCATCGCCATTTTTGAGACGATGGTGGCTACCGGCTGTGCACATGATGGTGTGACGATTAGTTGTTTGGTTACTTGTCTTTTGAAGGCTGGAATGCCTAATAAGGTGCAAAGCATAATGCTTATTGCATCCGGAGGCAGTCCAAGATTAGATATATCATCTGTGCAGGACAGTCCATTGTCAGTGAGAAAAAGCCCAGGAATTTCAGTGGCTGTATAACTGGTGAGTGCTCTTCCTGTGGAAAGTGAGAGGGCATTAGCCTTATAAATTGTACTATACCGGGGCATCCCAGCACCAAGATGAAGGGTGAGAGTTCGACTGACATAGCACTGGTCGCAATAGTAATTTTGGGCCCCTGAGTAACTAGGAAGTTCAGAGAATTTGTTCAATCGAGGTGCACTGAGTATGTAACATTATTCATTATTCACTTACATCTCTCTGAATCAATTCCACTCACAGGTTAATGTCATGAGTTACCATTATTTTCTTTGACTGTTGCATAACTTTTTTTGGACATTTAGCGGCCAATTTTGATAGTTTGATGAGAACATGACCTGCAAATTGGTCATTCATTTTCAGATTTGTGCGTTCATGTTACCTTTTGAATCGATATATTTTATTCTTCAATGTCATAATTGGGCTACGTAGTTCCTTCTTGTGGCATATATTATTCATGACACATCATACATCTTAAATAAAGATTCTCATGTGATAAGGGGAAGAAACTTCACTTTGTTTGTGTGTGGGTGTCCGGGAGATAGCCAGCCTCTAAGAGGTAAAGTCTTGTTTGGTTAAGAACATCCAACTACGTATGTAAAAATTTCTCTCTTCCAATATGAATTCACATGATTTTTTTTTTTTTATCTGATACTTTCTGTATCGGATAGTTTTGTAAACAATTGATGCATGTTTTGTTGCCGGCTAATAATTCTCTTGATACTTGTTCTTCATTTGTCCAAATTTAAGGCCTGGGAAAGGCTTAATCCATTAAATGACGTATGGATTCCTGAAATATCCATGCAACAATTAATCTGGTAAAACTTCCACAAGAACGAAACTACTATTGTGTTGCTTCGCTGGAATTTTCTTATTGCGGGTTTTTTTTTGCAATCCATTCAAATATTATGCACTATCTATCTTTCATTGCCAGCTGCCCCTCAATTTATTTTTGACTGTGTTTAAGCTGATATAAGGATAATTATACACTTTTGACCTGCATCAATAAGTTTTGTATACTATATACATGTCTGTTAGATAAACGATTGTTGTTCCATAACTGATCCAGATCAGATTTATTTTCATATTTAGGTTTTAATCTGATATTTAGCAATAAAATATTTAGTTATTTACAACTTGATGATCAATTTAAGACGGATATTGTGTTTCGTAGTCATTTATGTAACAAGTAAGTATCTTATTTCTGTTATTTTCTTTCATCAAAAATATCAATTGTCCATTATAAGAAATTTATTTTATTCCAACAAAAAGAAATACCCAAAGGCTTAAAGAATATGTTTGGAACATCATGGATACATTTTATGTGATGATACTTGAATATATGATTTCTCTCATGGATTTTACGTGTTGTTTTTTTTCCTTTTAACTGTTGAGGCTAGTGTCCAGTTTATTAACCTCTCTGGGAATGACAACGTAAATTATTTATTGAAAACTCTTGTAAGGTAGCTTTCTGAAACGTTTATCCAAGCATTGGTTTCTTAGAACATTGTACATATGATGAAAGGTCCAAGTGTATACTTAGTTGTTGATGGAGTTAGATTATTTGTAGCCAGGCAGTTGTCTGTACTTCACTGGGAATTAACAGGAGGGAGAGGAGTAAGGCATAAAAAATCGGTTGTGCCATCTTTATGTCAATAGTTCTTATTTTACTTTTTTTTTAGCTGCATTGTTTTGCTGTTTTTGCAAATAATTTCTGGAGGTTTTAACCAGTCAAAAACAAGAAGATTTTTGTTAGTGTAATAAGAAAAGTCGCTCTTATCTCAATATTTTCATGCTTGGACCAAGGTCACTTCATAAAAAATGCTTACTGCTATGTTCAGCAGAAATTGCAGGAGCAGGAAAATAACCATATGATGCGGATTTGATATTCAGGGATTGTATGTTGGAAAGAAGTTTTTAATAGAAAAATACAGCAGTTATTTCAGATCATAGTTTGCAGCTCGTGCAGTAGTTATTACTGTTATATATATTGTTTATTGGACATTATAATTAAGTTTCCTGGTCAATTGGAACTATGAGAAAATAAATATGCAAATGATAATCAGGTTTACCTTGTAATGGAAGTTTGATGCATTGTCTTTGTGATGAAACTATTAGCTCCAGGAGGAGGAAAAATTTAAGAGAGAAAAGCAAAAGGAGAAATCAACGTCTGAGGCCTTAGATCGTGCTATATCCGTTGTTCTATCAAAATACTAGACTTGTGTGATTCTCTCTTTGTGGACAGAGTTGAGTCGTGCTTCTGTTCTCACTTATGGGTTTACCCTTATCTCCATAGAGACTGGAGAGTGATGGAGTGGGCTAACCCTCATGGGGCTGTGTATATGTGCCAAAAACATTTTTCAGCTGAGCATTCTTTTAGGTTGAGGCTCCTTATCAAGTGAAGGATAAGTGTCTTCTGTTCATTGAAACCATACGTGATCCAAAAATCGGCAACTAAATTGATATTCTTTCGCTGCTGCGATCTCTCTGAACTAGTACATTGCAGTACTATTTTTGGATTTCACCTTGTAGGGTCAAACATATGTAGTTCATACCTACTTCTGAAATTGGTTTTAAGAGGATCGTCATCCGATAACTTTATTTGATCAATCTGTTAATCATTGTGGTAGTTGTAAAAGGCCATTATGCATAACAATTCTATGTTATTGGGACTAGTTTAAGTCTCTCAGGCGTGATAATTTGGCTGGAATTAAATTTCTCAAAATATTTGTTATCTTTTCACAAGTCTAGTCTTTCTTGTTGACATTTTTGCTGAAACAATATAATATTCAACTTGTATTATTGATTTTAAATACAGTTGATTAATGCTTTCCTCTTCTTTTATGACTTAGTTGAGCATTAAAAATTTTAAGAAGCTAGACATATAATGGAGTTCTGTGGTGAAACAATGTTGATGTTTCCTCTTCTGTAGGTAGTTATAAATATGGTTTCAGCATAGAGTTATTATTCCGCACTATACTCATGATTCCATTACAAGTTCTATGTTCCTCCCTGTTATTAAATATCAGCTGCAGAAAACTAAACGATGATCAAAATTTTCTATTAGTTCCTTTCCTTTTTTTTTGCCATTCAGTAAATAGAAATCCTATGCGAGGTTGAAGTACATGGGAGTCGACGAGAAATACCGTAAGTTTAGGGGCTAATAGTTTTTACTGTTCTTTTGCAGGGCATGGAATTGTTATATCGACAAATAGCGAAGAAGTTTAGCCAGCCTGTTTATTTAAGTCAGATGCTGTCGAAACTTGATTCGACGGAAATAGGGTTGGCGGCATTGCTGTCTTCAATCGATTGCAACCAGTATTGTAATTTTGATCTATGTTTCCAGAGGCATATCTTGCTGGGTAATTTCCTGCAACTATTCTTGGTTTCGGTACATGGTATTCCGTCGTGATTTGTTGTTTGTTTATGCGGAGAGAGAGTAAAATTTTGATGGCACCTGCACTTGCGTGGCTGATGAGGATTACAAGTTCAAGTTTCTCTGAAGCTTTTTTTTTATTTGGGACTCCTTCTGGAACAAAACTAGATAAATGCAGGCATGCTTTTGTCTTTTTTTTTCTTTTTTTTTTTACCAGGAGAAAGTATACTTCCTGGTCACTGTGGAGTTAATGTAGACACCTTCCAGATTAGATGCATGTTCTAAGTCCATGTTATCAAATTGTGAGATAAATTAAAGTTTTGGGTGTGTTCCCGAGTTTGAAAGAAACATTGGATAACAAATATAAAAATAGTTGGTTGATACTGTGACAGGGGCTTGTGATCTACCAAGTTTGTTTATGTTTTGAGATATCCGCGTGGTGCTTTTTTTAAGTATTTTTTGATGCGTTGTCGAAGATCCAAAATTTAAACACAAATAAAGAAAGAAATTATTTAATTTGATTAGTATCAAAGTAGTTGATTATTAAAATTGTGACGGCTACGAAGTTTCTTTATTTAGTAATTATGGGAAACTTTAAGGTTGCGTTTGGTTGGATATAAAAAAAATTTAGTTATACCGGGGATAGGTATAAGTTATGATATTAGCAGAAATTAATATTAATTTATGTTTGGATGGGTATAAAAAAAATTGTATTTGGTAAATTAAAGAGAAATAAAAAGAATAGCAGAAATTAAATTTTTATAAAATAATGAAATAAATTTTAAATTTTATAAATTTAAATAATTTATAATTTAAAATAAAATTAATTAATTAAAAAAAGAAAAAAAAAAAAAAAAAACTGCAGGTTGTTCCACCTGCGGTTTGGAATAGTTATTCCTTCCTAATTTCGGGATTAGGTGGAACAGCTGTTCCAAACAGTTTTTTATTGTTTGGGTACAAAGAGGGGGATATCCCTCTTATCCCCTCATTGTTTTTGTATCCAAACCGAACCTAAAGTTTGAAAATTTAAAATTTATGGAACAGCTGTTCTAAGCAATTTTTTATTGTTTGGGTACAAAGAGGGGGATATCCCTCTTATCCCCTCATTGTTTTTGTATCCAAACCGAACCTAAAGCTTGAAAATTTAAGTTTTTGTATCCAAACCGAACCTAAAGCTTGAAAATTTAAAATTTATTTAATTATTATAAAAGAAAAAAAGCTCGTCGCCTGAGAGATTCGAACTCTCGCGGGGAAACCCCATGTACTTAGCAGGCACACGCCTTAACCACTCGGCCAAAGCGACGTTGCATGCATACTCGTGCATAAAAATAAATAATATCTAATAAATATTTAAATAATAATCAACCATCACCTATTCACACAGAAAATCAACTGCCAAAGCAAAAGGATGAAAGTCCTTGCTTAGGTTGAAATTATATCTTGAGCTAGACGCCTACATTTCAAGCAATGTTAAGCAAAAATTTAGTCTCTGAATCAAAAACTCAGGCCGGTTGTCGAATCCACGATATTAGCTGTGCATAAATTATTATCCAAAGTTGGAGACGTTTGGATGCATATAACTCACGCGTAAAACTCATCAATTCGAAAAAGTCAGATTGCAGCTTTGGATGGTCGCCGGATGTCCAAAGTTTACAATATCACTTTGTAGTTGTGCGGAGTACGATCGGGAGTTCCAAGTTGGCTTGACCTCATTCGCGCGATTCCCGTATCGATAGCTTGCTTTGCATCTTCCAGTCAAAAAAGTAGTAGAGCTGATTTCCTGATTATAGATTCATAAACCATTTTTGGGCCAAAAGGTTGCTCTTCAAATAGAGCCCTAGATGGTGATGGATACAGCAAATCCCTGACTGCAGTTGTCAAGCAAAGAAAGAGTGCTGCATTGAAATACAAATTACCACAGGTTGTAAAACATGAATTTTCCTTGCAGCTTAAACAGTTTCATCCCCAAATATTAGTGCACATATCTTACACATTGACAAAGTTTAGGACACATCAATGTCACAAAAGTAAAAGCCAGAAAATGCAAATATCTGGATTGGTTCATCATCAAGATACAACAATTCGAGCGGTTTTACTATACATACAGTTAATATATATATATGTACAAGAAATCAATGGATAAAGTACAACAAAGATCGAATCGTCGACGTAGGCACGAATTTGTCAGCTTCTCCAGCCACCTCGGCTCGAAACGGTGAGTCCTCCCTCATACATCCTCTGGATTTCCTCCCTGTACTCCGTCAATGACTTGTGGGGAAGGGCCGGCGTGAGCTCGATCACGTCCCCCATACACAGTTTCTGCTTGGGATCGCTCACCGGCTCGTGGTTCAGCCTCGGCCTCAGCTCCTCTTTCAAAGGAAAGCTGTTAGGAGTCCATCTCGTGCTCCCGACCCCGACCCTTTCAAACAGATCCGTCACGGTCGAGTTCGCGGGAAATTCCTGAACGGACATCTGAAGTCGCGACAAGGGCCATTTCAGATTACTGAATGAATAACTAAATGTGCAAACTATATTTCTTTCCAATAAAAAGTGTGATATAAAGCATTTTATTTTTCGGTTCAAGGAAGAAAGCAGCTTTAAGTTATCCCCTCTGTATCTAACAAAGGCTAAAGTTATCGGATAACTGGTCAGATCAATAGGGGGTTTCTTCTCTAGGACAACCCAGGGAAGTAAGAATTTCTGCCAAAACCTGGAATTGTTACAGTTTTCCGGATAAGAAATTGGGTAATTCCCATCGTCCAAAACCAAATGTAAAGTCGACTTTGCCGTAGGTATAATAGGATACACCAAGAATAATTTCAGGCAATTATTTCCACAAACATGTTGAAGGATGAAATCAACCGGAAATCATAACTCGCATAGATAGCCATAGCCACAGCCACAGATAAATAGCAATATTTATTTACAAACGAAGAGAATGGGAATAGAAAGAACAAACCAACCTTCTCATTTTCCATCATGATTATGAAAACAGGTCCGTCATGGTTGCATTGACGCGTGTACGAATAAGGGCAGTCCTCAGAATGAGAAGGAAATGGGCACGGCGGCCTGATCACACTGGAGTCACCGAAAGATGAGCGCCGTTCTTTGCCCATCGTTTCACATTGCCAGCTAACGACCCATCGCGCCCACTCCACCATTTGCAGCACAAAGGAGTGCTTATAACTACCTTCTTTATACCTCCAATGTGCAGCAAATCCATATTCAGCCTGCAGATGCATCTCCCGGGTTCGGATCTGAACTTCAAACGGAAGCATATCTTCACCCAGAACAACAGTGTGAAGGGATTGGTACCTGCAAGCTCACAATCAGAAGAAACTCCGAGGAGAAAGCGCATCTATATATCAATTTGATTTCAGTGTATACCCATTTGACTTGGGATGATCTATGTAGTCCTTAAATCTCCCAACAACCTTAGTCCATAGTCCGTGAACAATATCAAGAGCTTTATAACAGTCTTCTTCATTCTCAACTACCAGGCGTAGTCCATGGATGTCGTGGATCTCATCCATGGTTAGATTCTTCCTGATAAAAGGTCGTAGAGACCAAGTTAGCCACATATATGATGGACATAAAAAAATGTCAAATTCCTAAAAAGCAAATACATTTACATATACACCCATGCAAACTATCCAACAACATATTTGCCTTTGCAAAATATGAAAATTTCAAAAATGCCCTTCAAAAAACTCAATTTTCTTTAAATGCTTGCACTTTAAAACTCTTTCTAGTACACACCCAATTTAACTCAGCGAATTGGATTTCTCCTCAGCTTAAGGATACTTATATAAAAACTGCCCTTTCAAAGCGTACTTTTGAAAAATCACACTTTCCAGGCTTATATATATGTAAATAGATGATTTTGCATGAATATATATCTACATAAAAGTCCTGAAGGAAAATTTTCACACGAGTGCAGGCAATGAAAAGAATATATGCAGAAATATTTCTAAACAAAGAGAGAACCAGACGTACTTTAGCATCTTAGAGTGGATACTGTACAAGCTCTTGTGCCTCCCAGATATAACAAGGTAAGGAGCGCCTTCATCCTTGAGACTCTTTTCTAGTTTCTCTACAGAAGATGTAATAAGTGCTTCGTCAAAGGACTTGCGGAGTTTCAATGATAAATCTTTGTGCTCCTCCGGGTAAAGATGTTTGAAGCAAATATTCTCCAGCTGCTCCTTCCAGCTAGAGATTCCTAATCTATTGGCCAAAGGCACAAAAATTTCCAACGTCTCCTTTGCAAATCTCTGTTGTTTGACCATTGGTAATGCCTCTAAAGTCATCATGTTATGCAGCCGGTCTGCCAGCTTGATGAGAACAGCTCTTGCATCAGCCATTGCAAGAAACATTGTGTGTAATCGGTCAGCCTCGAGGGTGTTGCTTGCGGTATTGTTGTCACGAGCAAGCTTGCTTAAATGGCTTAACTTTGAGACCTGGATAAAGTACAAAGCAGAAGTTAAAATTTCGATATTTTGAACCCTAGGAATACATATAGTATTGCCCAAAAGGAAAACATAAAATTGATACAATTTTATGTTAATATAATTTTGAAAAAATTCTCCAGTCTACAAAATGAAGCCGGACGAAGTTGATATATTTGACATCAGAAGTTGGAAGTTCACTGAATACTACCAACAAAACATACTTTAAATCAAAGGATCACATGGCTCCCATATGTGTAGACATTACCAAATGATCAGCAAAAATGATCTGCATAGTTTTCATGATAAACCTCACCAATGTACAACCCAATAAACTATTTCAACATTGGCCCTGGAATTTCATTTATATATATATATATATATATATATATATATATATATATATATATATATATAAATTCTCAACGAAAAGGCATTCGTGCTAGCACAACCATGGACACAACAATACTCTGATCAGTTGATCAACAGTCTATCTTCAATTTATTATATATCATACTATTTAGATTCACATGCAATCCAATGTAAATAAAAGGTAAAAACATACAAAACCCACACTAAACCCAACCGTTCAATTTGTTTCATTTGAGTCAGTCGATAACATTTTGACTTTAAAATTTAAGCTAATTACTTACTTTAATGAATTTATAGTTGCAAAAATAGCATAAAATATATTAACTAAACCTGTATTAAAGTCAAAGTGAGACTCAAAATAAACAAATTGAAAGGTTAGGTAGTAAAATCAAAATTTTGCAAGGTTGGGTAGCTAAATCAAAATGGTCTATATTTCAGGTAAGTTTTATATGATTTTTACCTAAATAAAATGGAGGCGAAGAATGATCTAGCAACCTGATATCTATGATTGAAAAACTTATATATTTATCCGAACGTAATCACCATACTAAGAAGCATGCATAATTTTAGGTGGGGATGGGATGAATTTTCATGAATGTACCAAAACTCAAGAGAATAATAAGATCTAGACGCACTAATTTGCTACAAAAAAGTCAAAGGTACAAAAAAATAACACGCCAAGCTACACTAAAATATGTCACACTTCCTAATAATGTATCATTAATAGATAAATTTAAGAAAAGAAAAGAGGAGAAAAAGAAATAAGTACAATATTAGCATACCCCCTCAACAAGATCAGCAGCACCAGCTCCAAACATTTTGAAAATGTAATCATAATCCATGAAAGAATCATCGATTGTGTCGTGTAAAAGCCCTGAAGAAACTACGGTGGCGTTAGCGCCGACCTTCGCTAAAAGAACTGCCGTCTCCACACAATGCTGCAAGTAGGGATCGCCGCTCGCCCTCGTCTAATACACAAATCAAGAGAAACAAAAGTTCAATCCACAATCTAAAGAGACCACAACTTCAATGGCACATTCAAAGTGACAAAAAGATTACGAAGACATGTCAATCACCTGCCCTCTATGAGCCTTCTCGGCTTCATAAAAGGCCTTCACGACGAGCTCTTCGTAGAAAATCTTATGCCGCGATTGAGCCCCGACGAGCAATTCCTTTGCGTATGGCTCACATATCGGTTCTATCTCAACCAAGCTCTCATCCAGTTCAAATGAGAGATCTCCGACGTCGGTGGCGATCTCCCCCTGAATCGGAAAACTAGGTGGCACGTAATCTAAGCAAGAGCCCAATGCGTTCATCACGAACCCGTTGAAGAGCCGATCTCTTCCGATCCTCCAATCGCTTCCCAACCAATCCCGCGGCGGCCTAGACACCGCAGGGCTTCTCGAAGCTCCGCTCCCGCTGCAGGACACGGGGCCCTGGAACACCGACACGGGGCTATGGTCGCGGCACTTGAACGACGACGAGGGCGCGTGCGAGGAGAACGAGTAGGAGCTCACGAGCTCATCCGATCTCTCGTCGCCGCAGCCGGCGCCGAAGCTCGAGGGGGGGCCATGGCGCGCTGCGGGGGCGGCGGCGGAGGTGGAGGAGAAGAGGCACGAGAGGCCGCCGGCGCCGGGCTTCTGGGCGGCGCCGCCGGCGGCGGACGACGGCGACGAGGCGGCCGCGGAGGACGCGGGTCGGGAGAGGAGGTCGAGGTCGGAGGCGATCTGGGAGGAGTGGTGGGGCGCGGCGGAGCACACACCCCCAGGGGGGCTCGCGTAGAGGGCGATCGCCGGGACGGACATGGTCGCCGGAACCCTAGATCTCTTCCTCCTCCCTTATAGCGCCTCGAATCAGGGGCTAGAAACCCTAGAATCGGGGATCGGAAACCCAAAATTCGCGCTCGACGAGGTGGATCCAGGTAGGGTTAGGGTCGAGGAGCTAGGATTCGGCGTAAAGGAGGGAGCTTTGTGGGATCGGGAATGGCGAATTGTTGGAACCCTAATATAATAATCGGAGAGGAAACCCTAGACCGTCGGAGAAGGTAAAGGGAAGAGAGAGACAGAGAGATGGAGGATTTATTTATTTATTTATTTATTTTTTAAATTATTTTTTAGCGGTTTGGATTTTAGTGCGGGAGAGGAAGAATCTGGTACTCTTTCCGGAAAAACTAGTACTTAAGATGAGGGATATCGTGAAATGACGAAATAACCCTTGTATAATGTAAAAAGAATAAAATC
>CM055060.1:50202025-50247025 GCA_029204045.2 Tillandsia leiboldiana | reverse complement strand
GCAATTCCCACTAGAAACCAATTTAAGAGGTTTCTGTTTCTTCACTAAAGGAGTGTGAAAATTCATAAAATTTAGTGGGAGATACCATTTGATTAAAAGTCCATAATCAAATGGAATAATGAAAGATATATAACTAATTGAATAACTTTACCTTTTGCAGAATATGGCTGCCTCTAACCCTCTTACTAAAATTCTTGATGCCAACCGCTTGACCGGTCCTAATTTTTCTGATTGGCTACGGAACTTGAGAATTGTTCTCAACTCCGAGAAAATTGCCTATATTTTGACCACTCCTGCTCCTGAACTTCCAACTGATGATAATGAGCAGCAGAGAGCTGCATATGAAAAATGGATAGATGACGATAATAGAGTCAGGTGCTACATGTTGGCATCGATGAGCAACGAGTTGCAACGCCAACATGAGCACATGGACAGTGCATCAGCCATTCTACTTCACCTACAGGAACTGTATAGTGAACAAAGCCGCTCTACTCGATATGAAATATCAAAGCGGTTATTTCGAGCAAGAATGTCTGAAGGCCAATCAGTTAATCATCATTGTTTGAAAATGATTGAAGATATTGAGGAGCTTGAGAAGCTCGGCTTACGGATGGATGCAGACTTGCAGACAGATTTAATTCTGCAGTCCTTACCTGACTCACTTTCGCAGTTCGTCATGAACTTTCAAATGAATAAGATTCAGTGCACTCTCTCTGAGCTCTTGAATATGCTGGTGACAGCAGAGGGAACAATAAAAGGTAACAAGGGGACAATCTTGGCTATGGAACGGGCTTCTTCCTCCAAGAGAAAGTCTAAATGGAGAAATAAGAAACCTAGCAAGAAGCCAAAGGGTAATATCAAAAGACAAGTTTCTAAGAAGGTCATTACAGGAAAATGTTTCCACTGTAATAGAGATGGCCATTGGAAACGGAACTGCCCCGAATACCTTGCTAGCCTAAAGAACAAGGCAAAGGACAATCCTTCTGAAGGTAAGTCCGACCTGCTCATTATTGAAACTAGTCTGTCGGTATGTTCTACTACCACTTGGATAATTGATTCTGCATGCACTTCTCACTTGTTCACCTCGATGCAGGGTTTAAAACAAAGTAGAAGGCTGAAGGAAGGAGAAATCACCCTACGAGTGGGTAATGGAGCAAAATGTGACGCCCCCAATAGTCCCACATCGGAGGTGGATGGATTTGTGATTGGGTTTATATGAGACTTGGACACTAGTAATAATAACTGGGCTTAAGCATTTTGGGCTGTGGTTTGGGCCCAACGAGTTATTGTTGCTAGTGGGCCAGGTCGTTACATTTGGTATCAGAGCCAATAACCAGCCGAAAGTGTGTGGCGAGTCTCGGCTGAGTCTGGGTCTAGATGACAGGGCTAGCGAGACGAGTCTCACATCGCCTGGTGATCTTGGGCTTGTGTGTGTGTGTTTGGGCTGACGAGGACGTCAGGCCTAAACGGAGGGAGTCTGTGACGCCCCCAATAGTCCCACATCGGAGGTGGATGGATTTGTGATTGGGTTTATATGAGACTTGGACACTAGTAATAATAACTGGGCTTAAGCATTTTGGGCTGTGGTTTGGGCCCAACGAGTTATTGTTGCTAGTGGGCCAGGTCGTTACACAAAAGTTGCTGCATTAGCCGTAGGGACCTATCCTATACTATTACCGTCAGGCATAGTTTTAGAATTAAAAGATTGTCTTTATGTTCCTAATGCTAGTAGAAACTTAATTTCTGTTTCTTCATTATCAATGATTGGTTGCAAATTTGTTTTTAAAATAAATACTTGCTTAATTTATTTGAGAAATAAATTGATAGGCTATGGAACAATGATTGACAACTTATATCACTTACATATGGATGCAAGTGTAAATACAGTTGAGCAGGAAATGAATGCCGTAGGATCTAAAAGACCTAGAGAAGAGGTAGATCACAAGTATATGTGGCATCTTAGATTAGGTCATATCAGTGAAGATAGGATTAACAAATTGGTGAAAGATGGGCTCTTGAGCTCATTGGCTTGCGAGCCATATCCGACTTGTGAATCATGTCTTCAAGGAAAGATGACCAAATTACCTTTTATTGGACAAGGAGAAAGAGCCACTAATATACTTGCCCTGGTGCATACTGATGTATGCGGACCATTTGATGTGCAAGCCAGGGGTGGTTATGTTTACTTCATCACATTTACTGATGATTATTCACGGTATGGGTATGTCTACTTGATGAGACAAAAATCTAAAGCCTTTGAAAAGTTCAAAGAGTTTAGACATGAAGTTGAAAAACAAACTGGAAAGTTTATAAAAATTCTTCGATCAGATCGAGGAGGAGAGTACTTAAGTACAGACTTTCTAAACTACCTCAAAGAAAATGGCATTATCTCTGAATGGACTCCTCCCGGCACTCCGAAACTTAATGGAGTATCTGAACGGAGGAATCGCACTTTATTAGATATGGTGCGATCCATGATGAGTTTCACTGATTTGCCTATGTCACTTTGGGGGTATGCTCTCCTCACTGCTGCATATATCTTAAATAGAGTACCTTCCAAATCTGTTTCTACCACTCCATATGAGATTTGGTATAGTAGAAAGCCAACTCTTGGTCATCTCAAGATTTGGGGATGCCCGGCTTTTGTTAAGAAGCTGAAGACAGACAAATTGGAAGCAAGGTCGGATAAAGGTAGATTCATTGGTTATCCCAAAGAATCATTGGGATACTATTTCTATTTTCCCCAGGATCAAAATATTATTGTGAGTCGGCATGCCTCTTTTCTTGAGAAACTATTCATTCAAGAAGGAGGTAGTGGGAGGAAAATAGAGCTCAATGAGAATGTCTCTGATGAGCAACAAAGCTATAATAATCGACCAAAAATCTCTACTCAATCAGAACCATTGTACATACAACCACTTCGAAGATCTAGTAGAGTTTCCCAACCTCCAGACAGATATTTAGGATTTGTCGTTGAGAAGGTAAAAGAAATGTTCTTAATGGGAGATAAAGATCATAGACATGATCCTACTAGCTATAAAGAGGCGATGTTAGACATCGACTCTAAGAGATGGAAGGAAGCTATGAAGTCTGAAATGGACTCCATGTATTCCAACAAGGTTTGGACTCTAGAGGATTTACCAGTGGGTATAGTACCCATTGGATGTAAATGGATCTTCAAGAGAAAAATTGGTTCAAATGGAAAGATTGAGACCTATAAAGCAAGGCTTGTGGCGAAAGGTTATAGTCAACGAGAAGGTATTGATTATCAGGAGACCTTCTCGCCAGTGGCCATGTTAAAATCCATTCGAACCTTACTAGCTATAGCTGCACATTATGATTATGAAATATGGCAGATGGATGTGAAAACTGCCTTCCTTAATGGATATCTTGAGGAAGACATATATATGGAACAGCCTCAAGGTTTCACCTCTAGCAATGATAATCATAAAGTGTGCAAGCTTCAGAGATCCATATATGGATTAAAGCAAGCATCTCGGAGTTGGAACACTCGTTTTAATGATGCAATCAAATCGTTTGATTTCACCAGAAACGAGGAAGAACCATGTGTGTACAAAAAGACTAGTGTGAGTGCTGTCACATTTCTCATATTATATGTGGATGATATACTTTTAATTGGGAATGACATTGGGATGATGTCATCGGTCAAATTGTGGCTATCTCAGAATTTCTCCATGAAAGACTTAGGCGATGCATCCTATATTTTAGGTATAAAGGTCTATAGAGACAGGTCTAGACGGTTGCTTGGCCTATCTCAAAGAATGTACATAGAGGAAGTACTGAAGAGATTCGGTATGGATAATTCCAAAAGAGGTCTATTACCTCTCAGACATGGAATCTATCTTTCCAAGAAGATGTGTCCTAAAACACCTGAGGAAAGAGAATGTATGAATAAAATTCCATATGCTTCAGCTATTGGGAGTCTAATGTATCCAATGCTATGTACGAGACCTGATATCGCACAAGCTGTGAGTGTCACAAGTAGATATCAATCTAACCCGGGTATGGAACACTGGGTTGCAGTTAAAAATATCCTTAAGTATTTAAGAAGAACTAAGGATATGTGCCTAGTCTTTGGAGGTCGTGAGTTGAAGCTAGAAGGCTTCACAGATTCTGATTTTATGTCAGATGTTGATGATAGAAAATCTACATCAGGATATTTATTCATATGTAATGGAGGATCCATTATTTGGAAAAGTTCCAAACAAGCAACGACTGCCGATTCCACCATGGAGGCAGAATATATTGCTGCATCAGAAGCCTCAAAGGAATGTGTTTGGATCAGAAAGTTCGTTGCAGAACTCGGTGTGGTTCCAGCTATTAAGGAACCAACGCCACTTTTCTGTGACAATAATAGCGCCATAGCATTAGCTAAGGAGCCAAGATCTCATCAGAAATCCAAGCATATTGAACGGCGATATCATATAATCAGAGATTATATTGAAAGGAATGAAATACTCATACAAAAGGTTGCTTCTGCTGACAATGTAGCAGACCCACTAACCAAAGCACTCAATCAACAAAAGCTGGAAGGCCATCTTGAGAAAATGGGTCTACGCTATATGGGTGATTGGCTTTAGTGCAAGTAGGAGATTGTTAGTTATATGCCCTATAAGCCAATCGGTGACACAACTATAGGGTTTGTATCTTTGTATCTTTCATTAAATTAATAAATTGGCATTTATTCATTTATATTATTCGTCCTT
This sequence comes from Tillandsia leiboldiana, assembly GCA_029204045.2. Classification (NCBI taxonomy): domain Eukaryota; kingdom Viridiplantae; phylum Streptophyta; class Magnoliopsida; order Poales; family Bromeliaceae; genus Tillandsia; species Tillandsia leiboldiana. The sequence continues at coordinate 50,242,298 of CM055060.1, read as the reverse complement.
AGAATTAATGGTAAAAGAATCATATTTCTAAGATGTTAGGAATTTGAGACATGTATTCTTTTGTAATTAATTTTAAATGCTCCTGATCATAGGATTATCATGAGGGCGATGATAAGTCCGGTTAGGTCAGTGTATATTGTGCTTTCCCTATGGGATGATGAGTCTTAAGTCATTAGTGTGGTGACACTAGAGCAAGTATACAGGTGAATGTTGGAGAACATTTTCACTGAGCGTGACCAATTATGAACAATCACATGGATGTCTACTCACTCGTCAGTAAATTGTTCCATGCTGTAGTGGTGTGAGTCATCCTTTGACCTGAGGCACCACAGTTATCTTACGTATGGGTTACTGTAGTTTGACTGTGTAAATACTTTATACCCTAATCATGAGTTAAAGTCAACATATGTTGGCTACAGTGGGTCATGCGTAAAGATAGGTGTGTGTCAAGATGGAATCTATCACCCTCGGTAGAGAGGTAACTATCCTATACTATCTGTTCTTTAAGATATAAAAGCCCTTGGTCAAGGCAGTGTGATTTTATGAAAATGAGTTTTCATATATCAGTTAATGATCAGATAAGATATAATTGAGTAATGGGGTTTGACGAGTTATCCATAACCTCGGCTCAATTAGGACAAGTGATAGAAGGATTTAATCACACGGTAACTACACCTAGAGGTTTAGTCTATTATTCATTCTACTTGGATTGCCGCGACATACTGCTATGTGTCACTCGTGGATTGTGGGACCCACATGAGTGATTAAAGATAGTTAATCACAATCAATTGGGAGAGTCAAAAATATTTTGGTCCATCGAAAGGAGTTCCGATGGTGACACTAAAAGAGTTTAGCGTCACATCTCACAACCAGGTAGAATTGAACCTATGTGGTCACACATAATAAAGGTTGCGTGTGATTTGTGCTTAGAGAATTTATAGAGACCATTTTGCTAAAATAACAAAGTATTTGTTATTTGCTAAGCTAGTTAGCAATATATATATATGTATGTATGTATATATATATATATATATATATATATATATGTATGTATGTATGTATGTATGTATGTATGTATGTATGTATGTATATATATATATATATATATATATATGTATGTATGTATGTATGTATGTATGTATGTATGTATGTATGTATGTATGTATGTATGTATATATATATATATATATATATATATATATATATATATATATATATATATATATATATATATATATATATATATATATATATATATATATATGTATGTATGTATGTATGTATGTATGTATGTATGTATATATATATATATATATATATACATATGTATACATATATATATGTATATATATACATATGTATATGTATATATATACATATGTATATGTATATACATACATATATATATGTATATGTATACGAGGAAACCAAGTAACTTAATGAAAGAAAACTCTTAATTAATTGATATTAAGTTATGAAAAAGGTTTTCATTTATTAACGACAAATTTTTCTCTCTTTCTTCGTTTCCTTCTCTTCTCGTTTCTCTCCTCTCCACTTAATAAATGAGAGAAGTTCATTTCCTCTCATTTATGGTGGAGGTTTCTCTCTACTTTTAACAACAACGAGAGGAGTTTACTCTCCTCCTATTTATGAGTCTTAGGCTTATAAAAGGAAGAGAGTAATCTCCTCTAATGTAATATAGAATTATATGAGAAATCATATGAAGTAATCATATAGAGTATATGAAGTAATTATTAGAGTTCTCTTAATCATTTAGAGTTCTCTTTAATCATTAGAGAGAAGTCTTCCTATAATCATTGGTCTCTATATTATAGTTAATCCTCTTACCATTGCTAGCACAATTTGAGGATTAATTATTCTCTATATTGACACAAGAAATCACGAAAGGAGTTTCGAGATTATATTGTGTGAAGCACAGATACCGGAGCAGCCTTGTGTGGATACACATAGAGGCCGGACAGTTGTGCGGCTCAAAGGACCGGAAGTTCAGATCCAATATCAACCGACAGACAATTTCGGTAATCAACAAAGGTTGAAATTCTAACCCTTCTTCTAATTAGATTAGAATAATAATTTTTGTGTGTCTCACGAGATGATCTTGTAACATATTTATATATATACAGTAATATCATAAATGTTATGATGTTAAGGTATATATGATTAGATCATATTTATGATTATAAAATTTATTTCCGCTGCATTAAATGCGCATGCACGCGCATCCGCTTTCCTTACACCTGCCACGTGGCGGCCCCCCTCACCCCGCGCTGACCCGCGCAAGAGGAGCCGCAGGTCCCCGCGCGCTGACCTGCGCCAGCACGCGCGCTTCCCCGCGCGCGCGTGCTGCGCGCAGTGGTGCGACGAGTGGGGTGCAGCCACGTGGCGCCCCACTGGAGTGCCGTCGCCGGGGAGGGCCCAGGCGGCGACTGCGCCGACGATCGCCGAGGGCTCCCGACAACGACGGCGGCGGGATCCCTCACGGAGCGACGGAGCTCGGCCTTGGAGCGATAAGAAGAGGTTAAAGAGTATTTTCGGTATATTATCTAAGAAATTGACGGCTCACTAACGGAATGCTGACGGCGGGATATAAATGCACAATTTCATAATTATGAAAAGATAAAATATAATTTTTTTAAAAACAGAGAGTAAAATAAAAAAATAATATATTATAAATTTTTTTTTGTAATTTAATCTATTATAATATTCAAATAAGTACATGTAGGCTGAGTCATGCACTCTCATCCTTATCTTTACTTAGTTCTACTTTTTATATGGAATAATTAAAGTTGGAGACGTCAACGGTTCGATGTCGAACGAATTTTTAAAAATTCAAATTCGAATCCGAATCCGGTTATCAAACTCAAATTCGATAGATTTTAAAAATTTATATTCAAATTTAAATCTGACTAAAAATTTAAAACTCGAATTCGAATTCAAAAATTCAAACCCGAAATAATAATATTTTTTTTTCTTTACAATATTTTAAAATATATTATATTAAATTTAATTTTTTAAAATATAAATTTAAATATAATATTAAATATTTATATAGACATATATTATATAGCGTAAAATTAATTCGGGTCCGGATCGGATTCCGATACTATCAAAATTCATATCCAAATTCAAATCCGTCCGATTTTTAATTTTTATATTCATATTCGAATTCATATCCGTTCAATATCGAATAAATTAATTTCGTTCGGATTCGGATCGGTTTAACATTTTTTTTTTTAATTATTAATTTTACCATATTTTTGTTTCCAATCACCCTAAATGTTGTTGGAAAATTCTAACATATTTTTCTTTGAGCAATGCTACATGTACACCCCGAAGGGGTGTATATCATACATCTCCATCATTTTAATGGTGGCGATATTTTTTACGGGTCACATCAAATGATCCATCATCACACCCCCACCCTTAGATGGGTGGGGGTGTGAGATGTACACCCCTTACGGGTGTACACATAGCATTTTCCTTTTTCTTTAACCAATTATTATTATTATTATTATTATTATTATTATTATTTTGACTTTTATCTTTCTCCGCCACGTTCAACTAATTATTTGGTTACTTCAATAATTGATTTTTTATTTTTTTTATTAAAAAATGCTGCAACTAAAATTGATTTTGTTATCCACAGGACTTTGTAGTTCAATTTAGGAAAATGCTAGATGTACACCCCAAATGGGGTGTACATCTTACACCCACCCCATCCTAGGGGTGGGTGAATTCCACTCGTCACATGATGTGACGAGTGGATGAATACCCACCCCAAGATGGGGTGGGTGTAGGATGTACACCCCATTTGGGGTGTACACCTAGCACTTCTCTTCAATTTATTTATATATCTATATTTATATATTCTATATATTAATTTTTAATATTTTTACCTGACGTGTCATAACTTTTTTATTTTTTAAAATTTTATTTTTTCTTTCAATAGTTCTTCCGTATAATCTTTTTCAATGTCCATTGTCTTTTCCTATTTGACGCAATTCTCAAAAATTGATGATTACGTGACGTATCATTTAGTTTTTTTATAAATAAATTTACTTTTTTAAAAAATGAATTGCGGTGGTGTAGAATAATATGTGGCTTCTAGTATTTCTACAATTTTTTTTTTTATTTTTTTTATAAAAATTATGAATGAATTAATATATAAAAAATACAATTGTACTTAGAATAATATGTGGCTTCTAGTATTTCTACAATTTTTTTTTTTATTTTTTTTATAAAAATTATGAATGAATTAATATATAAAAAATACAATTGTACTTTATATATATATATATATATATATATATATATATATATATATATATATATATATATATATATATATTATTATTATTATTATTATTATTATTTTATTATTAGAATAATATTTAAATATAAATTTAATTTATATCTGAATTCGAATTTACTTTTAGTGAACATGATAATAAAAATTTAGCATCCAATATATATATCTAGATCAAAATTTATATTTGAAAAAAAAATATAAGCGTCAATATAATTTTGTCAAAAATTCGATCATATTTAATTTAATTTAATTTAATAATTTTTTTGGGTATATTTGTAAGAAAAAAATACTAAGTATACATTTCAAAAGGGGTGTACATCTTACATTCCATTTATTTTAAGATGAATGTAGAGATAGCATTACTGAGGGATAATAGAAAAAGAACAAAAATATGGGACATACCAGTAACTTGTAGATAAGTTAAAAAATTATTTTAAATTATTCAAACCCACAGTTCAATAGTGAATTGATAAATCAATCTGATTTAACTTGATTTTAGTCAAACAGACCGAATTTATTTATTATGTAATATATTTAAATTCAACTGTTTGACATTATTTTAGTTAGTTAAATTTTTTATTAGTACATATTAATTTTATAAAAAATTAAAAATTAAAAATTATATATACTTAGTTTAGTCTTAGAAAAGTCAGTCTTTTATATATGATACTAAAATAATTATAAAAATATATTTTTATATATAATAAAAAATTTAAAATAATAATTAAATATTTATAACGTTATGCTGATATTATTGGTTCTACTGGTTGAACCAATGAATCTTAATCCAGTAACATTTTGAAATTACTGTTTAAAGAGATTGTAAGCGTTCTGGTCTGATTTTGACTAAAAATAAGATGATCATGAGGTGGTAGAATTTGATTGTAATAATTCAGAAAGCTTAAAAATTACCATAAACTAAACTGAAGTTTGAGGACCAAACTGTTGAGGCTGAAACTCAAAAGACAATTCATTCATTAGGAACAAAAAAAAAAAATGGTGAACATTAGTATAATCTACATACTCTGATCATCAATTGTCATCTGACTAAGCAACTTACTGATCTCTCATCTCCTGCATCAAAGAATTTAGTAATTCATACACACCTGCCATTTCCGAATGATTTGTAGATCCAACATGGAATTCATGCACAATTCCTTGGATGTTGATCCAGCTGAACCCTGTTTGCTTGCTGACGCCTCTCGCCTTCATTAAACATCTCAATTCTGTAATGTTTCCCCAGCTAGAATTTGTTGCATAAGCATTGGACAGCAATACATAACCTGCTGAGTTTTCAGGATCCACATCAAAAAGCCGTTCTGCGACGTCTCGAGCAGTGTCTACTTTTGAGCGGACCAGAGAAGCCCCCAGGAGAGCTCCCCAGACATGCCCGTTGGGTTCAATCGGCATCGTCTTTACGACCTGAAGCGCTTCTTCAACAAAACCAGCGCGTGCGATGAGATCGACGAAGCAAGCATAGTGTTCTAATTTCGGGACGACATTGAATTTCTCGTACATTTCTTTAAAAAACTCTCTTCCTTCTTCGACTAATTCTGAGTGGGCGCAGGCACACAACAAACCTAGAAATGTACCATCGTTTGGCCTTACGCCGTACTTGCCCATCTCAAAGAATAACTTCAAAGCGTCGTTTCCGTGACCGTTCGTAGCAAGTCCCATAATCATGGCATTGAAAGAGACCACGTCTTTCGTGGCCATTTGATCGAATACATCCTTAGCATCCTCTAAGCTCCCGCATTTGGAATACATGTCTATGAAAGCAGTAGCAAGAATCTTGTTAGATTCCACGAGCAATTTGCTATATCGAGATTTCACATATCCATGAGCCCATCTCCCGAGATTCAAATCACCCACTAAAGCACAAGCGGAGAGCACGCTCACGACGGTCACGTGGTTAGGTTTTGTGATCGAAATATCGAGCATATGATGGAAAAGATCCAGAGCCTCGACCGGCCGACTATTTTGCACGTATCCGCCGATCATGGCGTTCCAAGCGATAACACTCAGATTTCCCCTTCTTCTGTGAACCATTTTATCAAACAGATCTCTGCTTTCTTCTATCCGGCCGCATTTTCCGTAGAGATAAATGAGAACTGTGTCAACTGCATCGCCCGAAAAATCACAGATTTGATCACCAAATTCGGTAAACATGTTGACCCACTGCTCAATTTCCCCGGTCTCGAGCTTTGAGCACGCGGAAATGACCCCGACCATGGTGTCATCCTCCGGCCGCACATTTCCCTCGACCATTCTCGTAAACAACCTCAGGGCATCCTCTACCAATCCAAACTGAGCGTATCCAGAAACCAAACAAGTCCAACAACAAACCGACTTCCTCTCGGGCATTTCGTCGAACACCTTACGTGCCGAAAGGAGATCCCCGGCGCCCTTGGCGTACGCCGAGAGGAGCCCGTTTGCGACGAAATCATTGGACCCGAACCCCGATTTGGCGACATGGGTATGCACCTGTCGCACAAAGGAAGGATCTTTGGAGGCGGAGGCGGCTTTAAAGAGGAAGGAGAAGGTGAAATCGTTGGGGGAGAGAGAGCGGAGCTTGAGGGACTTGAAGAGGGGGAGGGCGCGGTGGGAGAGGTGGGAGGACTCGGAGAGGACTCTAATGGCGGCGTTGAAGGGGACGAGGGAGGGCGAGGGGAGGAGGGCGAGGGCGCGCGGGGCGAGTCGCGGGGGTAGGCGTCCGATGAGGCGCGCGGCGACGAGGGCGTCGTCGTGGGCGCCGAGGCGCAGGGCGCGGGCGAGGATCGTGGGGAGGTGGCGCGGGGAGGGGAGGGAGCCGAGGAGGGAGAGGAGGGGTTGAGGGTGAGCGGGATAAGTGTGGGAATAAGTTGGGGAATAAGTTGAGGGATAGGTGGAATAGCGGCGGGGGAATAGCTTGGATATCGCGGGATAGAGGGAGGAGGGCATAATCTCGCTAAGTCGTTCAGAGGCATTTCTCCAATTCCTTTGGGGCCAACTTTCAAAATATCTGATATACGAGATGATAAAATTTTTTTATTTTTTACAATTTTGGATATAAGCTCAGATTCTTTATATTTTTATTCGACTTGAATCTGATTTAAATTTGATCTATTAATAGATATGGTTTGAAATAATTTTTAAATTCAAATTGGGATTCGAATCCGAATTCGAATTTGGACAAATACTTGATTGTAGATAATTTTTTCATAACTTTTGTTCTCATGAAAAGTGATCCATTAGTTTTGTATTGAAATATTTTATTTTATTTTTAATAAATTTTATTGGACCGGAAATTAATTTAGGAAAATACTAGATGTACACCCCAAATGGGGTGTACATCTTACACCCATCCTATCCTAAGGGAAAATGCTAGATGTACACCCACCCCATCCTAGGAGAAATTCTCTTTATTTAGGAAAATGCTAGATGTACACCCCAAATGGGGTGTACATCTTACACCCACCCCATCCTAGGGGTGGGTGAATTTTACTCGTCACATCGAGTGACGAGTGAATGAATACCCACCCTAGGATGGGTGGGTGTAGGATGTACACCCCATTTGGGGGTGTACACCTAGCACTTCTCATTAATTTATTACAACACGAGTTTTCTATAATAAGAAATTTATTATTTGTCTATAGACTATTTAATAAAATTTATAAAAAATATATGCATTCAGATATTCGTATTCTATCTAAACTTGACCCGTACTCATTCTTAAGTGGGTACACAGTTGATATATTAGTAACTTAAGTATCAAGATTCGGATACGATTCAAATTTTTAGGGTACAAATACAATATATCAACTATTCAGACTTGATTCGGTCTACAAACACCTTTAGTTTGATGTCATTAGAAATACAGTATATTTGAAAATGCATGCAATTAAAAATGTAACGGTTATAACTATATATATTATGATATATGCAGTAATTAATTAGTGAAGATACTCGTACATTACGGCGGCGGGTAGATATTATTGAATCAATCATATTCAATAAAAATTAATAAGATAAGAATTCAATCATGAATAATATTTTTTGTAGAGTAATGCTACATGTACACCCTGAAGGGGTGTATATCATACACCTCCATCATTTTAATGGTGGCGATACTTTTTACGGGTCACATCAAGTGACCCATCATCACACCCCCACCCTTAGATGGGTGGGGTGTATGATGTACACCCCGAAAGGGGTGTACACATAGCATTTTTCTTTTTTGTATGGTAGGAAAGAAGAGAGAGAAAGATGACGGAACGTATGTAGGAAAAAAAGGGAGGAAAATGACAAGATGTACATACAGTAGGAAAGGAAAAGGAAAAGATGAGGAGATTAAAAAAAAAAAAAAATTCAGGAGATTTATGAGGGTGTATCATATAAGATTTGTTTGATTGTATGTAGTTGAGAAGTGTGTTAGTCAAATTTTATCATTTTATATACATGATTGTGAGATTACCTTCAATATAAAAAAAATTTATTTTTTATTTAAAAAATAATTAAGAGAGTAAGCATAGCAGTTGTTTAAAATTATTCTTCTTAATTACTAAAGTTGAGCCTCCACATGTAGTTTTACCTGCTGCGGATTTGGATTCACATTTAGTTTTAATTATATGTAATCAAATAGTCTCTCAAGGTATTTGATTTTTTAAAAAATCTTTAAAAAATATTTAATAAAAAAGTACTTTATAAAAAAAAATGTTTTTATAGTCTGCCTTTTTTTTGAAAAAAAAAAAAAAATCCAAAAGACGAAAAGAAGAAATTTTTATGCATTTTTTAAAGTTTTCTAAAAACTAATATTTTGAAAACCAATTAATTACTTTGAAAAGAAGAATTTTTTACTAAATATAGAAACACGTAATAAATAAACGATCAATTGGTGCAGAAAAAAACTATACTAAAAAATAAATAAAATTATTATTTTTATATTTTGGAAATGATGCACAATGGCATCATTTGATTAGAATTTTTTTATTTTTCACTCATATCATCACTATTATTTTGAAAAAAGTGTAAAATATTTTATATATTTTAATAGATGCTTTTACTGTTCTTGTATGCAAAATTTGTTAGCTAAGTACACTTTCAAAATCATTATAATATTATACAAATATTCTAATGCATAACATAGCCTTTTATATATCCCTCTAAGTATGTAGCAATTACAGATTTGAGGTTCCTTCAACACAATTACTAAAACATAAACATGGCACCAATTCAAAAACAATATTGTTGATGGTCAATTTTCGATTCATTCATCTTCTTTAATGCTGTAGTGTCATCTTCACTGCATGGCAGAGTCTTAATTTTGAGTTAAAAGAGAGAAAAATTAAACCATTTTACTGCCTACGCCGCGGACGAAGATCATACGTTCGGTTCGCAGATGCTGCAGTAAATGAATTCTCCGCAACTTCTTCCCTCAATTTATAGTCTGGATCCACTTTGCTATCTACATCTTCGGGCAATTCCTCGACGATCCACGAATACTCGCAGATACTTTTATCACTATCTGAGCTGTAAGTCAAGTAGTTTTTACCTGTTTCATGTGAACACATTTTTCACAATCAAATTCATCCAATGTAGTTAATAATGCGCAGAATAAATATCGATAAGATTCCAAACCTGAGTTCTCTTCAATCGCGCGAACCTTCTCAATCAGTGTTTGCAGCAACTGATGGTTTAAAACCTCATAATCTCTACACAAATGTGGCAAAAATATTCTCAGTGATCATCTTATCATTCCTACTAGTTATTATTGTACATATATATACCTGTAAGTAAATATAGAGTACAAGATTTGAACTGCAGCGGCTGCGAGAAAAGCCCATCTAACCAAGAACACTTTCGACATGATCCAAGCTTGCTTGTTGAAGTCGGCCTCTCCGAGTTTAAGTATCCCGAGCTCGACAATGAGTGTGATACATAGACCTAAGAATTCGATCACATTAACGGCTAAAATCCTTTGTTTTCTTCGAAAGTTACAGCGCAATTTTATGTGTTTAGAAGCATACCGAAGTAGAGTCGGCCTCTGATACCGAATGTTTGTTTCGCGCTGGTGAGCATGTAAAGAAGAAATATCAAGCAAGAGTAGAAGATGAATGACTTGATGAAGCGGGACTCGACCAAAATCGCGTTATGAAGAGCAAAGAGCTTCTCTAATGCAGAAAAAATGCTCGCTTGTTTCAATTCAAACTCTTCCTGCGCAAGCCAAAAGCAACAAAGAGCATTTATATTTATATACAAGAAGCCCAGAGAAGTGAATCAAGTAGTGACAAAGAATGTGCCGTCGCGCACCTGAGCGGCCAAAATTGACCGTGAATTTTCGATCAGACGGTCATGGGCCTGCTGGATTTGCTCTTGTCTAATTAGCAACTCATCCTGCTGTTTCTGACCAAGCTCTGCTAGTTTCTGAATAGTGTCCCTAGCCAAACATTTTCAGAAGAACATAAGAGATCTAATCATCTATTCAAATAAATAACCTCGCAAAATCTGAATCTGATACATGGCCTATCCCCAACTTTGCAGGCAAATATATCCAGTCAAAATGAAACTGCAGACATTATTATATATATGCAGATCAGAATTCTAATTTATATCCAGTGCATTGAATTTACCTGCTTTCTTCAAGCGCTTGTGATTGAAACTTCCTGAGGAAATCAAGACCTTCAAGTGCAACAGCCTGCCCATCCAAAAGCTGCTTCTGCTTCTCCAGGGAAACTCCAGCTACACTTCCAATATCATCAGCTGTGTTCTGAAGATCCCTCATCTTTGAAGCCATAGAATCTCCTACAACTCTAACTTCCCTCTCTATATCCATAGTTTCCTCCCACAACTTATCCATCTGATTTCCTAAAGTCTCATAGGACTCCTGCAACCGAGCCATGCCGGACTCGAGCCGCTCCCTCAGATCTGTCTGCCCTTCTTTTAGTTCTGACTGGGCAGCCGATATTTCCCTGGATTGCTCGAAGATCGCCTTCGAGTGCTCGAAAACGTCGGTGATCTGGGTCTCGACTTCCTTCGACGCCTGGGCTAATTGCTGAGTCTGGAGTTCAATCGAGGCTAACGAGTCGTGGACCGTATTCGAGTTACGTAGTATTCGCTCCGATCGCTCCTCAATCGTCTCGAGCTTCTCCTCGGCAAACTGAGCTGATCTTGACAAATCATTCACCAACTTCTCCGTGCCGTGCCTGAATGCTTCTGCCCTGAACAGATCATGCAGATAAAAATATCAGCAAGAAAAGAAACAAAAGTTTAAGGCCAAACAAAAATCACTTGTTCACTTTTCACAAAAGCATTACATATACATTTCTGATGTTTTCGCGACTTGGACCCAGATTTCGGCTTGTTTCGGAGTATCTATAGCACGGTTTTGAAAGCATAGAATCAAGTTCATATTCACATATATATATATATATATATATATATATATATATAGCAGAATGAAGTAAAACACTGAACTGTAATTGGTGGCAGAGTGTGTTGGTCTCAAGGAAGAACTCCAGGAAGATCTTCTGATCAGAATCAGTCAGCTTCTTGCGGCAGCTCACCATCGGAGCCGGGGTCTCGCACGCAGGGAACGCGGGCCGGCCCGAGTCCTCCTGAAAGCAGCTGCTCAGTTCCCACGCGAGCCGCGATTGCTTCTCCTTGTCTGCCACGATCTCTGCACAGCTCCAGAACAGGCTCCGGTACGCGTCCTGCCAGCAGTTCTTCGGCCCGGCCAGCTTGCTCCGCGCGTTCTCCAGCAGCTCCACTCCTCTCCCGTTGTTCAGGTTCTCCATCGAGAACTCGGCCACTGCGCCATCGAATGTAGAAGAAGAAGAAGAAGAAGAAGAAGAAGAAGAAGAAGAAGAAGAAGTAAAAGGCCAAAGGCCATAACATGTAGTGCATGAAGAGATTAAGAGAACAAAAATGAAGTGGTACTGCATCATCATCATCATCATCATCCTCAATGATAAGGGAACTGGCTTCAACCTGCAAGAAAATTTGATCATATGCATTAAAAAGTAATTACACCTAATAATTGCATCCAAATCTTTGTTTCATGCAAAATAATCCATGTCTAAATAAATTAAAATTTTTCAATGCTATAATTAAGAGAATATATATATATATATAAATATGGTAGTTAATAAAGTATGGTTTATGGCTTTATGCTGCGGTTCCTTGCATGGAAACTTATGCTGTAAACAAAATGATGCTAAATTACTTACTATACCAGAAAAAATTTATTAAAGCAAGTGTTTATTAAACCAATTTTTTTTTTTTAAAAAAAGATAAATAACACTTCATCTAAACAAGGTAGATAACAGTAAAAGCCTCTGTAATAAATGAAAAAAAAATTAACACATCTTCAAGTAGTTCTTACTTAATTTAGCCGACCATGAGAGGATGATTAGTAAAGCTAAAATTAATAATTATTGGTGCTTAGTTAACAGTACGAACCTCCCATACCATATATCTAATTTAATATAATAATAATAATAATTATTGGTGCTTAATTAGTTAAAAAAAAGAGGCCCATAGGAGAGAGGGACTAACCTTGTGTTAATTGCCTCTGGGTTTTGTATTATTGTGACCATACAAATTATATGTGTAGATAAATTGGGTGATCGAATACACTAATAATTAACTAATTATAATTAATTAATAATTAAGCCTGAGTCGGAGATCTCGTTGAAGCGTTGCGTACGTTCATGGGCGAGTGCGAAGTTGAAAGGGCGCCTCATCCACTAAATATATAATTGATCTGTTGATTGGGGGCTAAGTAAGGGCAAAGTTGTAATTATATATGTATTCCCCTCTTACTTTATACCCTTCTCCGCAACTCTGCTTAAGGATTTAAGCAATATGGCGTAGGTCCGTGTCGGGGTGTAAAACGGGCAGGCGCCCCCGGCACGACTCCGGGCTGGACCGTGGATTACTATAATATCGTGTCAGACCAATTCGATCCGATTTTTCAAACTGTACTGGGTCATCCCTTCAAGGCCGGTGTAAAACGGGCAGGCGGTCCTCCGGCACCACTCCGGGCTGGGTTGTGGTCCTGCACGATTACTGTAACACTGTGTCAGACCAATCTGATCCGATTTTTCGAACTGTACTGGGTCATCCCTTCAAGGCCTGTTGGCTCGGGCAGGGCGTGTGCCATACAAGCTGGGCCAGCACGGTCCGAACCCCAAGACCTAAGACAACTTGCCTTGGACCTTGGGTCAACTCATGGGGAGCCCTTCTTTCCATGAGCTGGTAGACATTAGGAAATATAGTTTTAGTCAAATGATCAAAATTTTATGATTTATTGTACCAATTTTTTTTTTTTTTTTTTCAAATTTATTTTTTAAATAAAAATTTATAAATAATTTTTTAAAAATTTAAAATTTTGTTATTTTATAATTATTTTTATAAATTTTATTATTTTTATCAAAATATAAAATTAAATAAAAATAATTTATTATTTATATATTTAAATTATATATATATTTTTTAAAAAATTTAAAAATACAAATTTTAAGAGGCTGGTCCGAAACACAGCCTGGCTCGTGCCTTCGGGGCTGGAGGGCCGTGCTGGGCCGGATGCTTAGTAGCTCCGGCCTGGTATGGCCCAGCCTGAATTTGAATCCGAGCCAAACCAGGTTGGCCCTTGACCCGTTTCGGCCCGAAAAATGTGGGCCCGACACGACCCACATTACACCCGTGCCGGCCCAGATTAATCTAAACCCAAATCCAAAATTCTAAACGAAATAATTGTTTTTTTATTATATTTTAAAATATAGGCTAATTTATTTATTTTTCTGCTGGAGGTTTGTTTTTCTCCTCTCCTTCACGCAAGGGCACCGTTGCCGCTGCCTTGCACCTCGTTGGAGCGCTACTCCTTGATGCTGTTCCCGTCGCTTTCGCGCCCACTCCTCGGTGCTGCTTCCGCCGCGTCCGCGCTCACGCCTGCCCCCACGCTCACACGTATCTGATGGGCACAATATCGCGAGCACGGACGTGAACATGGCGGGAGCAAATGCAGCTTTGAGAGGCAACACTCCGATGGGAGTTCATGACGACAGCAAAGAAGAAAAAAATAGAGGGTGAAAAAAAATAAAAAAAATATTTTTTATCTGCTGAGTAGATTATTATGTCGTTATTACAAGAAAGGCCAAGAATCAGAGAAATACTATAACAAAACTATATTATAGCGATATTTTTAAGTGTCTCTAGATTTTTTAAAAAATACCGTTGTCAAAAATACTGACATTTATTATAATATCATTATATATATATATATATATATATATATATATATATATATATATATATATATATATATATATATATATATATATATATATATATATATAATCATTAGAGTGTATAGTGACACATTGCTAGTATATTCCAAAAAAAGTACTGCAATTTAACAACACTTTTTTTTTTTTTATTACTTTTAATAACACACGTGTTTCAAATTTGGAAAAAAAAATCATAATTTTTTAGCATAGTATCGTCCCGTTATCATTAAAAAAAATATTATATTTAAACATATAGTGCTAAACTTTAGTTAAGCTAATCACATTTATATTAAATCAATAAGACTAAAAAAAAAAATCAATAAAGTTTTATAAATTTTTTCTAACTACTTGTGTGCTTCCCGTGCTTGTAGACGTACTCCTCAAGCTTTGCCGGGTTGAATACGCTCTTCATCGTCATCTGCGACCCTTTCAGATTCGGATCCGTGTCTTACACATCCGCCTAGATTAAGAAAATAATACATACACTATTGTGACGCCCCCAATAGTCCCACATCGGATGTGGATGGAATTGTGATTGGGTTTATAGGAGACATGGACACTAGTAATAATAACTGGGCTTAAGCATTTTGGGCTGTTATTTGGGCCCAACAAGTTATTATTGCTAGTGGGCCGGGTCGTTACATTTGGTATCAGAGCCAGGTTCCCAGCCGGAAGTGTGTTACGAGTCTCGGCTGAGCCTGGGTCTAGATGGCAGGGCTAGCGAGACAAGTCTCACACCGCCTGGTGATCTTGGGCTGCTGTGTGTGTGTTTGGGCTGACAGGGACGTCAGGCCTAAACGGGGGGAGTCTGTGACGCCCCCAATAGTCCCACATCGGATGTGGATGGAATTGTGATTGGGTTTATAGGAGACATGGACACTAGTAATAATAACTGGGCTTAAGCATTTTGGGCTGTTATTTGGGCCCAACAAGTTATTATTGCTAGTGGGCCGGGTCGTTACATTTGATCTAGATAAAATCAGCAGGTATATATGATGAGTCTAATCAAGTCAGTGTCAATCGGTGAAATCATGATATGTCAAGATAGGTCATATATATAATCAGCAGGGCAATCAAAAACAGGTGTCCGACTGGACTAAAGCAACCAGAGGGCCGAATAGATCAAACCCGGACCGAAGATAACCCACCTGGATGTAGGCAGATCCTCGAACTCCCGCTCGGCTACTGGGAGGCTGGTGCTGAACAACTGGGCCCTGAAAATCATAGGCATGTCAGTAAATCATAAGGACTACAGATAGGCTAACTAGGCAGGTGATCAATCATAGCATGTCAGTAAATCATAAGGACTACAGATAGGCTAACTAGGCAGGTGATCAATCATAAGGACTACAGATAAGAAATACTGTAAATCAAGATATGTCAGTGATAATCACTCATGAAAGCGGTAGATCATATATGCTGGAAATCAAAGGTATCCACAATAATCATGCATAAGGAACTGCAAGTGATAAAAGCATGTCTACCGATGCTAATACTTGAAATAAACTGAGCAATAGTACAAGGTAAAAGTAATGCGTCTATAAGGAAGCTACCAAACCCCTAATCAAAAGCCACCATATTGGTCCCGCAAGACCTCAGGCAAAACTGCCCACCTGGCACTACCTGGTTGACATTCCCTCCACTGAGGGTCACGGGTTGCAACTGCTAACCACTTTACCGGTAAAGAACATCGCTACGGGTAGCAAATCCGCTGATGTTCGTGAAGTACAACGGTGCGGGCGATCACAATGCAAATGCTCAAGCTCTCGGTCCACTGACCGGGTAATCAGCAACATGCCGAGATCCCAACAGGAAAATCATCTATCATATCGATCAAGATCTATCAGGAATAATCATAGGCATGTCAGTACAATCATCAGGGCTAATCTAGATAAAATCAGCAGGTATGTATGACGAGTCTCAAGGATCAATGTCTATCAGACAGATCATGTGATATATGCAGTCATCATAAGTCGTATAGGTATAATCAGCAGGCTAGTCAAAAACAGGTGTCCGACTGGACTAAAGCAGCCAGAGGGCCGAAAAGATAAAGCCCGGACCGAAGATAACCCACCTGGATGAAGGTAGATCCTCGAACTCCCGCATAGCTACTGGGAGGCTGGTGCTGAACAACTGGGCCCAACGAGTTATTATTGCTAGTGGGCCGGGTCGTTACAACTATTTAGAATTTATATACCTATATAAATTTATTAAATAATTTGTTAATTTTTTTGAAACCTCTTACTGAATATTATTTATCTTAACTTGTGATTAGGGTATAAGGAGAAAAATGATCCTATATTTATGTTGGCTATATTATTTATCTTAACTTGTGATTAGGGTATAAGGAGAAAAATGATCCTATATTTATGTTGGCTAATTTATAGAGATATGATAGTGGTTGAGCTTATTGGTCTCTCTTTTTTAAAGAAAATTAAGATTAATTACTGTTTGCTTTTGCTCAATCATGCTAAAGAAATAAAAAAACAGTAGTAAGTACTAATGAAATCATTATATAAGATTGCTAACCCTTTATATAAGATTGCTAACACTTAATCAGGTATGTACAAAAAAATCTGTCTCTCTCTCCACCCCAAATTCTCCAACAAAAAGTTGGTATGTGACAGTTGACAAGGATTCAAAAAAGATCATTTTTTTTTTTAATGAAAAAAAAATTAAAAGATATTTACCTTTCATCTTAAATATTTTCTTCTTAATCACCTGCAAGCACGCCTCGCAATGCATGTAAACTTTAAGTACCACCGAGATTACTATGGACTACACACCTGAAAAAAATATTTATTAAAATTTTTAAAAAATGTTAAAGCACACACACAATTATCAAATACCTTTTCTTTTTTTCCCTCTACTTTAGGTTTCTCTTCTTCTTGACTTCATACTCTTCCAATAAAGGGTCAAATAAGTTCGCCACATTGTTAAAAGGAAAAGTAAGTTGCTCACAACAGTTAAAACTATAAAAACTATTGCCAAGTAAGCAAGTGTTCTTTTGTCATTCGAAGTTATCTCTATTGGCTGACCAGTTGCTAAGCATTGCACCATATATTTTAATTCTGCAATAGTATTATTTTGCTCTTGTACTTGCTTTTCTAGCAGCTCCACATGTTCTTTCATTTGTCCCATACTTTCTTTAATTAGTGTCTCATCAAATGTCGTTATTCTTAAACCCTCAAAGTGTGCTTTGAAGATCTCTTTGGTAGAAGGACCCAATCCTATACCATGCACATATCCATGATTTTTCTCTCCTAAGTTTTGGGAATATGGATCACCCTCCCATGCGATCTTTCCTAAGTTTTGGGAATATGGATCACCCTCCCATGCGATCTTTCCATATGATGACGACCCCTCAGAGTTCTCAAGTATCTTTTTCTGCAAATCAATTTATGATCCAATCCTATACCATGCACATATCTATGATTTTTCTCTCCTAAGATTTGGGAATATGGATCACTCTCCCATGCGATCTTTTCATATGATGACGATCCCTCAGAGTTTTCAAGTATCTTTTTCTGCAAATCAATTTATAACTAGAAGTTATATTAACATTCAATAAACAAATAGAAATTTAGATCGAAAGATATAAAAATTTAAAGTCATACGGCTATTTTGTCATTCATGAATGTTCCATCATTGTACTTATGAGTACTCAAATAGATTTTAGCATGTTGAGTTTGTTTTTTTTGGGGATGATTTTGCCTCTACAAAAGTAAAATAAAATTACAAAAATTAAATAATTTTTTTTTAAAAAAGAGTTCAAGAGAGATTTATATTGTTAATTATTTAAATACAATAGTAATTATCATTTCCTTTGCAACGCGGGCAAAAATTTTCGTTCCAGCAATATGAGTCATTTCCAACATTGCATGGTTTCTTCTATTCATGTGTTCCAAGCCTAAACATATATCATAAATTTTTAATAAGCAAGTCAACATAAAAGTCAAAATTATTAATTTCTAGAATTTTTTATCACATTCCACTTATCACGAATTGTATTTGATGCACTTGCAACAAAAGACAAAGTTAAAGTTGTAAAGCAAATTGTCATACCAATTTTTATTTTGATACATATAATCAGCTAGTTTAGTTTTCCCACGCCTTCTTTGTCCATTCCCATCTATATAAAAAATCTTGTAAATAATAAGAAAGTTTGTAAATAGTAAGCTTATGCGATGAAGTTTGTATACAATAGATTTGTTATCTTTAAAGTGCCAATTCTGCTTAATATTGTATATAAAATTACACAAAAACAAATAAATAACAAAGAACACATAGTTAAAATGAAAATATAATGCATCAATCTTAGGAGTTTAATAAACATGCATTTCATATTTTCAATAATCACTTCATCTCATTCTTCTTGATTTATATTTGTAGAAGATTTTGAATTAGTAGAACTTTTTGTATGTTCATCATGGTTGTTGATTGGAATTGGATTGATGCTCCGTCCAATATTTATCTTCACTTTGAATTATTCAGATGAGTTTACGATTTGTCATCTCTTCCAACAAAATCAAATAAAAAAGAAACTCTTAAAATTGTGATAAAAAAGTCGCTTACATCAATCTTCAACACCATCCATATAGCAAACACTTTAGACTTTTGCCCTACAAATTACTGAAAAGCATAAGCCTAGAATTACACAAATGAACAATAAAAACCATTAACAAGCAATAGCATGGATGTTTCGCATGGACAAACAACAAATAACTCTATCCTGTGGTTTCAAGTTAATAATACAAATGAAAAAAAGCTGCATAGGGTGTACTTGCAAACATATTCCTTAGATAAGGAATTATGAAATAATAGATCGAACACACTATATGAGTCAAAGAAATTAGTTTCAAAACCATGATTTTAGAAGCTTATTCACAAAAGCGTAAAACTTCAACGGGCTAGAAGTAAATGCTGGTCATCATCACTAGCAACTACTCACAAATACAAAAAGAGGATTTATTACGTGGTGTTGCGGCCGAAAATAGCGATCAGGGATCGACCTCGGGTTGTTCGATGACCCTCTTGATGTGAATGCGCCGTGTGCCAAGGATCAAGCTATCGGGCCGAGGAGGGATCCGCTCGGCCGGGTTCTTCTCTGGTAACTCTCGCAATTATTCGGTTTAGAGTAGCCGAAGATGGGATATGGAGACAGAGAGAGGTTGGATTCGACTTAGAGTAGTTGAACCGGATAAAAGAGACAAGAATTGGACACGGCTAAAGAGCCGATTAGGAATTGTATTGTATAGAGAAAGGGGATATAAGGAGGAGGAAAGGAATAAAAATTACAAGTAATCTACTCTTAAGAAAAGCGATAAATGCTGGTATGAAAAGGTAAGTTAATCTACTCCTAGAAAAGCAATAAAGATATGAAAAGCGGGGGTGGTCTCTGGCTTACGAGGTTGCCTGACCCCTTTCTCATCGATGGTTCGGGTATTTATACACTCCTCGAACCATGCTTACAGGCGCCGATTTGAATTATTGACGTGATTTGGGGAAAGCCTTCGTGAAATCCTCAACTATTCCTTTTTGAGTCGAAACTTTCTCAAATAAGATAATAGTCGCTTTTCCGTCCAGATTTATCCCCTTATTGGCGCGCCGGAACGTGATCTTCGGCGCTTTCCAATGCTGGACGCCGCTTGCCATTCAGGAATCAGTTACAAGATTCGTACCCCAATCTCGCACGCACTCCTTTCTTTAAGAGTTTCTCCTCTTCGACTTGGGCAACTGAGGGTTGACTCTAACTTCGCCTTCTTCATCATTTGATCAGGGTCATTTGATGTCTCTCCTCGGCCTAAGACCATCCTGAATGAGGCGCGACTCTCCTCGTCGGTTGCTCCCTTTATCGGCTGATGCCTTTAGCCGACAGTATGCGTCACGTGCTGCGTTCTTACGTGACTGAAGCCGGTCTTATTTGAGACACGAATGCCCCTCTATTGACTCGTTTTCTCCCTCGTCCGATGTCTTTAACCGATGGTATTCACCATGTGTCACTTTCTTAAGTGGCGAAAAATTTGGTCTAGCATGGAATTGTTTCAAATTTCTGGTGGAGGGACTATCTAGCATGTTTTAGCTACAACATTGGACGGAGGGAATATCTAGCATGTTTTAGCTACAACATTGGACCCAAGTCTAAATAATGAGGATTGGTTGACCTTTCGGCATATTATTCCTCCATGTATATATACTAACATTGGAGGAGTCCTGAGTTATTGACCAACTCTAATTCTAATTAATCTATTTCAGTAATACTAATAGAGTTAAAGATAATTATAAATTATAAATTATTTTTTTTACTTTTGGTTTACAAAATTTTAGGAAAAATCTAAGGTAGTCTCATTTCAAAGCAATTTGAAGTATTCTTACTCTCTCTAAATCGTAACTATATAATGAATATAATGAGGAGAAGATTTGAAGTTCATCTTAATTATCCAGAAAAAATCAAATTTTTATAAGATGTATATTTTAATTTCTAGTTCACCTTTAATTTTATCAATTAGATTTAATACAACTTAAAATTTTAACATATAATTTTAAAAGTGGGATATATACTTATAATTTAAGATAATAAATTTAAATTTTATTAGTTAATTCATGAATTATAGAACTCGGTTTGCAAAGATTTTCGAACATTAAATATAATTCATAAATAATTAAGAATTCCAAATTTTTGGGAAGAAAAGAAATAAAATAAATCACCTTACATGCTCACCAAGTCGCTATCCAGGCCGCTATCCGCTCTCCGCTTGCCATTGGAAACCTCTCAGGGCGCCCGTCCCTCGCCATCGAAATCCTCCGGACCACGTGCCACTCGTCATCTTCCTACCCACCAGATTGTGGGTTGTGATTTTGTAAATTCGTGATTTTATAAATTTGTGTATTAATTTAAAGTTTTGGTGACTTATGAATAAAATTAATATTTGTTTTCAATTAATTTAATTTTTTATTTTTTCTACCAATTTCTTCTTAATCTTTCAACTATTTGTCAATAGTTTTTTTTTTTTTCTTTTCTTTTTCTTTGTGGGTCTTTTAGAATTATGTTTTTATAATGTTTTTTCTCTTTTTTCTGAATTGGTATTTCTTTTATTTTTAAAATAGATTGATTAATTTTTTAAAAAAAATTATAACGGTTAATGTTAATGGTATAGATTTAAAGAAAAAAAATTAATTTAATAACTAAATTTTTTATTCCGAATTTTTAATTGGGGCCGCTTATCCGAATAATTGAGAAATTTATTTTTTAACTAAATTTTTTAACTAAATTTTATTTGTATTATATTCGTATCGAATTTTTTTTGAATTCGAATTAATTAACTATGATCTAAATCATGGCTAGAAATTTACTATCCTCCAAATTTGTTCGAGACTGGATTAAGATGAAATTACCATAATAACGTGAATTTCAAATTTAATTCTAATTTTAAATTTAAATTTTAAATTTTAATTTTATATTATTTTTGAATATTTTAATTTATATTTTGATTTTGGATTGGAGTTTTAAGTTCAATTTTAATTTTCAATTAAATTTTCTAATTAATTTTAAATTAAAATTAAAATTTTGATTTTAATTTTAGATTTTGAATTTTAAATCCAAATTGTGAATTTGAATTTAAATTTTAAATCCAAATTTAAATTTGAAATCACATCTAAAATTCAAATTTAAATTTTAAATTTAGATTGTAAATTCAACTTTAAATTTAAATTTTGAATTCAAATTCACATTTAGATTTTAAATTAAAAATTTTTATCAAATTTTTATTTTGATTCCATTTTGAAGTGTATTGTTAATTTGAAGTGTTGGCTTGTATTTAATAATAATATTTAGAAAATAAAATAATATCCATATAGAAAAGAGGGATATTATCATCTTAGCTACTATGCTTGTAAAAGTAACTTATTTGTACTTGTAAATTTTTTATTCTTGGATGTAGAAATATGCGATTAGAATGATGGTGGACCCTTAGGTTTAGTAGGTGGTTGGTGGAATAGTAGAATGATGGTGGGTCCTTAGGTTTAGTAGGTGGTTGGTGGAATAGTATGATCTAAGGTGTAGAATTAATCAAAGATTATATCTAACGATAGAAAACTTACCAGCACCAATTGCTTGGTGCTTGTACAAACACAGTAGCCGGACTATATATTAACATAAGAGAATAAAATTTCTGTATGAAACACTTTAAAACTAAGTCAAAGTTTCTGAATAAATTTGCCTAACATGATAACTAATAACTAATAAATTAAAACATACGTAAGAAATCTGAATTTGCCTAATATGATAACTAATAACTAATAAATTAAAACATATGTAAGAAATCTGATGTGCAATCTTGGACTAAAAATTAATTGAGATTAATCTCCACATAAACAATAGTGTTCATAAATGGAAATATTGATCCAATAATATATGAAGTTCCATTCAACGATTAATCCGCATCATGCTATATTGAAGTATAGCCTGTAAATTTCAACAACTTATTTAGAAAAATAAATAGTTAAAATTTATATGGTATATTAAAGTATAGCCTTATGGCGGGTTGAGTACAAGATTATATATAATCCTGTATTTTTATCAACTTTCATTTCAATACATCAAATTTTAAGTTGATAAATGAATACCTACATTAAATTTTAAGTTAATAAATGAATACCTAAACTTTTTAAAATATCACTTGAGTTCTTATCCTTATCTACTATTTGAAAAAAATTATTTTGTATCCGTAAACACATCCAATACCTACCAAGTTCAAATTTTTATATATATCTTTTAAAAGTCGATTTTAAAAGAATTAATTTGATGTATTTTAAGTCAATAGATTGTTATTTTATTTTATTTTTTTTATGCACTTTATTAGCATCATAAAAAACAGAGTATTATACGAGAGAAAATGATCTAGAGTTTAATAAAATAATAATAATTAAATAATAGGTAAAAGAGAAATGGAGTGAGAGAAGAGATAGATAACACGACAGATTTTTTTTAGAAAAATATTTTTGCATTATAAATTTTTTGAAGAATATATTTGTGAGGAGAAAATTAATATTTTATTAAAAAATAATAAGTTAATAATAACAAACGAGAGATTAGATATATGAATAATTTAAAATAAATGAAAACAGAATAAAATTAATCCAAAAAAAAAAAAAAAAAAATCTAATTTAACAGCGACAGAGTAAGCTTACTCACTTTAAAATATAATTTTTTTTGCACACAATCATCAACATTACATTGCATTGTACATTCAACAAGTTTTGGGCTTAATTGGAAAACAAAGTATAAAATTAAAAAATCAAAAAATTATAAAAAATATAAATATTTTTATAGTTAAGTACTGAACTATATTTAGGAATTGAAAGGAATTTGAAAGGTTTTTTGGATTAATTATAAAAAATTTTATAGAAGTATTGTCCGGTTCTAATTCTAATCTATTTCGGTAATACCAATCGAGTAAAAGATAATTATAAATTATAATTATTTTTAGTTTGCTTGGCAAATTTTTATGATGATTTTCTATACAATTTATTAATAAAAAATAAAACGTAATACAATTTTGCATTTCAATAATGAAAAAATTAATGTATTTTTAAATTTCTAAATTTTTTAGAAAAAAATCAAGATAGTCTCAGTTCAAAACAATTTAAAGTTGAGAAAGCCATTAAGGGATCTTCAAACTTATTCACCTACAATGAATATAATGGGTGGTAGATCATTTTAATTTTTCAGGAAAAAATCGGTAGATCATTTTAATTTTTCAGGAAAAAATCGTTACAAATATTATTTTATTGTAATCTAAATTTTATAAAATATATGTTTTAATTTTTAGTTCATCCTTAATATTGTCGATTAGATTTAAAAGATTTTAAAATTTATAATTCCAAATAATGAATCCAAATCACACTAGAAATTTACTATTCTTTGTTCGAGACTGGATTTCAATCAAGATTAAATCAGCATAGTAATTAATGTTAATTTCAAATTTAATTTTAATTTTGAATTTAAATTTCAAATTTTAATTTTATTTTGGGTTTAAATATTTAAATTTATATTTTTATTATGGATTCGAATTTCAAGTTCAAGTTTAAGTTCAATTTGAATTTCAATTTAGATTTTGTACTTAATTTTAAATTTAAATTCACATTTTGATTTTAATTTCAAAGAAATATTTTGAATTCAAAATCCAAAATTTGAATTTGAATTTGAATTTTAAACCCAAGTTTAGATTAGAAATCAAATTTTAAATTCAAATTTAAAATTTAAATTTAGATTTTGAATTTGACTTTAAATTTAGATTTTGAATTCATATATCAATTTAAATTCATATTTAGATTTTTGAATTCAAATTTTCTTTTAAATTTTGATTTTGAATTTATGTTAAAGTATAACAGTAATATTGCTTTTTATTGCTCATGAACTTGTATTTGCATTTAAAATATTGATTAAGTATGGATAAGAAAAATATGGATAAGAAGAATAGAAAGGATTAAATTTTTTATTTCTCATTTTGTACTTAATATTTAAAACAGAAATAATAAAATTTATAAATACATCTTACCTATGGAATGTATAAATTTAATTAAAAATAAAACTTGCTTTTTTAATATGTAGAAATCTATTCCTCTATATGATTTCTCCTAATTAAATCTGATGTGGCATCATTTCCTTAACTTGAGGGTAATGGGATCTATTATTTTTAATATTTTATTTTTAAAAATATTTTTTCTCTTCAACTCTCTTGCTTCATGAAGCATCTCTTTCTCTTCGCCAACCCCCTTCCACATGACATTTAATTCTATTTTTTTTTGTAAACGCTCTCATACTTTCTCATCTCCTCTCTATCCTGAATTATCTCTCTCTCTCTTACACTCTTCACATTTCCTCATTAATTTCTTTCTCATGTCTTCACCTCCTCTCATTAATTTCTTCCTACAACTTACACTCCATCACCTTCCCTCATATTTTAATTTCTTCCTACAACTTGCACCCCATCACCTCCCCTCACGTCTATCCAAAACGTACGCCCTCCTTATTTGTCCTCATCTCCTACTCATTATATACTCCCTCATCTATCCTTTTGCATTTCCCTATAAGAGAGTGTTTGTGTATGTGAAGAGTTGGAGAGAGTCTTATATGCATACGAGAGTGAGAGAGAGAGGGAGGGAGAATCGTGATGTGGACGTGGGAAGGATGAGCCACGCACGTGCCACAGACGGTGGCGAGGATCCTTCGGCACGTGTGAACCCCCGGCATGTAACGGTACTCACTTCACTCTGCTGGCACAGTTAAATCCCATCCTTCAAAAAATTGATAACAAAATTTATTTGCAAGAAATTTTTATCGTAAATACAAGCAATAGTGTTTTTCTTTTTCTCTTTTTGTATTTTTCACGTTGATTATATATCATTTAGATTTAATTCTATTTTTTTATTCTCAACAAAATCTTCTATATTAAATAGTTTTGGTTAATTTGCATATTTAATATTTATTTTTTCTAACTATCATATATGATCTAAAAAAAATATAAAAAAATATTTTAATAAAATTTACCCGCTGCATCGCGCGGGTAACTACACTAGTACTTATAAATAATAGCATGTAATTTTTTTAAAAAAATATTATAACTTATAATTTATTTGTTTTTTCAAACCATTAGCTAATATAATTTAAATGCTAATAGATATGTATATAGTTTTGGCTATTACATATTAAATATGTTAGTTGCGAGTTAAATAATATATTTTCAAAATAAATAGTATAATTAAGCATCTATAAAAAAAAAAAAAAAAAATTAGAATTATAAAAGCAACGTAGTAATATTTATATCAAATTAAATAAATCGACATATCATTCACAAACATTATCAATCTGAATAGAAACTAATAAATACTACCAGTAAGAAACATTATGAATATGAATAGAAACTAATAAACACTACCAGTAACTTTACTATCACTTAAACATCTAAACCGCAAAATTAAATATATGAAACATCATAATAATCACATATAACATACAAATCAACTTTCGTTCGAAACATATAGTAACGCAATATCCGTTTGTAAAATTATGTACATAATATACTAAATATCTCATATAATCACAAATAATTATGCATGGTGGGTTTGGTATACGGTCACAACCACATTATTGACATACAATCATATATAATACAATTCATTACAACCAAATGTGTGTAATATTTAATTTTTATTATTCCACATTATACTAGTGCTTATTGTACCGATATAAATATCCGTGTCACCCTCTTCAACTTCTATTGTACCGATATAAATATCCGTGTCACCCTCTTCAACTTCTATAAATTGTTGCTCTAATTTTTTATTGAAATATGATCATTATTTTGATTTGCTCTAACTTTTCGTTAAAATATCAATCATTATCTTAATGTCACTGAATAAAATTGTGCGTCACGTAACACGCCATAGCAATAAAACCATTTTTTCAATATACCAAATATTTTTTCCACCATTTTTTCAATATACTAAATATTTTTTCCACCACATTCCTTAATTTGAATTTTTTTCAATATACAAAATATTTTTTCCACCATATTCCTTAATTTGAATTTTTTTCAAT
Source organism: Tillandsia leiboldiana (assembly GCA_029204045.2). NCBI lineage: Eukaryota > Viridiplantae > Streptophyta > Magnoliopsida > Poales > Bromeliaceae > Tillandsia > Tillandsia leiboldiana. The sequence continues at coordinate 50,215,102 of CM055060.1, read as the reverse complement.
ATACAAAATATTTTCTCCACCATATTTCTTAATTTAGATTCTAATTTTTTTTCTCATTTTTTTTTCAATATACGAAATAATATGTTTTAGGATCTCATTCTAAAAAGGAATAACCCTTATCTCAACCCTTATCTCCTTTATCAAACAAATAGTGAAAGGAATAACCCCTATCTCCTTTATCAAACAAATAGTGATTAAAAAGGAATAACCCCTATCTCCTTTATCAAACAACCCTTATCTCCTTTATCAAACAAATAGTGAAAGGAATAACCCCTATCTCCTTTATCAAACAAATAGTGATTAAAAAGGAATAACCCCTATCTCCTTTATCAAACAAATAGTGATTAAAAAGGAATAACCCTTATCTCAACCCTTATCTCCTTTATCAAACAAATAGTGAAAGGAATAACCCCTATCTCCTTTATCAAACAAATAGTGATTAAGTCTTACTTAAATATCTGAATATGGATATGTTATGTTTTTCTTTCTTTTATGATTGCAAGATTCGGTTATTCAGAAAAGCATGAAAACTATTTTTTGAAAAAAAAAAAAAAAAAAATCATGAAAACATTTTTATCCTACCATTTTTGTTTTTTGAATAAAAAATTCTGAACCAAACAATCAGATTTTAGCCCATTTGAAAGATTTTGATATTCATGACTTAGAATGAACCAGCATATCATTTATGGCCTGATTCATCTTATTATAATAAAATGATAAAGAAGCTTTATTATAAGCTTTTCTGATTATTTTATTATAATACTAATCAATCAAATATTATAAGGTTCTAGATTCTTGAATAAACTAAAAGATATATGTTGAATAAAATTATTCATCTATCTAAACAGAGTCAAGCTTTTAAAAGTGTTCTACTATGTTATTTTTTTCACTTAGAGAAAAGAATTATTGGTTCCATAACGTCCATTTTCACATGTCATGCGATGGACCAAGCAAAGTAAGAAGTAAAATAATTTGGAGAGTTTAGAATTTCAAAAGTTAAATTAAATAGTTGGATCCAATTAAAACTTAACTGAAAACTTAAGGAGTTGAGGATTCAAATAAGTGTGCTATTAGAAGGAAAAGATTATCATCTAAAATTCAAATGTAGTATCATGGGCATAATTTATTGCAGAAATTGTGAGAGCAAAAAGAGGTGAGTTGTATATCTCCAAGAAACTCCTGAAGAACAACATTTTAACAAACTATATGCAATATATGCATCTGAATAGGATAAATGTACAATAATGCAACAGTCGAACACTTGTGTTTGAAATGACATCCTAACAAAACCAAAAAGTTGGAACTCCAACAAAAAAAGAAAAAAAAATAAAAAAAATTGATGCTTAAGATTCAACAAAATAACTACTTGCAATGATAAGATAACAAATATTTGAAAACACAGCTCTGAAGAATTTTCCTTTTTTGGTTTTGCAAAAAGGTGCAAACAAAAGTTGATCGCATCAACAGCATTGATCAGTATTTTAAGACAAAGGAATAAAATCATATATTATATATACTATACATGGTAGTAATCTGATTACAAGACAAGATGAAGATATTGTGCTCAGCAAACAAATAACTTATATATAACTAATTACTGCATCTATATGCCCATCATAAACAGTTTAAATATTCTGTGCCGACCATCTAAAACACTGCATGATATTAGTGTACTCTTGGCCAATTCGTCGTCCGGCAGCGACGAATTGGCATATGCCACAGAAAAGCATAGCCAGAAAAGACCGGTTATCGCGCTCGCTTCGTTACTTAATCATAAGTATAATATAGCCGACGAGAACCACTAGGAGATATTATTCTTTAAAATTGGGGTACCACGGCAACCATAAGATAGAACCGACTAAAAGAACAACAAGCATCCCTGAATAAAGAGGTTCGGCATTTTGTTAACCTTACCTCGCATACCAAACAGCTCCGACAAATGTAACAGATGACGGAAAAGTCGCAAGAGTACAAAAAGAGAGGTATGTATTGCCTTTTGACTGGTTCGCTCCACAGCTGATGTGGTACACAAAGTCCAGGCGATAATTCTTCACCAGTGGCAAAAAAAAATCCTCCAACTTATAGCCTAATATTGTGCACACCTACAACTGCGCAGCGAGGATCTCATTCCATGCATCAGGAATACCCGGTAGGCACCAATGCAAGCAATCCTGTACTCCCTCCGTGGCGGTAACGCTATACTTCGATATATGCCCCTCGTCCCTCAATTTCGATAAAGCAGTTATATCCAGAAGGTTAACCCTTGTGCCCCTCACTGCGAGCTCAGCATCCGCATCGGCAGAACCATCATGTGAAACTATACTCCCACCCGCCAAAGGGTTTGTGTTGTCGCACCTTCCCCCGGAATTCCACTCCCCGTTAAAGAAGTGCCTAGGAGACATCGACCTGAGAAAGACTTTAAGTCGAGGGTGATTAGGGAGCCGAGAATCTAGCCACTTAACAACACTGTGTATAGTAAAATTCTTGGCTTTCCACATAGGGGCAATCTCCTTATTGGTGTTGGGGAATCCATTAACATACATCTCCCATCTGTTCGCTTTAAGCTTCCCTCTATTCCAGTGGTGGCCTGTGTTAAGAATTACTACATCCAATTTATCGAGATTTTGTGTAACAAAGGATGGGGGGCGATCGAGGTGCATGGCATAACTGGTAGTAGGGTTCGATGTGTTAAGAGGCTCTAAGTCACATAGTGTGGATGTCCAGTAGAATAGAATGGTGGTATTTGTGCTCGGAAATCGATAAGCCCAACCATTAGGTCGAATCGCACCAGCCTCTTGCACAAAACCGTACATTACACCCACGTCCTCCACATCTGGTCTCTCTTTCCCTTCAGTCACCATGCACATCATAGATTGGAACATTTGCCTTCCTAAGGAATCACCTACAAAGGCAATAGTTTTGTCCTGCATCCTGGTATTTACTAAAATCAGTTGGGCTTGAACGAATATTTACTTCTAGTTAGGTCATGCGATACCGAATCAAACAAATCATACCTTTTCAAGAATTCAGGTCCTTCAAACTCAGGCATGTCGCAGCCTTCAGGCTGCCACTTAAATTTCTCGTAGGCGAAATCCGTGCGTTGAGTCAACCGACAGGCCCACATCTCAGAGAGCCACTGTTTACACCCAGAACCAGAATATAAAGGTCTTCTGTTATCAGGAACCCATTTTCCCTTGGCAAAGTTACATCCTACAAATAGCAATTTAAAACCTCGTCATAATTTAAAATTCCAAGAAATCATAGCACGCGTTGAAGCCATTGGGCTCATGTTACAAGAACAATTCAAATTGGAGCTTCAAATGAGGTAATATGATAAATTTCGGACAGGCAAATTCGAAACAAGGAAATAGAATGTGAATCAAATGAAATCTTTGAAAGAAAAGGACTAGCAAATGTAAGAGTTTATTATAAAACAGAGACGTCACCTTTCTTCTCCCCTGTAACTTCGTCGTCCCCTTTAGTTTTCTCAGAGCCAATTATTGTAGAATCTAACGATGCTGCATGTGGAACTTCCTCTGCTTTTTCAGTAGCTGTTCGTGGTAATGTCTCTCCATTTGGAAAATCTTCCTCTGCAGAGGGGTGGTGATGTAGATACCTTGTTTCAGCAACTGCAGTGAATGAGAATTGCACGACAAAACACAAAAACCAGAAGGAAGAATGTTATTTATAAGCGAAGGGAGTAAAATGAAACCAACATAAAAGGGTATGACTATAGGCACAATGAATGAACCTGGAGGAAATAGAATTAATTGATCTGGGGGCAGGATAAGAGACGATTGATATGGTGCTTTCTCCCATGCCAAAACTAGAAGTGTTGTGCAAAAAGCAATGACGGCGAGTTTAAGTTGTTTGCTTCTTAACCCATTTAAGTTCCCCAATTTCATCCCTCTCTTGATAACTGCAAACTCTCACTGGCACCTTTTGTCAGCTGAAATGTACCTGGGAACCAAAAATAGATAATTCAGTGGTCATTGGTTAAGTAGGAAACATAGCAACTGTTTCATACACAAAAAAGTATTATTATTAGTGTGAGTAACAATAATGGTATCACATACATTCCTAATGAAGTTATGGCTCCTGTGACACTCTGTCGAACTAGCATTTAGCTTACAATTTAGACTTTTTTTAAAAAAAAAGTATATATACTTGTATTTCCTAATCCAGTAAAGTTTTCAAATTTCTTTTTCCTATCTGAGTAAACTATGAATTTCACCAATTAGTGGACTTGGGCTTTTATATTTCCTTCCCAGCTGTGTCTACCATGAATCTTCAATAGAATGCTAGATTTGATATCCAGTCAACATCAGGCTTTGATGCAATGCCATTTTCAAGATTGCGTACCAATAATACAGCGGCAACACAAGGACTAAAAAAGACTAGTTGGATCATGTTGGGAAATAATGCGTCTTGACCTTCCATAAGGATGTTGTCTCATTAGATGAGCTGTTCACAAACTCCCTTTCCTATTTACAGCTGTCTGCTAACATACTAAGTTATGATTTCATGAGAACCAAAAGTCCAGGGCTCAAAATACATCTAAATTCCAGTTATACTTTAGGCCTTGTTTGGATGCCTTATTATGACAACTTATCCGGTATGAATATTTTCTTGTGTGACTGAAAGTTAGGAGTTTGATTTTTGCTCTCCGAGAGGTTTTGGCATCTATGATTTGGTAGGATATTAAAATTCACCTATGAGATAATTATTTCATGTTATTACGGAAAAATAACATGAAGGCCAAATATGGTATCCATTTTAGACATTCTATCACACTCCTCATCTCCCAACTACGATATGTTTCTTGAGTAAATCAAACAGATACCCTGAATAAGAAGTGCATGCATCCAAACAGGGCCATTGAGGCCGTCATCGCTGAAAATTAATTCCCACCCCCCCCCCCCCCCTTCTTTTTTTTCCTCTAAAATGAATTTCCAATTAAGACATTGTAACTCATTTTGACTAGTTTATGCTATATACAAGGAGTGTACACACTCTAACGGACATTAAGGATTTTTACCAGATAAGTGAACTTGGGGATGTTGTAGCCTGACATGTATAAGTAAAAGATCAGAAATATATAAGGCTGTTTTCGGCATCATCCATCATTTCGCTGGTTTTTAAAAAAGATCTGAGTTAAAATTCTACTTTTTCATTTGTGATCAGCGGTCATTTTGCAAACTCACCGCTGATACTAAGCAAAATAAACTTACAATCATAATGTCATCATTTGTTTGAAACAATAATAAACCCCAAAGATACGAAAAAAAAAGAAACAATGTAGCAATCTTAGAAAAAATGAAACAGAAAGATACAAACAACGATGGCAAGCAAACCCAAATTATAGTCCAAAATTCTGAGACAACATCTGCATTTCTACAACCATTCTACTCTCATTTCTTCCAATCCCTCTTTCGCTGCTTCTTGTTATTATACTATTCTACACTCACATTATAAAAATAACTCTCTTAAAAATTTTTGAACAATCAAATAAGCCCCCTTAAACTATTTGCATAACCTTTCATATACTATTTACAGTTAAATGACACAAAAAGGGTAAAACTTACAGATACTAACTATACTATCCAAAAACTTCTCACTCAAACACTTTAGCTGAAACCAAAGAAAAAATGCGACAGCGAACAATACTTTCCTATGGAAGGATCTTCTTAACACAAATGAGCTATTTTTACAGAAGATCAACAAAACCTAACAAATAAGCAACTTTTTCTCTTTTTTTTTTGCGAACAACAACAAAGTGTATGGATCGATCTGCTCCCGAAAAGATCTAACAAAACAAGAAAAACAAGCTTAAAACACATTGTTAACACTACCACCTCCACAAAAGAGATCGAAAAAGGAAATTATTAGATCTACTAAATTACCACACACAAAAAGGAAAAGAAAAGAAAAAAACAGGGATCATACAGTACAAATCAACCTACATTTGATAGAATCGGTTAGGGTTTGTTGCGGACCCATTGTGCCCTAAAATCAGGTAAACTTTTCCATCCTTACGCACTCGAAGAACCAAAATATATCAAATTAATCCCCCCGAAAAAATGAAAAAAATACGGATAAATCAACAAAGGGAGACGATTACAATGCGAATGTTTAGGGTTTGTTACCTTATCGCATTAATTAATCCCTCGAACTCCGATCAACTCGAGGTTTTGAAGGGGAACGGAGAAGGGAACGAAGAGAGAGAGAGAGAGAAAGAGATAGAGAGAGAGAGAGGGGAACGGAGAAGGGAACGAAGAGAGAGAGAGAAAGAGAAAGAGAGAGAGAGAGAGAGGGGATGGGGTATATTTGTCTCAGAGATTTGTTATTTATTTATTTATTTATTTATTTTAATTTTTTTTTTTGGGGGGAGAAAAAGGTAATAATAAGGAATGAATGGTTCGCCGATAAATTCTCCGCATAGAAACTGTTTTTAGATTTGGATTAGTTACTAATTGGGCAAAAATGTATGCAAAACCCATCAATTATAGTATATTTTGAAATAGGCCCCTCAAGTTGGATTTTTGAGTTTTTTTTTTATTTGGGTTTTGATTTTTTCTGTAAAGTAATTTAAATTTTAAAAATGTGACAGAATAATTAAGGGATAATTGCCTGTGTACCCCCGAAATATGAAAAAATATCTGATTTATCCCTCTTATTTTTTTCTTTCCAAAATACCCTTCATACGTTCCACCGTTATTAAAAATACCCCTACCGTTTCCCTTTGTTAAGTTAACTAGGGTTAAACTAGAGTTAAATAATAATCGGAGTTGAAAACTATCAGATATACCTATTTTGCCCGGATTTAGGGTTTAGGGTTTAGGGTTTAGGATTTTTTAGGGTTTTAGGGTTTAGGGTTTAGGGTTTTAGGATTTAGGGTTTAGGGTTTTTTAGGGTTCTAGGGTTTAGGGTTTTAGGCTATGTTTGGGAAGGGTATAAAGAGGGGATATCCCCCCTTTATACCCAAACGGTTTGGGGATATCCCCGCCAAACGGGAATATCCCCCAAACCCACACGGGATATCCCACCCCAACCCTCCCACCCCAAGTATAACCCACTCTCTCTCTCCTCCCCTCCGCCCAAACCCACACGGGATATCCCACCCCAACCCTCCCACCCCAAGTATAACCCACTCTCTCTCTCCTCCCCTCCGCCCGTGATCAATGCGCCTCTCTCTCTCTCTCTCTTTCTCTCTCCCCTTCCCAAGGCAGTGCCTTGGGAAGGGGTTTTTCCCCCTTTTTTTTTTTTTTTTTTTTTTTTTTTTTTGTTTTCGTTTTTTTTTTTCTTTTATATGCTTCAGATTTTTTTTTTTTAAATAAAAATTTTTAAATTATAAAAAATATTTAAATTTTAAATTTTAAATTTTATAAATTTTAATTTTTTTTTAATTTTATATTTTAATAAATCTTAAAATTTTATTTTATTTTTAAAAATTATTAATTTTAAAATTTATACAATATTTTTATAATTTTTTTAAAATTTATATACATTTATAAATTAAAATTTTTACTCTTTCTTAATATTTTAAAATTAACATTTTTTTTACTCCTACTTAAAATTTTTAAAAAAATTAAAATTAATAAAGATTAAAATTTGAATAAATTTTAAAATTTTAATTTTAAAAAAAATTATTAAAAAAAAAAGAATATTTTAATTTTTTATCATGCGTATTTATAAATCATTTATAAAATAATATTATTAAATTTTATTTAATAATATTATAATTTTTAATATAACTAAAATTATATTAAATTTTTAATCGTTAAATATTATAATTTTTAATCGTTAAAAATTATTTTTAAGACAAATTAAAATAAAATAAAATTTTATATAGTATATAATTAATTAAATATAATATATAAGATTTATTATAATTAAATAATTCTAATACATTACCCATTATCACATTTATAATATACATAAAAGTAAAGGTCACATCGTCATTAAACAAAAAAGTCAACTTTATATCTCTTATTCATCATTACCAATCCAAACACCTATTTTCTTATACCAGGTTTAAACCAGGTTTAAGCCTCATTCACATCCAAACACATTTTAGGTTTAAACCAGGTTTATCCCTTACTTTATACCTATACCTGGTATAACTAAACCAGGTTTAAGCCACATCCAAACGCTACCTTAGGGTTTAGGGTTTAGAATTTTTTAGGGTTTTAGGGTTTAGGGTTTAGGGTTTAGGGTTTTAGGGTTTAGGGGTTTAGGGTTTTAGGGTTTAGGGTATATTTGAAAGGGCAAAATAGTAATTACACACAGATAACGGCAGTTTCAAACGGTACAATAGCAGAGTTTAACTTCAGGGGTATTTTGGAAAGAAGTAGGAACGTAAGAAGGGTAGTTTTAATATTAGCCTTATAAGAGGGGTAAATCTGAAAACAAAAAAAATTTTAGGGGTATGTAGGAAATTGCCCCAATAATTAATTAGTCTGGTAAAATTTTTAACTTCTCTGGCTAAAATTATTTAATTTTAAAAACTGAAAGTTGAGGGGGTTTCAACCAAAAAGATTAGAGTATATAATTGAAGGGGGTATTTGAGAATTGCATTTCCTTTAACTTTTTTTATTTTATTTTATTTTAAGTTGTTTTTATCAGCTAAATTGATAATAAAATAAAACTTTACTGATGTAAATACTTTTTATTAGTGCTAAGTAAAATAGCTCATGCTTAATTAATAGCTAACATGGTTATTAAATTTAACAAATACATATAATTTAATTAAAGAAAATAACTTATATCATAAACAATTAAAAGTTATTATACAAAATCTAATAATTAATAAGGAGGAAACATGATAGGGTAATTATAGGATGGATTCGAGTGGTTTTACGGCGCAAATGGGCCGGGTCTAGGATTTGTCGTAATTAACCTAAACTCGACCCGACAAATTTATTGATTCAAATCCTATCAGGTCGCTAGTTTTTAAGGCTGCGTTTGGTTCGGAAATAAAAAAAAATTAGTTATATCGGGGATAGATATAAGTTATGGTATTAGCAGGAACTAGTGTAAATTTCTGTTTGGTTGAATTTAAGAATTATACCGGGTATAAAGAAAATTGTGTTTGGTAAGTTAAAGAGGAATAAGAAGAATAAAGATGACTAAAATTTTAATTTATAATTAAAATTTTACTGATATGATTTTAAATATTTAATTTAAAATATTTATTAAAAAAATTATTAAAAAAATTTATCATATAATTTATTAAAATTATATGATAAATTTATTAAAAATTAAAGTTAAAAATTTTAAAAGCTATAAAATTTAAAATTTATAAATGTTAAAATTTTTAATTTTAATTGTCTTAAATAATTAGTTAATTATCTAAATACTTAAATAATTAGTTAATAAAATAATTAAATTAATTAAAATATTAAATTAATTAAAGAGTTAAAATAATAATTAAAATTATATTAATTTAATTAAGCTTATTCTCAAATGGGAAGAAGTCTTGTTCCAAAAAAAAATTGGAATAGTAATTTCAGTCTTATACCAGCTTATTTCAGAAAGACAAAAACAGTTGTTCCAATTCGACTTTAATTGCGTTTGGGTATAACTAAGGGGATAAGTCCTTATCCCCTAGTTTTCGTTAACAAAGGAGGCCTAAGTAGTAACATATATTCGACCCAATAAGAGAAAAGAAGATATGGTCATTTTTAATGAATTGACCACCCTGTTCTTTATTATGCTTGCATATGGATCTTAATTATCTTTGGTAATATCTTTAGAAATAAATGGGTGTATTGCTTTTGCATTATTTAGGTGATGGAACATTGATGATCCGAATTATTAGACTTTATCTAAACTAGTGGAATATCCGACGGTTCAAATTTTATAATTTTTAAATATTATTTATTTATTATTTAAGTCCCCTCAAAATTGATTAATTTAAGATGACTTTGAGATTGGTTAATTACTAAGGTTGTTTCGTTCGGATATAAGTAAAAATTGATTATTTCTGGGATAGATATAAGTTCAGGTACATGCAGGAATTAAAGTAATTTTGTATTTGGTTGAGTATAGGAGTTGTACCGGAAATAAAAAAAAATTGTGTTTGGTAAATTTAAAAAGAATAAGAAGAATAAAAAGAATTAAAATTTATAAAATAAAATAAAATAAAAATTAAATTTTATAAATTTAAATATCTTATAATTTAAAAAAAAATTAATTAAAAAAAAAGAAGAAAAAATAAGCAACAAATGGGGTGGAACAGCTGTTCCACCCTTATACCGAAATAACCCGGTATGGGAAGAACTCCATCCAAAATTATTGTTTTGGTATAAGAGGGGGAATAACCCTTATTCCCCTTTATACTCAATACCAAACACTGCCTAAGCAAATGATGATGTCGAAAAATTATGAAACTTGATTCTTATCGTAGAATAGGGCTTAATGGTTGGTATTTAAAGTTTTAAATTCGAAGTCTAATTACTTTATATTTCTAACTAAATTTATTTTTTTTTAAAAAAATAAATAAAATAGATAGCATATTAATTTTCTCTAAAAAATAAATAAACTTTAAATACAATATAAATAATATTTAATGGTATTGATTGTTGTTTTAAATATTGCCAAAAATAGCATATCACCTTATTCCTTCTTTTTTTTTTTCTTTGGGTTGCCTGTACTTCTTAGTGGAAATTAAAAACTTCATAAATCATCAAATATATTTTTTTTGTAGTTTCATGTTCAGTTATCGTATAGGTAAAATTTTCATATTGGTAAAAATATATAGAAAAATATAATGCTATCCGTTTCGTTTATTTTGAAATAAACTTAGCTGAAGTAAGTAGAATTAGAATTCGGAATCTTAGTATCAACCACCAAATTCTTTATTATTTGCACTAGAGATAAAAATTTTGATTTTACTATCTGATCTTTTAATTTATTTTATTTAAGGTAATTATTAATTTTTTAATTTTAAATTTTGAATGTATTATTTATCTTTACGAATTTACTTAGTATATATTATATAACTAATATAATTATAAATTTATTAAAATAAATAATTATGTCAAACTTTATATTCGAAAAACTATCAAATTATTTAAATCGAATAAATTAAAATGGTATGAAAGATTGGACGGTTATATTAAAATGAATTTTGTTTTAGATAAAGAAAAATTATTTGTACACTCCAAAAAGAAAAAGAGTGTAAATTTCACATTCTATCCATCTATCGAATGAACTAGTCAAAATATTATATGAATAGAATATAAGATGTATATTATTTTTAAAGTGTATAACTAGTGTGTTGCTTTACAACAATATGAGAGTAAAGTGATATCTGTAAAATTGCCACATGTCAAAAATTTCAGAGCATCTCAAGTTTTTCACCATCCTAAATATGTTGATAAATTCTCTTCAACAGTGCATAAGATAAAAGCTAAAATCCATTACGAATCAATCAAACATGCATGATGATGCAGTAAAGTTTCAAAATTATACGTAAAAGTGCACTTTCTAAGCATTCGAATTCATTATTTCCAGCCAAACAGTTTCTAAAAACTATCTTGATTACATAATATGAATTCAAAGCAAAGCAAGTCCATAACTGATATGCACAAGTAGGGTAACGAGATAGAGAGATTTACATCACTGGGGCATCTAATGCTCTTATACATAAATATTAAGTAAGTCTCATATTTTCTCTGATCTCAATTTATACAGAGCCCCAATTCACCAACTTATTTTTTGCTACACATTCTCTTTTTAAGCTCTAGCTTCTTCCAGTAGTAGATCCTGAAATTTTATATCTCGTGCCAACGTGGAAATCACCTGCTTCGTGAATTGCTTTATGCAGCGACAATCGGGTACGAAGCACAAGTAGCAATACCTGTATGATCAGCCTCATCAGAATTAGCTTTTGATTGTCAAATAGCTTCTATGTTCTTAAGATAATAATAATAATAGTAATAATAATAAATCAACTTTGGCCTTTCTTTTTGAAACAGATTTTTTTTTTTTTTTAAAAAAAAGAATTACTCACCACACATGTTCTTTCCCAGCTCCATCTTGAAGTAACCGTCGGCACCCCATTCTTTTCCCCAAGAGTTCTTGAGGAGCCAATAGGGTATGCCGTTCTCCACGCCGTAACCGACAGCGAGAACAGCATGGTTCACATCCTGGACATGATATGAGATTACACAAACTATAAAAAAAAAGAAGAAGAAAAAGCAATAGATAGACCTAAAGTTTCTCGCTGCAAAAGTAAGTTTACATGAATGGTCTCTTGCCCATCACTGTTGCTGCAGTAATAGGCCCACATAACCGAGTTTGCATGTATTACTTAGCAGCAGTAATATTTGTCTTATATTAATTCAGTGTGCAGAGTAATATAGATTCTCCGATTGAAATTACTAGGTTTAATGCATCAACTAAGCTGTGCATTGCACAAGTAAAAATCTAAAACTAGTGGAGCTTGATAAAACAGCAAATGTCAAAGAATTGACATAAGTTCAAAACTGCACTATCAACTAATGATGTTGTCGAAGAAAGAAGAAGGGGGTACTTTCATTTCATAATTTTCATTTTAAAATAGCATAGGAATAATCAAGACAAAATCGAAATGCTATTCACTCACCAGAGGATTAGTGCCACAGGAATCGCTAGTGTAAACTCCTCCCTTGTACAATTTGAAACCATTGACCACCTCAAATGCGATGCTAACCGGACGAACCACACCAACTGCATGCTTCAGTTCATCCTCAGCACCCTATTGGCAATTTAAGAAATAAAATCAATTACACAAGTAGTCTAAGAAAAACTAATTATAATAGAAGGATGAAGAACACTTACTAGGGTAATGTTAACCGAGCTGAGGACCTTAACCCCAACATCCTCTGGCTTAAAGCTACAGATGCCATTGACCCCAGCATACGGGTATGAATCTTCGGTGTCGAGGCCTCCGTTGTATTTGATATACTCAAACGCTTGCGACGGAAGCCCTCCATTGCACCCAAAGTTATTGAACGCGTGAGCGCAGTCGACAAGCTGTTGTTCCGAGAGAGAGATGGATTTTCCTGTGGCCTGAGAATATGCTGCCTCAAG
>CM055060.1:50089525-50197025 GCA_029204045.2 Tillandsia leiboldiana | reverse complement strand
GTGCCAAATGACGGAAATACCCAGGTGCATGAGTACATCTCATACCACCAAACTGGTAAAATATTTAATTAGTGATGGACAATGCTTTGCCTACGTGGCCCAATAGAAAAAAACAAGCGGTGATAATTAAGGGTCAAGAGACATTCAATGCTTTCGTACGTAGCAACTAATAAATTAAAAAATATTTTATAATATATGAAATGTGATAAAAATATTTTTCACAATAAAATAAAATTATATAATAACGAAAAGAATGTCTTACTATAAATAATAAAAAAATTTATAATTTTTTTTTAATACTTTTTTTATTTACAATATTTACAGTTTAATTTGCCACCATTTTTGTCTTTTATATTGGTTTATTTTTGCATATTTAGAGATAATCCGATTGAGTCAATTCCTTCTCAATTAAATTTCTTGATTTACGTGTACTTGAGTGTCACTCCGAAAGCCGATCTGCCGTCTTAATCGATCAACTCCTTGACTTGGCCAGCCAATTCGAATCACATAGTTCAATCTCGACATCTAGATATTAAAAAATATATAATTTAGACACTAATTTTTATGAAATAGATAATATATTTTTTTGCCGCTAGTTTTAGAAACCATCTGATACTAAGATAATAGAATTTTAAATTTATAAAAAATATATTCAGATATGAATGTATAAAATACCCCTGAACTTTGGACTATTACAAAGTAGACTCAATTTTTTTTGTTTATTAACATTCCTCTAACGGTTAATTTTTTATTTAAATAAATTTTAATAGTAATTAAGTTTTAAGACAAAATAAATTTTTTCTTAATTAGCTATCAGTAATTAATTAATTTAATTTTATATTGGCGGTAAAATATTTTAAACTATTAAATTTGATAAAATTATTAATTTATTTGACTAAAGTTATAAAAAAAAAAAAAAAAAAAAATCAAATGTCGAGCCTTTATAATATATATAGACTAATTAGATATTACTAAATCACGTCTATAATCGATGGTACTAGATTTTGATTAAAAATAATAAATTATTATACACCAGGTTCAGGCAAAAATTAATTTCCTATGGTCGCGTGCGTGGGCTTTTACGTAATTTCACGGTCGGGATATTTTAAGAGATGTTTTGATTGGTCGCCACGAAACGCCGTTTGTTGCGCCGTCACCGTTGGAGATTCCGTTCGGTACACGACATAAAGTGGAATAATTTGCCAGTGTTGGGGAAAAAAGGGCCTCGGGTTTCGCAATAATTGCGAAAATACCACGTGGATGAGGTGGAAATTGAGATGGACACAAGGGTAATTTCACAAGAGTGTCAATTTTGAGGGCTGATATTTTGTGCGAGTGGGGACAAGATTCCATTGGCATTGTCAACCGTTCGATTTGACTTGCGATCGCCACGTGTAAGCATCAGGCGAACTTTCGTTATCGTGAGCATCAACATCGGTGGCGCTTTTGGACTCCGTGGGAGAGTTAACGAGCAACGCGACAAAAACATTTATATAATATAATTTATTTGGTATAAAAATATTTTTTATGATTAATTATTGAAAAATGCTATGTGTACACTCTTTTTGGGATGTACATCATACATCCCATCTATCTAAGGATGGAGGTGTGATGATGGGTCACTTGATGTGACCCGTAAAAAGTATCACCACCATTAAAATGGTTGAGGTATATGATGTACACCCCTTCGGGGTGTACAGGTAGCATTGCTCTTAATTATTAGTAGTTATAGTTAATTTTTTTTTTTTAAAAAAAAAAAAATATTACGGCATTTTTCAAAAAAAAAAAGTCAAAATTTGAATATTAATCATCATAAATCGGTCCAGATATTAGATAATACTTTCTCCAATTTCTGGGATATTTGTTTTGTAATTAAATTTTAAAAAAACTAAATCTTACACTCATCCATCAAAGAATTTAAAATTTTAAACTTTCAGGGAGAATAAAAAAAAATCAAAAAAAAAATGTAATAATAAATTTTTTTAATATATTTGATTCAGAATAACAATCGAGAAAAACAAGGGAATCAATATATTTGATTTATAATAACAATCTGAATCGGTATGATTGATTCTAACTTTCAATATTTTTTTTAAAAAATAATTATTAAAAAATAATTAAAATTAAAATATAAAAATAATTTAAAATCGAGTTTGCACCTCATAACATAAAATTACAATTATAATTTAAATTCAAACTAAAAGTTAAAGTTAAATATTAAAAATGATAACCTAAAATTTTAAATATAAAATTTTTTAAAATTTAAAATTGAATAGACAATTCAAAATATAAAACTAACTTTTGAACTAATTCAAATTCAAAGTTACAATTAAATTTAAATTTAAATCTATAGGTCAAATTCAAAATGCTAGATTGAATTTATATTTTAATTTAATTTCTAAATCAAAATCTACAATTAAAAATTTAAGTTCTAAATTTAAATTTAAATTTTAATTAAAAATTAAAGTCAGAAAAATTAATTCAATTTTAAATATAATATATAAAATATAAAATATAATTGAAGTATTTTTGTAAAGTATATTTTTTTAATCTGAATTCAACTTCCAATCCAATCTTGGATTGAAAAAAAAGGATGATCCGAAAATTCCCATGCACCTAAATCGGTGAAATGAAAATAGAATGAAATTATATCGAAATTGAAACGACAAATCATCCAAATATGTTTAGTTCATTATTAAAATGAAAATGGAAATGATCATTTAAAATCTTGTGGGAGGATTTTGGTTAAGAGAAAATAGAATAATAAAGAAAGATGAGAGGAAGGTGTTTGTGAGAGGAAATTTTAAGTGATATATTAAAAATGGAATTGGATCATAAATAAATTAAGTGATATTCATTCTTCTAGAGTGGAATAAGAATGAAAATTTAATTTCTATAAAATAAATAATAATTATCGAAAACAATAAATTTTAATTTTAATTTTATAATCAAGAATAGATGAACTGTTTAAGAAAAAAAAAAAAAAAAAAAAAAAAAAAAAGTGAAAACAAAGACCATACAACAGATGTATTATTATTCCCCTTGGGATCTAAGATATTTTTAACCTGGGATCTGAGGTACAAATAATTAAGCCTTTTATTATGAACAATTAAATTCTTTGTCGCTTGCGATTAAAAACGGTTGATAGGTGAGAGAGAGAGAGATTATTAATAATGGCTCCAAAGCTAATCACTTTATAATGTCATTTATTACAACCATTTATTTCAATAATAATACCCACCCTTCACTTTCCTACAACATGCATGCATTTCACACAAAAATGAGCCAGTTTTGCAATTACAAAGGAGAAAGGGTTTGTTTTATTCAATGATAATTAACCCAGAAAACAATATTGTAGTCGCAATATAGAGATCTGGGTTTAGTCCAATGCAATTATGCATGGTCCTTCACTATCAACCTAGGGAATTTTTATCACATTATGTGGAAATGATTTTGCACACACTCCACAGTATCCCATGTACCCACTTATTAGTAAATGCAAGTTACACACTGCTTAACAAGATAATAATCATCATGCATCTGAAGATGCAGGCCCCTGCATCGATTACTAACAGCCGGATTGTGCGCTTGAGATCAGTTCCACAGAATTTCATGTTCCTCGGAACTCCATCTCCAACAGTTTGATAAGAATTTTAACCCTTGACGAAATTTCTCATCATCACAAGATTCAATCTTACTATAACAATCCATGCATGTGTTACATGATCGACTGAACAACTTAAACTATCAATTCACAACTAGAATATATGTGATATCCCTAACATCAGCATCTGGATCATTCATCAAATTATAATTGAGTTGTTGTTCCCATAATAGCCCAGAGGAAATATCATGCTCTTGATGATCATCTTGCCTCGCCTGGCTCTGCTTGGACGTCAGAATAAGTTTTTCCGAAAAAATATGACATATCATGAGAATTTTTTTGTCTGGTTGGAAATAAGAAATTTGATTTTACTACTTAAGAAGTCCCAATCTTTAGAATTTGTCGGTATTATAGCATATTTAAAGATGATTAATCTTATTTTCAAAAAATAACTTGAAGGTCATATATGGTATCTCATTTTAGACATTTAAATTTTATTTATTTGGATATCAGAATAACATATTCAATAGTATCTAGTTTTGTGTGGAGATTTTTTTGTTTGATGGGAAGCTTGTCAAATCGTTGGCATTAATCATTAATATCAACAGCTCGAGTTATTAAAAAGATACAACAATTCACTTAAAGCGTACAAGTAGAGCACACACGGATCTCGATTGTGACTCGGTCTAATCAACCCCCCGCCACTTCGAATATGACTCGACGCAATCCAGCATCCCGTCATTTCAAACGTGACTCGCACAACCTTAGCCTCCTTCAACAAGACACCGGCCCTTTAAGCCAACAATCTCACCTCGAACATCTGCATAAATTTGCAGTATGCAGGAGTCGAGCCCGTGACCTCTCACTCCGATACCATTTGTCAGATCATTGACGCTAACGGTTAACTCCAAAAGCTCAAGCTGTTAGAAAAACACAATCAATTAACTTAAAGCGTATAGACACAAC
Source organism: Tillandsia leiboldiana (assembly GCA_029204045.2). Taxonomy (NCBI): domain Eukaryota; kingdom Viridiplantae; phylum Streptophyta; class Magnoliopsida; order Poales; family Bromeliaceae; genus Tillandsia; species Tillandsia leiboldiana. Next base: position 50,192,455 of record CM055060.1, on the reverse strand, counting down.
GCCCACGGATTTCAATTATAAATTGGTCCAACTAATCACCCTCTACTTCGAACCATAGTTAGTTAATTCGGATTCGGCAAAAATTCGGTTCGGATATAATACAGATAAAATTCGTATCATAATTTTTAAATTCGTTGAAAAATTCGGTAAAAAAACGGACTTGATAATTATTCGGATACGTGATTTATACGGAAATTATACGTTCACCAATTAAAAATTCGGGATAAAAAATTCGGCTATTAAATTAATTTTTTTTCCTAGATTTATACTATAAGCATAATCGGTTATAATTTTTAAGAATATAAAAATAAATAGATACAAAATAAAATAAATAAGCTAACAAGATTTCAAGTTTGAAGTCTAAATGTTGAAAAAACGTCTAATTTTTTATTATAAATAGGCTATTCAATTAAAAGATTCAAAACTGATTCTTCTAATCGTCATTCAACTTTCTATATGAGTCCAGATAATATTACACTTATCTCTTTTATCTCATTCAATACTCTAGTTTCTCCTAAAAGGACATTCAATACTCTAGTTCCTCCTAAAAGGACTGGTATTGCAACTCAAATAATAAGTATAAGAATCAGAACAAGAAAATGAATATTGGTATTAAAAAAAATAATATAGCAAACTATATTACACAATACACACCACGATATATATATAATCAAGTAAATAATTAAGATTGTCCATACATAAACATAAAACATATAAAGTCCATATACTAACATAGTTGAAAATTAAATATAAGATAAAGTCCGCACTCTACATAGTGTATAGTGCCTACTAACATATTCAAACAGTAAACAAAAAAAGATATATTAGGCTCACAATACCACATACAAGCATACACAAAAATTTAAATAAATATAAAACACACAAGCACAAAAAGTTCTACATAAAAGTTTAAATAAACATAAAACACACAAACACAAAAAGTTCTAGGATATAAAGTTCACAATACCACATACAAGCATACAGAAAATTTAAATAAACATAAAACACACAAGTACAAAAAGTTCTAATAATTATAATCAACGAAATCCGGCTCCTGATTTAACCACAAAAGGTCGAGATTAGTTAACGAATTTTCTTCAATTTCTTCATTGTCGTCTTCATCTCCATCTTTTCCATGATCCACATATTCTGAAAGTTCATGAAGTTTTTCTAAATTAATAGGCTCCAAATCTTGTGATTCCAAAGTTGACCACTTTTTCATTGCCAATGTATTCATTCTAGTATAAACAAGCTTCTCTAACATTTCCGGAGATAATTTGTTTCTTTTCTTTGTTTGTGCGGCTTCATAGGCACTCCAATTTCTTTCACAAGATGAAGAACTACATGGTTGACTTAAAATACGAACTGCATATTTTCTTACCACTGGAAGGAGATCACCACAATAATCCCACCAAACTCCTGTAATGAAGAATAAAAATTAGCTAATAATATTTTAAAAAAATTACACCAAAGTTTAAAAAAAACATAACTTACGAGGATGTGAGGTTTTTAACATCATCAAAGCTGCAGAATTGAAAATTGAAGTTGCTTTAGAACGATAAACTTGTATTTGTTTTAAGAAATCTTCTTTCTCTTCTGGAAGAATTAAATTCTCAAACATGAAAATTATACCATCTTTTATTTCCCGACTTTCTCTAAACCCTTCATGAAACATATAAGACGGATTCAAAAGAGCAGCAGCAGCATGTATAGGATGCATAATATTTCCATTTCTTCTTTCATCAAATAACTCCAATATGCGCATGAATTTATTTTGATTATTACCCGAGCAACATTTGATTGCTTCTTTGGTTTTTTCCATAGCTTCATATAAGTACCCCGAAGTAGATCCCTCGCCATCAACTAAACGTAGAACTCGAACAATAGGCTCTAAAGCTTGTAGGACCTCCTTCGCTCTATTCCAAAATTCATTATTTTGGACGAGTTCGATAACTTTCTTTGCTTATCGACTCTTGTTTAAATTGCTTCCTCTCCATTCAGCAGAAGCAACAAAAAGTCTTAATTCATTCTCAACTTCTACGAGTGATTGCAACACAAGAAAATTTGAAGCAAATCTTGTAACACAAGGATGCTTTAATTCTTTTTGAGTAGCTTCTCGTATCAATGCCAAAAGAACGGTGTGCTTGTACATATGATTTTCAATCAACCTTGCCTCGTCAATTACAATTCGCACCCATTCAACATCCTTATATATATCTTTTAAGAGCAATTGTAAGCCATGTGCTGCACATCGAGTCTTGTACATTCTTGGATACTTTCCCACAAGCATGTCACCTACTGCTAGAAAATTGCTACCATTGTCGGTGATGAGTTGGACAACATTATCTGGCCCAATATCTTCAATTACAGATGATAAAATATCTTTAAGATACATAGCAGTTTTTCTCTCCCTCGACGATTCAAAAGAGTTTATGAAAATTGCACCTCCAGGTGAATAGGCAATGACATTAGTGAATGCTCTTCCTTTCAAGTCAGTCCAACCATCCGACATAATGGTGCAACCACTCAAATGCCATGAGGATTTTACCTTTTCAACATAAATCTCGGCTTCCTTTCTTTCATTTGGAATCAATTTTGTTCGGAGTGTTGAATAGGATGGTACTTTGTAACCAGTACCATAGTTCGCAACCTCTCTTATAAGATCAATGAATGACTCTGATTGAACAACATTAAAAGAAAAGTTATTCATTATAAAAAACTTAGCAAGAAACTGATCAACTTCATCTTTGTTCTTCTTCTTATAAACGTCCTGCATTGTCATTTGATTAATTCCTCCAAATGATTTAGAACCAGAAACTCCAAAACTCTGACCATACTCATCGACATTTGTACTTCCTATACTCTTAGTTCTTTTGTTAGAATCTCCACCAATAGATGTGAATGCTTCTGTTTGCACATCTGGTGGTACTTTATCACATATTTCAATATCACGTCCTGAAATTTGAGATAGGTGGGATTTGAGTCTTGCTACACCACCCGAGTACACTTTACAACAATATTTGCACTTAAATTTTCCACTCAATTCTTCCGCGTGAACCCAAAATTTATCTTTTTTTCGAACCATTTTTCTGCACAAGACAAGTTAGAATTACAATTGTCTTCCCACGATGAGTGTAATGAAAAATAATTACGAAATATCGTTACTATAGTGTATCAATTTATCAAATCAAAAGTCAAAACAATGCATGCACTTAACTTGCTAGATGCTCTAAATTAGACATTCAAATTTATCTTAAGCATTCATAGTCTAACATATACTAAGTACTAACAAATAAGAAATAACAATAGGAGACGCAACAAATAAAATAAGTAATGACACTATAACTCTTGAAATTTCTGTAACTACTAAGTACTAACACATTTAATAATTTCAATTATCTTTATTTTACTTAGACACAGATATCTAAAGCATACCCTTCTTGTAATTTAGCTTTATCAGTAGATGGTTTGCTTTATATGTTTTCATAGATTTTTATTTTATTTGATAATAACAAAAATATTTTTAGTGAGAAATCATAAAGTATTATGTAGAGGGAGGATAATTTACTCAACCTACTTTAGAAATAAAACAAAATACTTAAAAAAAAAAAAGGAATTTTTTTTATGCAAACTATATATATTAAAAATAAACTAGTTAGTATCTGTATAGAGATGATCACTATCAATCCTATTATTTTACTAAAATCTAAAAGACTCCGAACTTACTTTTTAATCATATTATAAACTCATAAAGATTTAATTTGATGTGTAGATTATCAGCCAATAGTTAAAATTATACTAGCTCACCTATCTCAATTCTCAACAGCCAACTGTTTTATATTCTACAAACATATACTATCGCGGGGAGGGGGGTAGGGTACCCTTAAAACAACAACTTATACTACAGAATTATTGGGAGGAAAAAAAAAGGGTAACAGAATGTGCATCTATCATTCTTGTCAAATAGAAGAAACAATTGACTAACTGAAAATTGGTTCAAGCAAACTAAATCTGAAATCAAATGACCAAAAACAAGACGCAAAATTCTACCCTTAACAAATGATATTCCATAATATGACCAAGTATAGCAAGATGCACACAAGATTAGCAAAACAAAGATTCACAAGCCTACCTTGTCTTAGATGATTAGCTTACATGAGTGACTGACATAAGCAAGCTCCCTGCTACAATTGTAACTAAACAGGGGAAATCAGATGGCAAGTGTAGTACCTTAGATTAGATGAGTGACTAACAAAAGAGCTGCTACAATTTTGTAACAGAAGAGATGGAAGTAAGATAGGCGCGCGCGGGCCGGGAGGGTTCCGATAGCGAGCAGTGCGCGGGCCGGGACGGGAGGGGTTCCGATGGCGAGCGGTGCGCGGTAGGGTTCCGATGGCGACTTGGCGACTGCGAGCAGCGCGCGGGCCAGGAGTTCCAATGGCGAGCGGCGCGCGGGCCGGGAGGGTTCCGATGGTGCGATGGCGAGCTGCGACGCCGGCCGCACAAAACCGGCTTGGCTGTGCTGTGGGGTCAGGGACGCAGGGGTGAAGGTGAAGTGGTGATTCTGTAATTTCTGTGAACAGTAATTTTTTTTTTTTTTTTTTCTCGGAAAGGAAAACGGTAAATTGTAAAGTTGTTTCACTTTACCTGTTACCCAATGGTTAATGCAGTGGGTCCTGTGCACCAGTCTTAAATTCTTGGTTAAAAAAATTTGGGTTTAACTTTTGAATTTTAAAAAAAAAAAATACCGAATTTTTGGGGGAAAAATTCGGAATTCGCGAATTATTCGTGAATAATAAGTTTTGGGAAAAAAATTCCGAATTAATCCGAATTTTTTAAAAAAATTCGAGAACGGACCGTTTAATTCGGATTTTCAATAATTCGCGAATAATTCGCGAATAATACGCGAATTAACTAACTATGCTTCGAACATAACTCAGCCTAATCCACTCTCTCATTATTTCGATCGTGACTCGGTCTAATCTAACCTCCTGTCACGGGGTAGGTTGCTGGACCCTTTAAGCTAACAAGCTAATAATTTGACTTTTGCTCCTTGAAAAATCTCGATATCTAAGAGTCGCCATAATAGCAATTTTTGGAAGGTCTCCGTACTCTGCTTCCAAAAAAAATCTCGACATCATATATATATATATATATATATATATATATATATATATATATATATATATATATATATATATAGAGAGAGAGAGAGAGAGAGAGAGAGAGAGAGAAAAGAGCTAGAATGTTATCACTAGAAAACGGGCAATGTTACCGTCCATTTAATTTCGATGATAGAATTTTCGAATCGACGATAGGTACCGCTGAACATAATCTAGACCATTGAAAATATTTAGAAATTTAATTTTAAATTTTTTCGATATAATTGACCTAATGATCAAAAACAAAATTTATAATTTTAATAGTAAATATAAATTTTTTACTTGTTTAACCGCATAAAAAAATATAAATTAATTAAAATTTAGTTAGAAATTTTTTTAAACTATTTAAAATAAGATATGTACTCTCAATCTTGATTTCAAACTCCTATCATCGTTTTTTCAAAGATATTTATTTTTATTTGTTCATTTTTATGTCCACTTAATAAAAAAAAAAAAAAAATCGAAAAAATATGAAATTTAAATTTCAAATAGTTTAAATAATCTAAATCATATTTAACGGTGTCGATCGTCGTTTTGAAAACTCCATAGTATTTCAGCTCAACTCTCTCCTTTTATATATATATATATATATATATATATATATATATATATATATATATATATATATATATATATATATATATATATATATATATATAGAGAGAGAGAGAGAGAGAGAGAGAGAATGAGAGAGATTGTCCAGCTACTATACTATCAATAATACCAAGCACTTTGTACTATAACTTTTTGACCTTTGGATGAAGAAATGTGTGGTTAGGATTATAGTGGTACCCTAGGATTTACACTATTTCACCAATAACGCACTAAACCCTAGGAGAACCACTATCATCCTAACCGCACATCCCTTCATCTAAGAGCAGAAAAGTTATGAGTACAAATTGGTCAATACTCATAAGAGTATAGTAGCACTACGAGATATATATATATATATATATATATATATATATATATATATATATATATATATAGAGAGAGAGAGAGAGAGAGAGAGAGAGAGAAAAGAGCTAGAATGTTATCACTAGAAAAAGGGCAATGTTACCGTCCATTTAATTTCGATGATAGAATTTTCGAATCGACGATAGGTACCGCTGAACATAATCTAGACCATTGAAAATATTTAGAAATTTAATTTTAAATTTTTTCGATATAATTGACCTAATGATCAAAAACAAAATTTATAATTTTAATAGTAAATATAAATTTTTTACTTGTTTAACCGCATAAAAAAATATAAATTAATTAAAATTTAGTTAGAAATTTTTTTAAACTATTTAAAATAAGATATGTACTCTCAATCTTGATTTCAAACTCCTATCATCGCTTTTTCAAAGATATTTATTTTTATTTGTTCATTTTTATGTCCACTTAATAAACAAAAAAAAAAAATCAAAAAAGTATGAAATTTAAATTTCAAATAGTTTAAATAATCTAAATCATATTTAACGGTGTCGATCGTCGTTTTGAAAACTCCATAGTATTTCAGCTCAACTCTCTCCTTTTATATATATATATATATATATATATATATATATATATATATATATAGAGAGAGAGAGAGAGAGAGAGAGAGAAAGAGAGAGATTGTCCAGCTACTATACTATCAATAATACCAAGCACTTTGTACTATAACTTTTTGACCTTTGGATGAAGAAATGTGTGGTTAGGATTATAGTGGTACCCTAGGATTTACACTATTTCACCAATAACGCACTAAACCCTAGGAGAACCACTATCATCATAACCGCACATCCCTTCATCTAAGAGCAGAAAAGTTATGAGTACAAATTGGTCAATACTCATAAGAGTATACTACGAGATATATATATATATATATATATATATATATATATATATATATATATATATATATATATATATATATATGAGCTAGAATGCTATTACTAGCAAATGGACTATGTTCCCACCCATTTATTTTCGATGATAGAATTTTTAAATCAACGATTGTCATCGCTGAACATAATCTAGACCACTGAAAATATTCAGAAATCAAATTTCAAATCTGTTTGACATCATTGACCTAATGATCAAAAGCAAAATTTGTAATTTTAATAATAGATATGAGTTTTTTGCATAAAAAAATCTAAATTAATTAAATTTTGGTTAGAAAATTTTTTAAATTATTTAAAACAAGATTTATACTCTCAATCTCGATTCAAAACTCCTACCATCATTTTTTGAAAGATATTTATTTTCAGTTGTTCATTTCTATATCCACTTAATAGACAAGAAAAAAAAATCAAAAAAATATGAAATTTAATTTTTTAAATAGTTTTAAATAATCTAGATCATATTTAACGATACCAATCGTCGTTTTGGAAGCTCCATCATAAAATATAAATAGATGACAACGAAATCTGTTTGCTACCAATAGTATTTCAGCTCATCTCTTATATATATATATATATATATATATATATATATATATATATATATATATATATATATATATATATATAAATAAAGCTAGGAAGCTAGGTTTGTGTGCTTTTAGAAGCACTGAGGTCTCAGTGCTCTTAATTTGTTTTCAATGTTGGAATTTCTGAATGGATGATCAGCTTCGTTAAACTTGATATATAGTATTTAAAAAGCCTAAAAAATAGATTTTAATATTTTTAATATCATTTGCCTAGTGATAAAAAAGGCTCAAAATCAACCATTTTAATAATTGTGGTGTGCCGTTTGTAAGTTTAACTGTAATAACCATAAAATCAAAGACTTTATAATTACTTTTGGAATTTATAAAAAACGAGTATTTTCACAATAAACCTAATATTTTATGTATCAAATATTGCAAGCTAAATCCTATGGGGTTCTAGGTGCATTTGTTACATACTGGAGGGACCTAGGGGTTCGGAGTTGTTTGCACAAGGACCAATTTGCAAAAATGCAAAATTTTGCATTTATGTTGAAGTGCCTCTTGGTCTCCTTTGGGCTAGAGCACGAGGGGTTTGGGATGATTCCGAAGCATCACTTGAACCCTCTGTATCTCCCAGACTAATCCCCGAAGTGCTGGTGGCTGTGGAACACAAATCCATTGAGAGGAACCCGAGAGAGAGAAAGGAAGAAGAAGGTTGGACCAAACCTTTTCAAGTTGAGTTTGGAGTTGCTCTGCGGTGTTCCCTTGCACCAGAGGACACTTTTGGAGGTTTGCTGTGGCCGCGCGAAGGAAGTGAACCGGCTTCATCCTATCTTCCTCGACTCTGGCAAAGGTGAGGTTTTTAAACCACGGTTTGTTTGAGCCCGAGACCACTAGCAGTAGATTATTTAGGTCCTTAGGATGCTTCGCGCCAAGTTTGAGCTCCCCATGCACACTGGTTTGCCGGCGAAAGCAAGATCTCGCCGGAAACCAAAGTTTGCTCTGCCGCGGCCGTTCTCTTCAACCAGTGAACCAAATGGAATTCTAAAATCATGGGCTTGGACTGTAGGAGATAAGGATCATCTCCACCAAAATTGGTGGAGTTTGATCAAGTAGATCGATTGCAGATCGAAACCCAAGTTTTCGAGTTTTCTTGCACTTAGCCGAGCTCTCTGCTCCGGTGCCGGCGAGCCTTTCCACCGCCGGTCACATGCCCAGAAGTCTTCCTGGGAGTGAGGGGAGTGCATCCATGCAATTGCATGGCATCCATGCAGCACCAAAGGGTGGCGGCCATGGATGACCCAAGAATGGACCAAAACTTGGTCGCCGGTGCTCCGGCCATCTCCGGCCGGGATGAGATGGTCAGGAAGCTTCCTGGGATCAAATGGATCCCAGCCATGATTTTGTTTGAAGCTTTTGGAGCCTTGGTGGAATTCCGCCATTAGAGGTGGTGAAGCTCCAATCCGAGCTTGCTCCGCCGCCGTTGCCGCCGTGCCCTGTCGCCGGGCACGGGTCCAGGTAAATTAGTTATGAGATTTAGCAACTATTTGATCAAGTTGCTGGATCCCAGAAGCCCTGGTTGGATGGTCACGATTTTCGAAGCAAGGGAGTCATCTTCAACCTCTTGCCGCGGCCAAATCTGGGAGGAAACTGGAACCCAAGTTGATGGGAAATACTCCTGTGACTTGGAGGATCATTTCCTTCCAAGTTTGGAAGCATTTGGTCTAGTAATTGCTGAGAACCAAAGCTGGGAGTGGCTTGTGTGTATTGTGTGGATTGGTGCATGCCAGGTGCTTGATGAAATGCCACAGTGAAGAAAAAATGGGAATTAGGCTTCGGTTTAAATATGAAAGTTGCTTCAAATGGTCCCCTGAGCTTGATGCTCACTTCAGATCAAAGTTGATCTGTGTGGATTGATGTTTGGAGCATTATGTTTGTTGATTGAAGGCTAAGTGTTGGTTCTGGTTGATCCAACTGTTCTGGGTTCCAAATAGAGCAAGACCAGTGATTCTTGAGGCATTTTTAGCATGTGGCTAAAGCAGAATTTTAATTGGCACAGTAGAGGTTAAGATCTAGTGTTGTCGAGCTCTAGAATGGATATTATGGCCCAAACACTGTTTTGGGCTGTTTGCGAAGTTGCGACAGTGAGCTCCTGGCTAATTTGGGGTCACTGAACGCGATGCTCGCGTTTAATTTTGGTTTTGTTGAGCCGAAGAAATAAAAATGCATTTAGGCTAGGTTAGAGAAGTATTTTATGGCCCGAAGTTTTCCTCGGGTTTCGTGCTGCCTCAAATGAGTGAGCACGGTGCTCAGCAAGTTGAATGTCACCTACTGGAAGTGACGGTTCGTGAAAATGATTTTCCAATTGAAAGAACGAGCGAAAACAGTGCTCAAATGGTACTAAAAGTGTGATTTTCGGAAACCCTAGGGCTTTAAATGCAAAAGTGGCAGTGTGGGCTATTTAGAACAGTGTGTTGGTGATTCCTAAGCTTTTTGTTAGGAAATCCAACGACTCCCGTTGAGCGGAAATCGGATATCGGTCCGAGAATCGGCAAAATCGTCGATTTAACGGCATCCGGGTGGCAATCGCGCAATTTGAGAAATTGCGGCGGTTTCACCAAGCCGACTGTTGAGTCCCAGTAGAATCTGGTTGAGCCAGCGGCAAAGAGTTAAGCCCGAGTCTCCCGGAAATCCAAAAGGGAATTTCCGGGAGGGGCAATTTGGTAATTTTACCAAAGATTGAACACAAGATTATGTCGGTCTAAGTGTTGTCGTCAAACACTGATGTTTAAGTAATTAGAGGGTTTAAGTTGATTTGGAATAAGTTAGAGTCAGAGTTGATCCCTGCTCAATATGATTGATTCAGGTTTATTCGGTGCCTCTGGTTCTGAGCATACAGTGGATACGGTTTAGTCGCTTGCGATTTGTCAGGTGGGTTTATCTTCGGTCCGGGCTTTATCATTTCGGCCCTCTGGGGTATAGTATTGGTTGGACCCCTGTTCTTGTAGCCTAGTTGTATTTCGAGCCTGCCTTCCTCTTTGATCAGTGTTATTTTGCTATAAACAGGATTTTAGTCAACAAATGTTTTTCTCCAAGCATCGCAGAGTCGCATGAGTCTGTTCTTGTTTGATAGGACGAAGGCATTAGCTCTTCGAGGTTTGGACTTAAAACATGTTTTCAAATTGTTTTCCTAAAAAGATTTTTAGTTCTTACATGATTGATCTCAGTTGCTTCCAGTATTTATATCATTATTCTGGACATTGCCATGCCTGTATGGTCATTAGATGTTTGAGCTTGTTCTTCCTGTTATGCTGCTAAACACATGATTTAAGTCAATAAATATTTTTACCAAGCATCGTAGGGTCGCCTGAGTCTGTTCTTGTTTGATAGGACAAAGGCATTGCTCTTCGAGGTTTGGACCTAAAATCTATTTTCAAAATGGTTTTCTCAAAAACATGTGTTTAGTTTTGCGTGATTGGTTAGCCTGCATGATTGGATTAGTTGATGATTATTCCTGCATATGAGTTGAGATTCAGTTAATTCAGATATTGCATCCTTGATTGGATTAGTTAAGATATTTGTTGGTATATTATTGTTGCATCCCAGTGGGGATTTCTCGGCTTGTTGCCGATTACCCGGTCTGTGGACCGTGAGTTTGAGCATTCGCATGATTTATCGCCCGCACTGCTGTACTTCACGAACATCAGCGGAGTAGCTACCCGTGTGGATGTTCTTTACCGGTAAAGTGGTCTGGTGTATGACCCGTGACTCCCAGGTTAGTGCCCAAGGGTGCCGGAGTGTTGACTCCCAGGTTAGTGCCCGAGGGTGCCGGAGTATGTCAGCCAGGTTGGTGCCAGGTTTGGCGAGTTTTCCCTGAGGTCTTGTAGACCAATATGGTGGCTTATGATTGGGTATTTGATATTTCATTTGTTGATGCATATGTTGCCTGTTTAGCCTGCTTTTGTCATATCTCATGATTTCCTGATTCCTATTCCTGCTATAGTTATCAGCCTATGTTTGCTTCAAGATTTTATAAGTTTGCTTTAAATTACAGCTCCAAAGATATGTCTGCTTTACCTAACATGTGATTATTACTATCCTCTAGTATTGTATGCCAGTAGGTACGATCTGCTATTTCTCGGCTCGTCGTGCCCACTGGGATACATGTACAGTGTATCTCACACCCCCTGGGTGACCATTTTTCAGGTCGATCGGGTGCTGGGATGTCGGGACGTGTTGGTGAGATTCCGAGTTAGAAGCTAACACTGGACAGCCGTATCTGTGTATTAGAAGATGTTAGAGTTTGAGATTGTAATTTATGTTGTAGAGCAAGTTGTAATATTTGATTAATTAGTTGTACGTAGTTAGTACTCTGATGTTGTTGTCAAGCTAGCCGTGCATATATAGGAAAGGCTCAATCCCAAGGGGGATTGGGACTCTTCTATATATGTGGCGGTCTATCATGCCCTGGCTGATTTAAAACTCTGATTTGAAAAAAAAAAAAAAAAAAAAAATTTAGACGCTGATTTTTGAACTCGGGGGGGCGTGACAGATTAGATGGTATCAGAGAAATAGGAATACGATGCCTAGGTTTGGTTAGGAACAAACCCTAGGATGATTTGTGTCTACGAGAGAGCGATGGGTAGTGTTCTAAGTCTTGTAGTTAAAAACAGAAATTGTGGGTCGGTTAAACTGAAATCCATCCTTGGTATTGCAGTTATGGCTCGCACCAGGCGTGGTGTTGGTGGCAGTCGTGGGGCTGCCCAAGCATATGCTGAAAGTCGGGGCCCTGAAAATCCCGACAGAATGCAATGGTTTGAGGACCAGCTTGCTGCTATGGCTGAGATGATCCAACAATTTATGCAGCAGTAGGCTAATGTTCCTGCAACACCTGTACCATCTGCCGCACCACCAGCTCCTGAGTCTGAGGGACTTTCTGTTCCTCCTGCACCAGTACCTCCGGTTGTGCCTGCTACACCTGAGGCCGTTTCTGCGGCTAGGGTTGCTCCCGGGGTTGCAGGGGGTGGCAATCCTGTATCTGACATTGGATTGGCCGCTCAACCTGTGCAACCAAATGCCCCGGAAGATCCCAGAGCGGCATACAAAGCGGAAAGGATGAGGATTAAGGGGGTATTGTTGGAGTTCAACAAATTCAAGCCCCAAGAGTTTACTGGACGAGAAAAGAACCATTGGGCTCTTGAACAATGGTTGAACCATATGGAGAAACTGTTTAGGGATTTGGATACTAAGGAGCAAGATAAGGTGACATTGGGGGTACACTGCCTCGGTGTTAGCGCGAGTATGTGGTGGTTCCACTACAAGCATCAACATTTTGCATCAGAAGCACCTAAGCCTACTTGGGATCAATTTAAGGCGGCATTATACCATCGCTACCTTAAAGAGACAGCAAGAGAGGCATTGGAGCGGGAACTGGAAACTATCCGCCAAGGTGACCGCACGCTGAGGGAGTATGAGGAAGAGTTTTCGAAGATCGCTGATCTGGTACCACGAGCGGTGCAAGATGAGCGTCGCAAGGTCAGACTGTTCACTCAGGGTTTACGACCCGAGATTCGCCGTCAACTGTCTTCGCACCTGATCATTGACTATGACGACTGTATGGAGCGCTGCCTCTCCATTGAGTCTGATGTAGTGATCTCCCGTGCTGAGCGGGCAGCTATGGAAAAAGGGAAGGGGATAAAGCGGTCTTCATCTGGAAATGGAGAAGGATCGTCGAAGAACTGGAAACCGCCTAGGTACCCACGTAGCCAGAATCAGACGGCTGGCACCCGGGTAAGCGATCAACCACGGGGAAACGGGCCTTGCATTTTCTGTGGGGGAAATCATCGACCACATGTTTGTGACCGGCGCCAAGGCCGATGTTACCAGTGCGGCCAGCCTGGGCATATCTCTGCCAACTGTCCCCAGAAATCTGCACCTATACAAACGGTGTTATCTGTACCGCCCATTGCTGTCAGGCCTCCTGCGCCCACCCAGAGTGTGGCTACTTCTGGCCGTCGTCCACCATCGCGCCAACCTGAGGGATCACGCCAGGTGTCTGGTGGTCGAGTCTATGCATTGACCCAGCAAGGAGAGCCATCAGGAGAAGGTCCGTCTGAAGTCTGAAGTTATTAGCATAATAAAATTGTAATAAACGATGTTTGGATTTGTTTAAAGACTCTAGAAGTATAGTATTTTGGGACGAAATACTTCTAGAGTCTTTAAACAAATCCAAACATCGTTTATTACAATTTTATTATGCTAATAACTTCAGACTTCAGACGGACCTTCTCCTGATGGCTCTCCTTGCTGGGTCAATGCATAGACTCGACCACCAAACACCTGGCGTGATCCCTCAGGTTGGCGCGATGGTGGACGACGACCAGAAGTAGCCACACTCTGGGTGGGCGCAGGAGGCCTGACAGCAATGGGCGGTACAGATAACACCGTTTGTATAGGTGCAGATTTCTGGGGACAGTTGGCAGAGATATGCCCAGGCTGGCCGCACTGGTAACATCGGCCTTGGCGCCGGTCACAAACATGTGGTCGATGATTTCCCCCACAGAAAATGCAAGGCCCGTTTCCCCGTGGTTGATCGCTTACCCGGGTGCTAGCCGTCTGATTCTGGCTACGTGGGTACCTAGGCGGTTTCCAGTTCTTCGACGATCCTTCTCTATTTCCAGAGGAAGACCGCTTCATCCCCTTCCCTTTTTCCATAGCTGCCCGCTCAGCACGGGAGATCACTACATCAGACTCAATGGAGAGGCAGCGCTCGATACAGTCGTCATAGTCAACGATCAGGTGCGAAGACAGTTGACGGCGAATCTCGGGTCGTAAACCCTGAGTGAACAGTCTGACCTTGCGACGCTCATCTTGCACCGCTCGTGGTACCAGATCAGCGATCTTCGAAAACTCTTCCTCATACTCCCTCAGCGTGCGGTCACCTTGGCGGATAGTTTCCAGTTCCCGCTCCAATGCCTCTCTTGCTGTCTCTTTAAGATAGCGATGGTATAATGCCGCCTTAAATTGATCCCAAGTAGGCTTAGGTGCTTCTGATGCAAAATGTTGATGCTTGTAGTGGAACCACCACATACTCGCGCTAACACCGAGGCAGTGTACCCCCAATGTCACCTTATCTTGCTCCTCAGTATCCAAATCCCTAAACAATTTCTCCATATGGTTCAACCATTGTTCAAGAGCCCAATGGTCCTTTTCTCGTCCAGTAAACTCTTAGGGCTTGAATTTGTTGAACTCCAACAATACCCCCTTAATCCTCATCCTTTCCGCTTAGTATGCCGCTCTGGGATCTTCCGGGGCATTTGGTTGCACAGGCTGAGCGGCCAATCCAATGTCAATTACAGGATTGCCACCCCCTGCAACCCCGGGAGCAACCCTAGCCGCAGAAACGGCCTCAGGTGTAGCAGGCACAACCGGAGGTACTGGTGCAGGAGGAATAAAAAGTACCTCAGACTCAGGAGCTGGTGGTGCGGCAGATGGTACAGGTGTTGCAGGAACATTAGCCTGCTGCTGCATAAATTGTTGGATCATCCCAGCCATAGCAGCAAGCTGGTCCTCAAACCGTTGCATTCTGTCGGGATTTTCAGGGCCCCGACTTTCAGCAGATGCTTGGGCAGCCCCCCGACCAATGCCAGTAATTTTGCATTTTTGCAAATTGGTCCTTGTGCAAACAACTCCGAACCCCTAGGTCCCTCCAGTATGTAACAAATGCACCTAGAACCCCATAGGATTTTGTGGTGACCCTGATCCCCGTGTTGCTTCTCCCATGAACCACGGTGTAGAACACCTGGTGTTGGTGTATCTGGCCCATAGTGCATCAAAGGGATGCCACAAATGGACCCTGTGTGATATCCACAGCTAGATTGGCCTTCGGCTGCATTTGCCGCATTTTCGGAATTGTTTTGGGCCAAACAGAGGTTGGATTTGGATTCAGCACGGAAAAACGCTTGAAAATGGCTTTTTGTTTGCCAAATTCTGAGTCCGGATGCCCAAAAACGGAATCCCGAAAAATTTACTGGATTTCTGGTGCATGGGGGAGCCGTGGACCGGCGGGGGTGCCACGTGGCAGGCCCGGATTGGCCGGCGCACGCGGCCGGGTCCACGGAGCGCAAGGGTAAGGACCGGGGTGCACCGCGGGGCGCGTGGACCGGGGGCGTGCCACGTGGCAGCGCCTGATTGGGCGGCTCAGGTGCGCTCGGTCCGCGGGTGCGTGCGGGGAGGCGTGGACCGGGGGCGCGCCACGTGGCAGCACCCGGTTGGCGGGCGCATGAGCGCGCGGTCCACGCAGCGCGCGGGGCTGGTGTCGTGGGCAGGCGCCGTACCGCGGGGCAGGTGCCGTACGCGGGCAGGTGAGGGGCGTCGTGGGCAGTGCCACGTGGCGCCCGCTGATTCGCGGGCGCCAACCACCGCGTTGACGCGGGCCGGGACACGTGGCGGGCGCTGGCAGGGCTTGCATGGCTATCGCCTGTTCGGGCGACACGTGGCGGGCTCCGAGGCGGGTCGGACGAAGTGGAGATCCCGTCCGACGGCGCGAAGTGGGCCGGGCCGCACTGTGCGCGCCCGAAAGTGGTGGGCCGGGCCGCACTGTGCGCGCCCGGAAATTTCCGGGCGCCCGAAACTTCGGACTTATTGGGTATTTTTCCAATTGTTCCTCCAGCACTATAAATACCTGCCCGAGCCCTCTTCTTTGGCTTTTTTTCTCTCAACCTGCGCATCATCTGCCCGAGCCACCTTAAGGAGATTTGTTCACCTCTTAATCCTTGATCTTCCTGCCAAGTTCTAGGATTTTAGGAGCACGCATCCCGAGGTTCTCCATTTCGCGGCGCGGCGCGACGTGGTGGTTCCTGTGTTCTTCTTCGGCGCAGCAGCAGTGTTTTAGCTCCCCTGGTCTACCCCGAGATCCTTTTTCTGTGATTCTTGCGCCAACAGACTCCTAAGAGGTAGGGCTTCATCTTTCGTTTTGATTGCACCTTCCCGTTTCGAGGTTTTGGCACGGATCCCGAGGAAACACAGTGACCCCTTTTTCTGTGTGGATTTCTGTGACAGAGCAGAGTGTTTTGGCCGTATCTTTGCGTATGAGCGTCGGATTGAGGCGTGCTTATACAAGTTTTTCATCTACAGATCACAAGGAACAAGCTCGTATTTTTCTTGGATTTTTCCAAAGTTTCTATTGGAGGTGAAAATCCCGCTTTTCCTGTATTCAGTGCTACAGTTTTGGTGCAGAAATCTTTCGAGTACACCACCTTGCCGAATTTGTATCTTGACCTTCGGAACTCGGATTTGGGCGTGCAGGGTATCGTTTCGAAGATATCGACGCGAGGATCGCTGTGATATTTTTCTGGAAATTTTCTGGGCATTTTCAGCAGGTGAAAAAGGGACATCTTTGGGACTGAAATTCTGTGTATATTTTTATGGGCAGTTTTGGAATTGATGTGTATTTGTGGACTTTGTATTGTACCCAGGAGGGATTGTGGACTGTGCTGAACCTGTTGGACATAGAGCTGTTATTTTCCTGGTTTTCTCAGTTGTACGACTCCGGACAGTTAGCGTTTCAGGTGGGTGGCTTGCTTTCAAGATCTATGGACTGTGCTCTAATTCTATTGATATAGAATCATGCATGATAGTGATTGGACTTGGGTAGCATGCTAGAATTCGAATGTTATTATTCTTGTAATTATCTGATGATCGTATGATCTCTTCTGCTTCCTACCACATGTTAAATATTTTATTCTCTTGGAACCTGACCTAGCACCCCCGTCATATGTTGCATGTGTAACCAGACCAGTAGAAAACCCTCACTTGGGCTAGGGTTATTTATGTTTAGACATCCACACTTTATATTTCATTCCTGGACTTAGTGTTATCCTCGCCCGGGTAGTGGGCCGAGCGGTCGGGACTTCTTTTAGTGTGGGATGCATTTGCACTCGTGCTTGGGAGCAGAGTGGAGCCTGGTAGATGCAGTGGTTCGCTTGTCTGTACCGAAAACCGTTTGGGGTAAACGGTGGACCCGGGAGATCTGGTTTTCCCCTGTTTGGGTTGTCGCCACTGTGTTAGTGGCGGTAGTTTTCTAGTGATCGCCGGACCTAGAACCCAGGACCCTTTTCGACATACACATGATTTTAAGTTTACCAATGTTTTCTTCCAAGCATCGAAGGGCCGCTGGAGTCTGTTCTTGTTTGATTGGACAAAGGCATCAGCCCTTCGGGGCTTGGGTAAAACACTTATTTTTCTAACTGTTTTCCTAAAAAGAACTAAAATCATTAAATATGAATTTCTTCTAGATCAAAATGATTTTCAATAACAAATGTCACCTTTTCTGGTAAATCTCCTCACTCGAAAGGATTCGAGTGATCTGGGTTCTAGGGGCCGTTCCTTGTCGGGACGAAAGCCACGGGGGCCGAGCCTGGAACCTGTCTTGTTTGATAGGATTGTAGGTGTAGGTCTCCCGGGACTTTCGGGCCCTGTTGGTGCTTTCGGCGTGTCGTACCGAGGTTTTGCTTTCCCGAACTATATGGGGATCGAGAACTTCGATAGGCGGAGCCTAGAGTCTGTTCTTGTTTGATAGGGTTCTTAGCACCGGTCTATCGGGTTTCCGAACCCTTATGGTGTCGGTCTTTCCTGTGAGTTTAGTGTTCTGTTGTGGGGGCCGTCTGGTGGACGGTGGCCCCCGGCTGTGTGGTTTTCCAGCCTGTGTGTGAGCGTTGGTGTTGTTAGTCGATCTTGTGATCGTGGTTTGGACTTTAGCCTGCATGAGCCATATTCGAGCTCGACAGAGATGCACTGATACTTTCCTCGTTGGGGTCGCGCCCCTCGAGTGCCACTCCGGAGTTGGGCCTATTACTTGCTATCGCGACTTGTCGACGCAGTCCCTCTGGCTGGGCCAGTTTTGGCAGTCACGGACACCCTACGGTAGACCCGTCCTGTTGAGGATGTGCGGCAGTAGGTGGGCGCAGGTTTGACTGGACCCTTTGCGGCAGTCAGTTTAGATTTGGTGAGTACTGTGTGTATTAGTAGATGCATCATGTTCCATCTGTTCCATTTTCTTGAGCATCTAGATAGAGGCATAGTAGCTGTAGAGTTACCTTTCCAGCCCTTTCATTTCAGTTTTATATTGTTACATTATGCCTCTAGTAGACTTAGTGGGCAGACCGTCGGGCTTGTTGGCGGCACCCACTGAGAACTACTTGGGACGTAGTTCTCACACCCGTCGTGGTGTCTTTTCCCACAGGGTCTTCTACTCCTGCTCCTGTTGCTCCTGTTGCTGCTTCTTCTGATCGAGATAAGGGAGTCGCGAGATAGTTCCCTACCAGTCATCGTCCTGAGAGTAGATGTACCCCTTACTTTTGTGAGTTCATGTTGAGAGATATTGTAGTGAGGTATAGAGTTGTACTTTTATTTTACTGCTTGAGAGACTTTATGTACTTTGGTGAGGGCTTTGTGTTGTATATATTTTCTCTTTTCTAGCAGTTTACTTTCAGCTCTGATATCTGTATAGTATAGTTGATCTTTTGCAGGCTAGTCGCTTCGTCTATACGGGGCTTCCCGTATGGGCGGCGGATCTGTTGGCGAGCCCGGGTCGCAGTTTCGACGCCGGGACGTGACAGATTTAGCTTGCAATATTTGATACGTAAAATATTAGGTTTATTGTGAAAATACTCGTTTTTTATAAATTCCAAAAGTAATTATAAAGTCTTTGATTTTATGGTTATTACATTAACGATATAAAAATATTCAAATCACGTAAAATTTTATACTATATAAAACAATATTAATATTTTTTATCTAAAATTTTAATATTATATCATCACATTTTTTGAAATTTTTATTTTCAGCCGTTAATTTTAAGTCATTTCAATTACAAGGTAAATAATATCGAAAAATCGTAAAATTTATTTTCTAGATACTCTAACTGGACCGATCGTCCATTCGGAAGTCAACATTGAAAACAATTTAGGAGCACAAAAACCTCCGTACTTTCAAAAGCTATTGTACTATTCAACCAACCACCCGCTAAATTCTAGAAAACCACTATCATCCAAACCGCACATCTGTTAATCCAATGACTAAAAACTTAATAGCACTAATGACTTGCTATCGATAGTATTCCGGCCTACTTCAAAAAAACATAACAAAAGCCCAAGTTGTTTAGGTTCCTAATCCTCCACTGCTAATTGCACCGCCCTCGAGGGATTCAAAAATATACAGCAAAACTAAGGCCATGTAATAACTAAAAAGAAACATCAACAAGTAAATTTATTTTCCAATTCCCATCCAAAATTTAATTTTGACATTAGATGCATGGTAAGAAACAAATTCATCTCCGTATGTATTTAAATACTAAAACTCCAAGATCAATCCAATTGCAAACATCCCGAACACAAACTAAGGACAAGAAACAAGCAGCAAAATCTAAACTTTGGAACAAAAAAAGGGGGAGACGGATCGAGAAACCCTAACCCTAGGCGGTGAGTACGACGGCGCCACCGGCGGCCTTGATCTTCTTCTCCGCGATCTTCGACACGAGCTTCGCCTTGACGACTACAGGGCGATTCGGGGCCAGCATCCCCTTCCCGAGCACCTTGAAGTACCCAAACTGCGTCACGTCGATCATGGGGGCCTCAGCGGCGGCGGCGGAGGCGAAGTGGTCGGGGACGAGGGACCAGAGGCGGTCGACGTTGAGGGTGGGGCAGTGGAACTTGTTACGGAGGCGGTGGAAGTAGCGCATCCCGACCTTGCCGAAGTAGCCGGGGTGGTACTTGTCGAAGAGGATGCGGTGGTGGTGCATCCCCCCGGCGTTGCCGCGGCCCCCGGGGTGCTTCCGATGCTTCCCGATGCGCCCGTGCCCCGCGCTCACGTGGCCCCGCTTCTTCCGGTTCTTCTTCAACCTCGTCGTCATCGTCTCCGCCGCCGCCGCCGCCGCGGAGGACGAGGTGTTAAGGCTTCGGGTTCTAGGGTTAGGGTTTTCCGTGCGCTGCGACGGCGAAACGGGGTTTTAGAGAGAGAGAGGGGAAGGTAATAAGAAGAGTGGAGTGGGTTTTATGAAGGTAGGATTTGGGCCGGGCCCAATTGGACCTCTATTGGGCTCAATGTTTTGGAACGAATCACCAAATCAAACCAAACCAGACCAAATCGAACCGAACTGAATCCAACCGACTCATTTCGATTAGACATGTTTGATAGGATTAGACGGCCCAGATGTGTTGAACCTGACAACAAACTTTCGCGTATAGTGGGTGAGTTTTACCTCCTAAATTTCGGTGTACAATTTTTACATACCATTAATTGTTTCTAGTGTAAGTGACAAAGAATTTGGTGATTGATATTCGAGACCAAGCCTAATTGCTTTATATTTTCAGCTAAATTTATTTCGAAAATAAATGAAGCGGATAGTATGCTACATTTCTCTAAAAAAAAAAAAAAACATTTACATACCAAACACATCTTAATTTACTCCAATTTTCTTACCCGCCAATTTAATTCTATTTAAATCTGTAAATTAGAAAATTTAAATAAAGTGATCAAACTTTTTTACTAATTTAATATATATCAGTACCAGATGATAATTAAATGATTAGAGAGCTCTGTAATACATAATTATTTGTAATAATAACATAATTTTCTAGTATTTCTTTTTATTTTGTTTATTGAAATAAAAATTTGCAAATCCAAAGCGGACCGGAGAGTCCGACCCGGCCCGGTTTGAAACTGGCCTAATGATGTGGGCTTCAGATGGATTGATCCACTTAGTAACCCAATTGATATGAAATTAAATGTCATATTATAAAACTTGGGCATAATTTAAATAGCATTTTTTTAATTTATAAATATAGTTTTCAACTGTATACAACCAAACAATTGTTTTAGTTGAAATTGTTTTATTATTACGTCCGGCCAAACTAAGATTATACTTATTGCTATAACTGATGTATTTTTTAACTATATATATTTTCGATTTTACTAAATTTACAATTATCCAATCAAATGGTACTTTTGATACGAAAGTCAGAAATTCGAATTCCTGTTAATTTTTTTTAATGAAAAATGGAGTTAAGCCTCCAACTTATCAAGTTTATGTATGGTTCTGTCACGTCCCGAGCTTCAAAAAAATAATCTATTTTTTTTAAAAGAAAATCAGAATTTAAAATTTTGAAACTCAGGACGTGAACAGATCGCCACATGCATAGAAAATTTTCTATCCATAGAGATAGAGTCTCCCCCATACATGCTCCGCTAGGCTAGTATAACAGTTTAATCAGGGTAGATACAACCACAGTAATTGAACAGCAAACATAATCATCTACTTTGTTATAACCACAAGGTTTAATATAGACATAAAGCAACCACAATCTTAGATATCCATAACTACTCATGATCAAGTAAGTAAATAAACATAAACCAACTCCACAATCACAAAACATAATATATGTAAGGCACTGGGCCACTGTGGCCAATAGTAGGGACAACTCTATTGCGACAACTCACTGGATCGTCTCGACAACTCAGCACCTGAATGACCTGAAATGGTGGTCACCCAAAGGGTGCGAGATATAACATAAATGTATCCAAGTGGGTACGATTTGCTGAGAAATAGCAAGTCGTACCTATCGGATACTGTAATAAGCGGATAGCAATAACTGAATATAAATTGAAAGCTGAAAGGCAAGATGCAGATATGAAATCTAAGCATGCTGAAATGAAAGCAGGGGTACTCATATATCAAGCTAATCATGATGTAACTGACAAATATGACAAACAAGAACTGATCATGCTACAGAGCAGAGCTAGTATGATAATCAATAATATCAATGCTGTAAACAGAGAATGCCGATAATCACGGGTCAGTCATGATAAATAAATTCTAAAGAACAATATCAACAGATCATGCATCACTACTAGAAGTAGAGTACCCAATCACCTGCCACTATTGGTCACGGGGACCTCAGGCTAAATACCATCTGTACACCAATCTGTTGTCATAACCCTCTGGGCTCACGGGTCGCCACTGTCGACCACTTTACCGGTAAAGTATACCACTGCGGAGGATCAACCCGCTAGTGTACGTAAAAAGTATAGCTAGCTCTGTGATGATCATAATGCTGATACTCAAGCTCATGGTCTAAAGACCAAGCACACGGCATAAAGCCGAGAAAGCCCTGTCGGGATACTGAAACTGTAATCTCAGCTGGTGCTGTATAACTGAATCTAAACAATAAGAACTAAATATCTGAGCTGTAAAACTGAAGCTGAATAACAGAACTGTACTCCTATTCTATCATACAACATAGAACAGAAAAGGCTAATATAACTAGGCAGGTGACAAAGCAAACATGGCATATATCAAGCTGTATATATGGATATACCAAATACTGAATATGAAATCATAGCGAGAAACTGAACTGAATGACAGAACTGTAAACTGAACTATATAGCAGAAGTTGAACTCTTATTCTAACATGCAGGAGAAAAATAGGAAATGTTAATATGAAGTGAACTGATAATCACTCTAATTAATGTCCAACCAGGCTGTTTAATCAAGAATTTTTTTTCTATGACGCTCTATAAATTATTTTACAGTTTTATTTATGATTCTGAATATTGGTATGTATTCGATTTTATTTTATTATCATACTATATAAATTCCATCATAACCACCATCCAAAATGCTCTTGATTAAAAGGTTTAGTTCTATTATTTTTTTTATATAAGACTATTTTAAATTTGGAGGGTGTCACATTTTATTTTCATCGTAACTTCAAGAGTTGGTTTAAGTGAATTTTTTTTTTAGAAATTATAGTTAATTAATTATCTAATAGTAATTGAATGGACATTAAAATATAATTTTTATTTGATTTAATTATACCATAATTATAAAATTAACTAAATTTGATTTGGGAGTGACAATATGTTGCTCACACATAATGATAAATTGAATGGTAATTAAGGTGGAGGTTTCATGTGACTCAATTCAGTCATAATTATAAAGTTAATAAATTTTAAATTGGGAGTTATAGTATAATTTGTTTATATATAATTGTTGCCATGTGGTGTGTCACATTGCCTTATCTTTTTTTTTTTTTTCTTTTTTTTCTTTTCCACCCCCACACACCCCCCCTCTCTTGTGCAAACAAGGGGCCCTCCTTTTCTTCAAAAGGCATTTTCTATTTGCTTGGTGTCCTCTAATTCATACCAGCAAGCAAAAAAAAAAAAAAATAAAAGGCGGCTTCGGACTTTTGTTCTTCAACAATAAAGACGACGACGGTGACGGCGACGGCGACGGCGACGGTGGCCATGATGGTGACGACGACGACAACGATGGCTTCTTCTTCCTTCTTCAAAGGCGGCCATGACGGCGACGACGACGACAACAATGACGGTGACGGTGACGGCGACGGCGACGACGGCCATGATGGTGACGACGACGACAACGATGGCTTCTTCTTTCTTCTTCGAAGGCGGCCATGACGGCGACGACGACGACAACAATGTGCGAGGAGGTCTCATGACCTCTTCTTCCTTCTTCGACGGTGGCAAT
This sequence comes from Tillandsia leiboldiana, assembly GCA_029204045.2. Classification (NCBI taxonomy): domain Eukaryota; kingdom Viridiplantae; phylum Streptophyta; class Magnoliopsida; order Poales; family Bromeliaceae; genus Tillandsia; species Tillandsia leiboldiana. Next base: position 50,168,349 of record CM055060.1, on the reverse strand, counting down.
AATAGCGGCCACAAGACTATCCCACTACCAAGATGACGGCGGGCGGGTCGGTGTATGCGCACAAACGACACAGTGGCGACCTTTTTGTTGATTTGATTGTGCGGCCATCTTCGTGATAGACTCGACCAATCAAATCTGGCTTTGGATCGTTACTATGTCGTGCGTGCATATCCACTAAACACCCGTCTCCCCAAGACGCGCGCCGAACGACATAGCGGCGATTTTTTTTGTCGACTTGATTGTGTGGCCATCTTCATGATAGACTCGACCGATCAAATCCGGCATTGGATCGTTACTATGTCGTGCGTGCATATTCACTAGACACCCGTCTCCTCAAGACGCGCGCCGAACGACATGACGACGGTTCTCCGACCGATTTGATTGTGCGACCATCTTCGTGATAGGCTCGACACACAAATTTATATTCCAAACCAAACCATCCTTTTTGGTGCGATCGAGCGGCCATCTTCGTGATAGGCCCGACACGATCAAACCCGCAAAAAATAATAATAATAAAATAAAAAATAAAAAATTATAAAAATAAATTAACTCGATCAAACCGCCATCTTCGTGATAGGCACCGATCGAGCCAATCGCCATCTTCGTGATAGGCACGGCTCGACTCGATCAAACCGCCATGTCACGCCCCGGGGTCGAAACTGCGACCCGGGCTCGCTAACAGATCCGCCGTCGATACGGGAAGCCCCGCACCGACGAAGCGTCTAACCTGCAAAAGATAGAACTACAGCTACACAGATATCAGAGCGGAAAAATAAAAGCTGTAATATAAAATCTCACTACTAGAAAGCTGACAGTAAATACAAGTCCATCTCCCCCAAATACAAGGTGATACAATTAGAAATCCACCTATACATCATCTACAAATCCAAAAGGGGAGATAACTAAAAACTAGAAATATAACAATACATAATCAAGCTCCCACAGTCCGGGATGGTACATCTACCTCACTCTAAAGAAACAATGCTGGTAGGTAACTATCTCGCGACTCCCTGTCCTCGGTCCGTCAAGCCAGCTCGGCAGGAACGGAAGAATAGCCTCAGCAACCTGTCACCGACAGAGGGTGTGAGAACTACATCCTACAGTAGTTCTCAGTGGGTACCGTCTCCAAGAACCACGGTCTGCCCACTAAGTCTACTAGAGGCATAAGATAACAGAAAAAGACTGTGATAATGAAAAGTAAGCTGGAAAAGTATCTACAGCTATCATGCCTCTATCTACTATGCTCAATAGGAAAAAGAACACAGATGATGGTATGCCTCCACTCACTGCTGACAATATGTTATAAGTACTATGCTCAAAGGAAAACTCAACTGAGACACATGATATGCATACTCTCTCACATAACACCCAATCTCTATGACTGCCTCATAGGGTCCAGTCAAAGTCAAGCCTGCGCTCCTCTACTGCCACTACGCCCAAACATGACTTGGTTTTACGTAGGGTGTCCCACACGGACTACCAGAGATCTCAAGCGAACTCTAGTGTATCAACTAGTCGCATCATCGCAGCCTCGTCAGGCTCGGTATCATCATCGCACCCGGGGCGTAGCTCGAGGGGAGCGACCCCAACGAACTCAAGTATCACAAGTATCTCATAACTGGCATGAAATGCCAGGCTTAGCAGGCTATAATCCACGATCAAACAGATCGGTAACACGAGCTCAAAAGCACAACTCAGTCGGAAAAGAACCTCGACTCAAATATGAATAATCCAAACACTCTCACAGCTATGTCGGAGAACCCTCTACGACTCAAGCTCACAACACTAACCCACTAAAGGAAAGTACTACCCAGCTGGGACCGCCGTCACTCCAAGCGGCTCCCACAACGACACCCCACTCATAGGCGAGAAGAACCGACTGACGTGGCAAAGGTCCGAGAATCCCGTTAGACCGGTGCCTAGAACCCCAATCAAACAAGAACAGATTCTAGGCTCAGCCTATCGAAGTTTCTCGATTCTTTACCGTTCAGGGATTCGGCCCCTCTCGGTTTAAGTGGAAAACTATCTCAACACATATACTCACGGGCTGGAGATGCTCCACAGCCAAAACCGCAAAGAGTCCGAAAACCCCGGGAAACTAATACCTACGACCCCAATCAAACAAGAACAGGCTATAGGCGTAATCTCCCGTTGTTTTCGACCCAAGAAGGAAATTAGAGCCTTAGAACCCAGATCACTCCCCCGGTCGAAGGAGGGATTTAAGGAAAAAGATGACCTTTATTGTAAAATATCATTTTCACTCAACCCCCTACGGGTGAGGATAAAATTGCTCTTTTTGAAAGCCGTTTTGATTTGAGAAAACCAACTTTTATAGATTTTAGTTCTTGAGAAAATCAGTTGAAAACAAGTTTGTTTCCCGAACTCCTAGGGGTGACGCCTTCGCCCAATCAAACAAGAATCAGCTCCGGCGACCCCTAGGAATTCGGAAGGAAAACTCTGGTTTACTAAAATCATGAGTGTCCAAAGCGTTCTGGGTTCAAGGTTCTGATAACTCGCGTACACCACGATCACAACACGGTGGTGACGAGTAAAGCGGAGAAACAACTAAAGACCCGGGACCACCGTTTACCCAAAACGGTTCCCAAAACACTAACACTGGCCTAACTGTAGAATACCAGGATTTCGATTAGGGCACCGACCTCGTGAGATGGCGTGGTGTGGATAAATCGCCTCGAGCGTGTTCCATATTGGATTACAGATGAGTTCGGGTCGGCTTGGATCAACGCGGAAGCCCCAGGTCGATTCGGGGTTTTCCGGGCATTGTCCGCCGTTAGAGGACTGGCTTCGGGGGAGCCTCGACTCCCCAGTGGAGTGCAGGAAATTGGAAAACTCTGGGAATAGGTGTACTTTATGTTTACAGCGGAGTTCGGGAGGTTTCGGACTGACGCGGAGAACCCGAAGGTGAAAAGTGAGTTGGAACTGGCAGTTTTTGGAGCCGGTTTTTTGTTTGAGCACACCGACTCCACGGTTGAGCTTTTTGAGGAGAAAAAGCTTTGAGCATGTGTATTTTCATATTTCAGCAGAGTTCGGGAGATTTCGGGCTGGTGCGGAGGCCTCGAGGACAAAAAGTGAGTTGATGGGGCATTTAATGGATTAATTAATTAATTAATTTAATTAGTGGCATTTTAAGGCTTTGGTCTGGGAGGAAATGAATAAAAGAAGTATAATTAGAGATGAGTGATGTGGGGTTTCTTTTATTACTACTTGGACTATTTAATTAAGCTTTTGAGCCTCCTCCAGCTGCACCCCACCTCCACTTTAATTAAGCCACTTAATTAACTCCGTACCACCTCATCACCTCCCTCAACCGTGGAACAGAGGAAAAAAGATAGAACAGAGGAAAAGAAAGTGAGGAAGAAAGAAGAGGAAGAAAGAAGAGAAAGAAGAAAAGAAAGAAGGGAAAGAGAAGGAATGGTAGAGTTTTGATGGTGGGAACTTCCTGCAAGGAGCTGCGACGCCAAGTGGAGCGGAGCGCGCGCGTCGATCGCCAAGCGAGGTAAGTCCTGTAGCAGTTTTGGAAAGCTTGGTTTTTTTTGGGTTTTTCTTTTGTGCTAGAGGAGTTGGACTGTAGTCCTATGCTGGGTGAGGCTGCAGGAGGGAGAGTTGGCCGCGCGGGTGCGGGCTGCTGCGCGCGCGCGGCATGGCGAGTGCGCGCAGCAGGGGCGCGCGCTGCAGGCGCTGCACAGCCGCGGGCGCACGCAGCGCGCAGCGCGCAGTGGGCGCGCGGCGCACAGCGCGCAGCGCGACGGCAGCCGCGCGCTGCAGGCGCGCTCAGCGGGCCGGGCTGCCGCGCGGCAGGCCCGGGCACGGCGCGGCGATGGCTGGGCAGCTTGCTGCGGTGCGTGCGCAGGAATTTTCCGCGCGGCACGCGCGGCGTTTTCGTCGTTTGGGGCCGGTTTTCGCCGGCGATCGCGCGTGTTCGCCGGATTTATCTTGATTTCATGGTTTCCCCCTTTTCGCTCACAGGTTGTCCTCATGTGGATGCGCGAATTTCGGCGAGGCGCGTGTGGAGCTCGAACCGGCTGATGATGTTGAGGATGGTGATGATGATCGATGATGATGAGGAATCCTTTTGTGTATTTTGTGAGCCATATGTAATTTTGGGCTTGTATGTGTGCATAGGAGTATGAGGTGTGCTGTGGGATCCTTGTGAAGGATATAGATGTATGCAAAAATGGATTTGTTTATAGTTGGGTTATGAGAGCCTGTATTTTGTTGGGGCTGTGAGATGTTCTTGTGTGTGCATGTGGAGCTTGTGGAGGGTAGTTTGGATTTTTTTTGGTAAATTATGTTTTGTGAGTTGTTGGAATGCTGATGGATTTTTGGGAGCACTATAAAAGTGTTAGTGTGTGGTGGGTGTTGAAACTACCTGTAGAGTGTGGGTGTTTTAAGTAAATGTGTATAAGTGAACATGGAATTTCTAATGTGAGCTGTTGGTGTGAGGGACTTCAAGTGAACTGTGGGCACTTGTTTAGTGCAGTTTTTGGTGTGTGGTTTGGCCAGTTATGGTTGCTTCCGTCGCACGGAGCCGAGGATTTTACTTTTGCTCGCGTGTTGTTTGTTGGCCGTGGTGTGAGCCGGAGTGTGTGCAGATTTTCGTAGAGGATTCAAGAATTTTATTCGAACCTCCGAGGGATTTTTCCGGGTACGCGACGGTGTGCGCGCGCGCGGCGCGTTTTTCGAAGTTTCATCAGTTCGAGGTATCAGCACTACACCAATTTCAGCGTTGCCTGCGGAAAGCGTTCCAGGTGGGTTGGAATTTCTCCAAAATTTATGGAATGCCCTTTAATGCTCCTGAATGCATTTTGATCATGTTTATCATGTTACTTTCACAGTTTTTGAATCTGATAGTTGCCTGGGAATTTTTAGAAAATTATTTAGAACCCCAGATTATTTTTAGTATACTCCTGTTATCATATGACACTAGGCTGCATGTTCTGTGGACATTATTTTTGCACCCTGATCGATTTAAAAATCGAGAAAACCCGTTTTAAGGAGAAACATCATTTTCAAGGTAGTTTTTAAATTATGAGTTCGCCAGAGGTATGTCATTGATTCAGGGTGCATTAGACCTCGTGCCTGGGGGCCGAGGGGTCTCTTTTTTGAGTTTTGAGATGAATTATAGTGTCATTTGATATTTGAGCTTCCTTATGGGATAGTGAAATTACTCTAGATCATGGGCCGTATTCTGATTTAGTAGTGGAGGTGGTTCTCCCACTTAGCTTCGAGGATTTTGGGGTTCCGGCAGATCGAGTCGTGGAAGTTTCCCGACTCAGCCATGGTCGTGCATTATCAGATTGAGTCGTTGAGGGTTCTCCGACATAGATGTGAGAGTGTTCGGGCTATTCGTGTTTTAGTCGAGGTTCTTTTCCGACTGAGTTGTGTTTTCGAGCTTTGGGATACCGGTCTGTTTGATCGTGGATTATAGCCTGCATGTGCCGCATATTGAGACAGTGAGACAGATGTGATACTTGAGTTCGGTGGGGTCGCTCCCCTCGAGCTACGTCCCGGGTGCGATGATGATACCGAGCCTGACGAGGCTACGATGTGGATATGCGCCTAGTTCATATACTAGTGGTCGCTTGATACCCCTGGCCGAGTTACCATGGGGTCACTTTGTGTGAGATTGAGATAGTCGGTTTAGGACGCCCCACGTAAATCCCATCCTCTTGTGGGTGCGTGGTAGTGGGCAGGTGCGTTCCTAGACGTCAGGCGCAGGCTGGACTGAGCCAGTTTGGCAGTCTTTGAGATTGGGTGTTATGAGCGGGTGGTTACATATTATGTTCTTAGATGGTTTTCCTTTGAGCATTGATACTGAGGCATTTTAGCAGTAGCGAGAGTATGCATAGCATGTTTTTGATAGAGTTTCCTTTTGAGCTTTATGTTTGAGACATATTAGCTGTAGTTTTCCTTCCGCTTATTTATCTATCTACCTATCTATCTGCATACCTATCTGTTTTGCCTCCAGTAGACTTAGTGGGCATACCGTGGATATTGGGACGGTACCCACTGAGATCTGCCTTCTGCAGTAGATCTCACACCCGCTGCGGTGACAGGTTGAGGCAGCTGTTCTGGCTTGGTTCGCGCGGTGTCAGCAGATCGAGGTGAGGACGCGGCCGATTAGTTCCTTACCAGCATTGAGAGTCTGAGGTAGATGTACCCGGTGTATTTTATGTTTCCACTTTTGTACTGGACATTCTGTGAGACTTTGTACCTTGAGGATTTGTGTACTAGTGGAGATTTTACTATTCCAGATGTTCAGTTTATTCCATAGCTTTTGGTTTTAGTTTCAGTTCTGATACATGTTTTTAGCTATAGATCTGACTTGCAGGGTAGACGCTTCGTCTGTGCGGTAGTTTCCGTACAGATGGCGGATCTGTTGGCGAGCTCGGGGCGCAGTTTCGACCCCGGGGCGTGACAGATTTAGGTGGTATCAGAGCCTAGGAATATAGGTCGTTGAGGACTTTGAGACCATAGGCTATTGGTTGGACATTAGGATGACTGTCGTGAGAGACGTGACTTTAGCGAGAGTCCTGATTGAGTTGTACCTCCCCCAGAGGATTGGGGTGAGTGATCTTATATGTTATTTCTCTAAAGACGATATGTTGGCTGCAGACAACATAATGCTTTAGTATGGGTAATATGTTATAGACTTTCGCTTTATTGGGTCGTGAGAGTTTTGTCCTAATGTTTCTTATGTTGCAGTGGGTTTTGATGCTTCCGAGACGCCGTACAGCGGCGAGGGCGTGTTTGACCTTGGATGAGGAGTCGAACAGCGGGAAACTAAATGGATAGAGCAGAGCGGGGTCTGAGAGTTACAGGCCCAAGTAGCCCAGACGTTTTAGGCGATGCGGCGCCAGGAAGAGAACATGGAGCGCGTGATGCGCACGCTTGAGCTGAGAGCATCTCCCGGAGTATCGCCAGTAGTACTTCCGGCCGCGACATCATCGATTTCGACCCTGATCGCAGCACTGGTAGTGCAGGAGCAGCAATAGATTGCCAATCGGTGGTATACTTCATCCAGTTCCATCCACTGTAGATTTCGGGACCGAGGATGGAGCCTTTGGAGGCCGAGAACTGGATTGCTGCTATGGAAAAGTTATTGGAAGGTTTATTCATCCAGGGGAAGCACCAGGTGCATTTGGTTATGCACTTTTGGGTAGGGACGCCGAGAGTTGGTGGCGTCGAGTTCGTCCTGCTGGACCATCGGGAGTGCAGTTGATGACCTGGAGCGAGTTTCTGTGATTGTTGAGCAGTGTGCCCCGTCTTGCCCAAGATGAGACCCAGGAGGTTGATCTGATTGAGTGGGGACTGCATCGGGATATCTATCACTTGGTGTAATCTCGGCGAGCGCCGACTTCAGACACAGAGATTGTGTCTGCTCGATGGATTGACCGAGGATCAGTGATTATGTTCGAGAGGAACGGTGAGCGAGGGACCAGCTCCAGTGAGAGACGTCCAGCATCGTCGGTTTTGAGATAGTTAAGTGGATCGAGGTTGCCATGATTCCAGTCTCAGGGTCATGGGTCTCAGAGGAGATAGAGACCAGAAGGTTTTCGACACGCGAGGTACCAGCAGAGTGTCCCAGAGTAGGGCGTATGGTTTTGCCGCTTGTGACGGTACCCCCACTACCCCCCTTCAGGATGAAGAGGTTCATCCGACTTACCGGCAGGCTGACTGAGCTGTGACGCCGAGACAGATTAAGCGATGGCCCCAGCATCCAGAAGATGAGTTTGTGCAGCCGGTTAGGGGGCACCAGGAAAGTGGATTGTATCTTACCTGAGGTGGTCATCCTTATAGTCTTTGGATTTAATTCCTTGAGTTGTTAGTCCTACATCAGCTGCGGGATGTTGTTATGAGACTAGATAGAGATTGGTTATTCCAATGCTATGCTACCATGGAATACCGAGAGAGGACAATGACCCTCCGTGGACCTGGTCAGGAGGAGTATACTTATAAAGGAAGCCAGAGCACGATAGAGTTTGAGTCGTGATCGTATCGCTTCGCGAGCGACCGTAGAGGAGGTGCTTACGACGGCACCAGGATTAAGGAATATCTTTATCGCCCGTGTGATCCCGGGTGAAAGTCTACCTGATCTGATATTGAAGCCGCCGCTTAGGGAGATTGAGATTGAGATAGTGATTGACGTGGTTCTGGAAGCTGCGCCGACTATGGTAGCACCTATTGGAGTATCACCTGCGAGACAGAGAGTGAGAGCTGATAGTGCAGCTGCAGGATTTGATGGATCGAGAGGTCTGTGTGACCCAGTACCACGTCGTGGGAATACGACAGTGAGGATCCGAAAGATGGATACTTGAGTATGATGCCACACCGTGGATACACGGTGGTGATGCCACGCCGTTGGTGCACGGCAGTGATGCCACGTTGTGAGTACACCACGGTGAGAGTTCTTTGTTGGTCGAGTATAGATAGACTCGGATTGTGTTGCAACAGACGCTCATTTGTGAGGCAGGTATCTTTTTGGAACCATACAGCCGAGGGCTGTGCCTAGTGAGTGTTCAGGAACCAATAGGGGCATTATGAGTTGCAGCGCGGTCAAGTGGATTGACTAATGCCCTGCCATCTTTAGGATTTGAGGAATTGAGTATTCCAGCTGTGTTTGGATGGGTGGGTAGCCGTACCTGTCATGGATATTTGGATTTATTCCCGAGGTGACATAGAGCCTGAGAAGCACTTGGAGAGAGTGCTGCAACTTCCGAGAGAGAGGAAGTTGGATGTCAAGTTTAGAGAGCATGCTTTTTTACTTCGAAAGGTTCTGTGGATTAGGCCATATGATTTCAGCTGCAAAAAGGGACAGAGAACCCAACGAAGAGTAATACCCTACGGGTTGAGCCTAATCCACGTTTCTGGCAGAGGTCCGAAGCTTCTGGAGTAAGTAGTGCCAGTGTAGCTTTGAAGAGTTAAAGCTGAGGTTGATGCCAGCGTCAATGTAGATGTTTGCCAGTGATTGGAAGAGAAGTGAATTATTCATAGACCCTCGAACCTGAAGTACTTGGATACTCAGGAAGAGTTTGGTTTGAGGAAACGTCAGCGGATAGAGTTTTCAAAGATGTATGATTGTTATCATAGTGTTATCCCGGCGAGGACATTATGGTCATGGACGCCTTGTTTAGGCGAGCAGTGTAACCTTGGAATGAGGTGATTGATTAGTGGATGTCACTTCCTTGGAGTTGGACGAGGATTGAGTTACCAGGATTGACCGATGCAATTCTTGCTGGTGAGACGAAAGAATTTTGCAGTCGGATTATACCATGGCGAAGGTTCAGAGGAGCCTCTGTGATGAGAGAAAGGCCACTTGAGAGCCGGGGATGAGTTGAGGATCTCCTATTCCCTTGGATTGAGACACCCTCCTGAGTTATGGATTTATTTTGGGTTTCGAGGACGAAACCTTTTTAAGGAGGGGAGAGTGTAGAATACCAGGATTTCGATTAGCGCACCGACCTCGTGAGATGGCGTGGTGTGGATAAATCGCCTCGAGCGTGTTCCATATTGGATTACAGATGAGTTCGGGTCGGCTTGGATCAACGCGGAAGCCCCAGGTCGATTCGGGGTTTTCCGGGCATTGTCCGCCGTTAGAGGACTGGCTTCGGGGGAGCCTCGACTCCCCAGTGGAGAGCAGGAAATTGGAAAACTCTGGGAACAGGTGTACTTTATGTTTACAGCGGAGTTCGGGAGGTTTCGGACTGAAGCGGAGAACCCGAAGGCGAAAAGTGAGTTGGAATTGGCAGTTTTTGGAGCCGGTATTTTGTTTGAGCACACCGACTCCCCGGTTGAGCTTTTTGAGGAGAAAAAGCTTTGAGCATGTGTATTTTCAGATTTCAGCAGAGTTCGGGAGATTCTGGGCTGGTGCGGAGGCCTCGAGGACAAAAAGTGAGTTGATGGGGCATTTAATGGATTAATTAATTAATTAATTTAATTAGTGGCATTTTAAGGCTTTGGTCTGGGAGGAAATGAATAAAAGAAGTATAATTAGAGATGAGTGATGTGGGGTTTCTTTTATTACTACTTGGACTATTTAATTAAGCTTTTGAGCCTCCTCCAGCTGCACCCCACCTCCACTTTAATTAAGCCACTTAATTAACTCCGTGCCACCTCATCACCTCCCTCAACCGTGGAATAGAGGAAAAAAGATAGAACAGAGGAAAAGAAAGTGAGGAAGAAAGAAGAGGAAGAAAGAAGAGAAAGAAGAAAAGAAAGAAGGGAAAGAGAAGGAATGGTAGAGTTTTGATGGTGGGAACTTCCTGCAAGGAGCTGCGACGCCAAGTGGAGCGGAGCGCGCGCGTCGATCGCCAAGCGAGGTAAGTCCTATAGCAGTTTTGGAAAGCTTGTTTTTTTTGGATTTTTCTTTTGTGCTAGAGGAGTTGGACTGTAGTCCTGTGCTGGGTGAGGCTGCAGGAGGGAGAGTTGGCCGCGCGGGTGCGGGCTGCTGCGCGCGCGCGGCATGGCGAGTGCGCGCAGCAGGGGCGCGCGCTGCAGGCGCCGCACAGCCGCGGGCGCACGCAGCGCGCAGCGCGCAGTGGGCGCGCGGCGCACAGCGCGCAGCGCGCGGGCGCGCGGGCGCGCGGGCGCGCAGGCGCGCAGCGCGACGGCAGCCGCGCGCTGCAGGCAGCGGCTGCGCTGCGCGCTGCAGGCGCGCGCAGCGGGCCGGGCTGCCGCGCGGCAGGCCCGGGCACGGCGCGGCGATGGCTGGGCAGCTTGCTGCGGTGCGTGCGCAGGAATTTTCCGCGCGGCACGCGCGGCATTTTCGTCGTTTGGGGCCGGTTTTCGCCGGCGATCGCGCGTGTTCGCCGGATTTATCTTGATTTCATGGTTTCCCCCTTTTCGCTCACAGGTTGTCCTCATGTGGATGCGCGAATTTCGGCGAGGCGCGTGTGGAGCTTGAACCGGCTGATGATGTTGAGGATGGTGATGATGATCGATGATGATGAGAAATCCTTTTGTGTATTTTGTGAGCCATATGTAATTTTGGGCTTGTATGTGTGCATAGGAGTATGAGGTGTGCTGTGGGATCCTTGTGAAGGATATAGATGTATGCAAAAATGGATTTGTTTATAGTTGGGTTATGAGAGCCTGTATTTTGTTGGGGCTGTGAGATGTTCTTGTGTGTGCATGTGGAGCTTGTGGAGGGTAGTTTGGATTTTTTTTGGTAAATTATGTTTTGTGAGTTGTTGGAATGCTGATGGATTTTTGGGAGCACTATAAAAGTGTTAGTGTGTGGTGGGTGTTGAAACTACCTGTAGAGTGTGGGTGTTTTAAGTAAATGTGTATAAGTGAACATGGAATTTCTAATGTGAGCTGTTGGTGTGAGGGACTTCAAGTGAACTGTGGGCACTTGTTTAGTGCAGTTTTTGGTGTGTGGTTTGGCCAGTTATGGTTGCTTCCGTCACACGGAGCCGAGGATTTTACTTTTGCTCGCGTGTTGTTTGTTGGCCGTGGTGTGAGCCGGAGTGTGTGCAGATTTTCGTAGAGGATTCAAGAATTTTATTCGAACCTCCGAGGGATTTTTCCGGGTACGCGACGGTGTGCGCGCGCGCGGCGTGTTTTTCGAAGTTTCATCAGTTCGAGGTATCAGCACTACACCAACTTCAGCGTTGCCTGCGGAAAGCGTTCCAGGTGGGTTGGAATTTCTCCAAAATTTATGGAATGCCCTTTAATGCTCCTGAATGCATTTTGATCATGTTTATCATGTTACTTTCACAGTTTTTGAATCTGATAGTTGCCTGGGAATTTTTAGAAAATTATTTAGAATCCCAGATTATTTTTAGTATACTCCTGTTATCATATGACACTAGGCTGCATGTTCTGTCGACATTATTTTTGCACCCTGATCGATTTAAAAATCGAGAAAACCCGTTTTAAGGAGAAACATCATTTTCAAGGTAGTTTTTAAATTATGAGTTCGCCAGAGGTATGTCATTGATTCAGGGTGCATTAGACCTCGTGCCTGGGGGCCGAGGGGTCTCTTTTTTGAGTTTTGAGATGAATTATAGTGTCATTTGATATTTGAGCTTCCTTATGGAATAGTGAAATTACTCTAGATCATGGGCCGTATTCTGATTTAGTGGTGGAGGTGGTTCTCCCACTTAGCTTCGAGGATTTTGGGGTTCCGGCAGATCGAGTCGTGGAAGTTTCCCGACTCAGCCATGGTCGTGCATTATCAGATTGAGTCGTTGAGGGTTCTCCGACATAGATGTGAGAGTGTTCGGGCTATTCGTGTTTTAGTCGAGGTTCTTTTCCGACTGAGTTGTGTTTTCGAGCTTTGGGTTACCGGTCTGTTTGATCGTGGATTATAGCCTGCATGTGCCGCATATTGAGACAGTGAGACAGATGTGATACTTGAGTTTGGTGGGGTCGCTCCCCTCGAGCTACGCCCCGGGTGCGATGATGATACCGAGCCTGACGAGGCTACGATGTGGATATGCGCCTAGTTCATATACTAGTGGTCGCTTGATACCCCTGGCCGAGTTACCATGGGGTCACTTTGTGTGAGATTGAGATAGTCGGTTTAGGACGCCCCACGTAAATCCCATCCTCTTGTGGGTGCGTGGTAGTGGGCAGGTGCGTTCCTAGACGTCAGGCGCAGGCTGGACTGAGCCAGTTTGGCAGTCTTTGAGATTGGGTGTTATGAGCGGGTGGTTACATATTATGTTCTTAGATGGTTTTCCTTTGAGCATTGATACTGAGGCATTTTAGCAGTAGCGAGAGTATGCATAGCATGTTTTTGATAGAGTTTCCTTTTGAGCTTTATGTTTGAGACATATTAGCTGTAGTTTTCCTTCCGCTTATTTATCTATCTACCTATCTATCTGCATACCTATCTGTTTTGCCTCCAGTAGACTTAGTGGGCATACCGTGGATATTGGGACGGTACCCACTGAGATCTGCCTTCTGCAGTAGATCTCACACCCGCTGCGGTGACAGGTTGAGGCAGCTGTTCTGGCTTGGTTCGCGCGGTGACAGCAGATCGAGGTGAGGACGCGGCCGATTAGTTCCTTACCAGCATTGAGAGTCTGAGGTAGATGTACCCGGTGTATTTTATGTTTTCACTTTTGTACTGGACATTCTGTGAGACTTTGTACCTTGAGGATTTGTGTACTAGTGGAGATTTTACTATTCCAGATGTTCAATTTTATTCCATAGCTTTTGGTTTTAGTTTCAGTTCTGATACATGTTTTTAGCTATAGATCTGACTTGCAGGGTAGACGCTTCGTCTGTGCGGTAGTTTCCGTACTGATGGCGGATCTGTTGGCGAGCTCGGGGCGCAGTTTCGACCCCGGGGCGTGACAGATTTAGGTGGTATCAGAGCCTAGGAATATAGGTCGTTGGGGACTTTGAGACCCTAGGCTATTGGTTGGACATTAGGATGACTGTCGTGAGAGACGCGACTTTAGCGAGAGTCCTGATTGAGTTGTACCTCCCCCAGAGGATTGGGGTGAGTGATCTTATATGTTATTTCTCTAAAGACGATATGTTGGCTGCAGACAACATAATGCTTTAGTATGGGTAATATGTTATAGACTTTCGCTTTATTGGGTCGTGAGAGTTTTGTCCTAATGTTTCTTATGTTGCAGTGGGTTTTGATGCTTCCGAGACGCCGTACAGCGGCGAGGGCGTCTTTGACCTTGGATGAGGAGTCGAACAGCGGGAAGCTAAATGGATAGAGCAGAGCGGGGTCTGAGAGTTACAGGCCCAAGTAGCCCAGACGTTTTAGGCGATGCGGCGCCAGGAAGAGAACATGGAGCGCGTGATGCGCACGCTTGAGCTGAGAGCATCTCCCGGAGTATCGCCAGTAGTACTTCCGGCCGCGACATCATCGATTTCGACCCTGATCGCAGCACTGGTAGTGCAGGAGCAGCAATAGATTGCCAATCGGTGGTATACTTCGTCCAGTTCCATCCACTGTAGATTTCGGGACCGAGGATGGAGCCTTTGGAGGCCGAGAACTGGATTGCTGCTATGGAAAAGTTATTGGAAGGTTTATTCATCCAGGGGAAGCACTAGGTGCATTTGGTTATGCACTTTTGGGTAGGGACGCCGAGAGTTGGTGGCGTCGAGTTCGTCCTGCTGGACCATCGGGAGTGCAGTTGATGACCTGGAGCGAGTTTCTGCGATTGTTGAGCAGTGTGCCCCGTCTTGCCCAAGATGAGACCCAGGAGGTTGATCTGATTGAGTGGGGACTGCATCGGGATATCTATCACTTGGTGTAATCTCGGCGAGCGCCGACTTCAGACACAGAGATTGTGTCTGCTCGATGGATTGACCGAGGATCAGTGATTATGTTCGAGAGGAACGGTGAGTGAGGGACCAGCTCCAGTGAGAGACGTCCAGCATCGTCGGTTTTTAGATAGTTAAGTGGATCGAGGTTGCCATGATTCCAATCTCAGGGTCATGGGTCTCAGAGGAGATAGAGACCAGAAGGTTTTCGACACGCGAGGTACCAGCAGAGTATCTTACCTGAGGTGGTCATCCTTATAGTCTTTGGATTTAATTCCTTGAGTTGTTAGTCCTACATCAGCTGCGGGATGTTGTTATGAGACTAGATAGAGATTGGTTATTCCAATGCTATGCTACCATGGAATACCGAGAGAGGACAATGACCCTCCGTGGACCTGGTCAGGAGGAGTATACTTATAAAGGAAGCCAGAGCACGATAGAGTTTGAGTCGTGATCGTATCGCTTCGCGAGCGACAGTAGAGGAGGTGCTTACGACGGCACCAGGATTAAGGAATATCTTTATCGCCCGTGTGATCCCGGGTGAAAGTCTACCTGATCTGATATTGAAGCCGCCGCTTAGGGAGATTGAGATTGAGATAGTGATTGACGTGGTTCTGGAAGCTGCGCCGACTATGGTAGCACCTATTGGAGTATCACCTGCGAGACAGAGAGTGAGAGCTGATAGTGCAGCTGCAGGATTTGATGGATCGAGAGGTCTGTGTGACCCAGTACCACGTCGTGGGAATACGACAGTGAGGATCCGAAAGATGGATACTTGAGTATGATGCCACACCGTGGATACACGGTGGTGATGCCACGCCGTTGGTGCACGACAGTGATGCCACGTTGTGAGTACACCACGGTGAGAGTTCTTTGTTGGTCGAGTATAGACAGACTCGGATTGTGTTGCAGCAGACGCTCATTTGTGAGGCAGGTATCTTTTTGGAACCATACAGCCGAGGGCTGTGCCCAGTGAGTGTTCAGGAACCAGTAGGGGCATTATGAGTTGCAGCGTGGTCAAGTGGATTGACTAATGCCCTGCCATCTTTAGGATTTGAGGAATTGAGTATTCCAGCTGTGTTTGGATGGGTGGGTAGCCGTACCTGTCATGGATATTTGGATTTATTCCAGAGGTGACATAGAGCCTGAGAAGCACTTGGAGAGAGTGCTGCAACTTCCGAGAGAGAGGAAGTTGGATGTCAAGTTTAGAGAGCATGCTTTTTGACTTCGAAAGGTTCTGTGGATTAGGCCATATGATTTCAGCTGCAAAAAGGGACAGAGAACCCAACGAAGAGTAATACCCTACGGGTTGAGCCTAATCCACGTTTCTGGCAGAGGTCCGAAGCTTCTGGAGTAAGTAGTGCCAGTGTAGCTTTGAAGAGTTAAAGCTGAGGTTTATGCCAGCGTCAATGTAGATGTTTGCCAGTGATTGGAAGAGAAGTGAATTATTCATAGACCCTCGAACCTGAAGTACTTGGATACTCAGGAAGAGTTTGGTTTGAGGAAACGTCAGCAGATAGAGTTTTCAAAGATGTATGATTGTTATCACAGTGTTATCCCGGCGAGGACATTATGGTCATGGACGCCTTGTTTAGGCGAGCAGTGTAACCTTGGAATGAGGTGATTGATTAGTGGATGTCACTTCCTTGGAGTTGGACGAGGATTGAGTTACCAGGATTTACCGATGCAATTCTTGCTGGTGAGACGAAAGAATTTTGCAGTCGGATTATACCATGGCGAAGGTTCAGAGGAGCCTCTGTGATGAGAGAAAGGCCACTTGAGAGCCGGGGATGAGTTGAGGATCTCCTATTCCCTTGGATTGAGACACCCTCCTGAGTTATGGATTTATTTTGGGTTTCGAGGACGAAACCTTTTTAAGGAGGGGAGAGTGTAGAATACCAGGATTTCGATTAGCGCACCGACCTCGTGAGATGGCGTGGTGTGGATAAATCGCCTTGAGCGTGTTCCATATTGGATTACAGATGAGTTCGGGTCGGCTTGGATCAACGCGGAAGCCCCAGGTCGATTCGGGGTTTTCCGGGCATTGTCCGCCGTTAGAGGACTGGCTTCGGGGGAGCCTCGACTCCCCAGTGGAGAGCAGGAAATTGGAAAACTCTGGGAACAGGTGTACTTTATGTTTACAGCGGAGTTCGGGAGATTTCGGACTGAAGCGGAGAACCCGAAGGCGAAAAGTGAGTTGGAACTGGCAGTTTTTGGAGTCGGTTTTTTGTTTGAGCACACCGACTCCACGGTTGAGCTTTTTGAGGAGAAAAAGCTTTGAGCATGTGTATTTTCAGATTTCAGCAGAGTTCGGGAGATTCTGGGCTGGTGCGGAGGCCTCGAGGACAAAAAGTGAGTTGATGGGGCATTTAATGGATTAATTAATTAATTAATTTAATTAGTGGCATTTTAAGGCTTTGGTCTGGGAGGAAATGAATAAAAGAAGTATAATTAGAGATGAGTGATGTGGGGTTTCTTTTATTACTACTTGGACTATTTAATTAAGCTTTTGAGCCTACTCCAGCTGCAACCCACCTCCACTTTAATTAAGCCACTTAATTAACTCCGTGCCACCTCATCACCTCCCTCAACCGTGGAACAGAGGAAAAAAGATAGAACAGAGGAAAAGAAAGTGAGGAAGAAAGAAGAGGAAGAAAGAAGAGAAAGAAGAAAAGAAAGAAGGGAAAGAGAAGGAATGGTAGAGTTTTGATGGTGGGAACTTCCTGCAAGGAGCTGCGACGCCAAGTGGAGCGGAGCGCGCGCGTCGATCGCCAAGCGAGGTAAGTCCTGTAGCAGTTTTGGAAAGCTTGGTTTTTTTTGGGTTTTTCTTTTGTGCTAGAGGAGTTGGACTGTAGTCCTGTGCTGGGTGAGGCTGCAGGAGGGAGAGTTGGCCGCGCGGGTGCGGGCTGCTGCGCGCGCGCGGCATGGCGAGTGCGCGCAGCAGGGGCGCGCGCTGCAGGCGCCGCACAGCCGCGGGCGCACGCAGCGCGCAGTGGGCGCGCGGCGCACAGCGCGCAGCGCGCGGGCGCGCAGGCGCGCAGCGGGCCGGGCTGCCGCGCGGCAGGCCCGGGCACGGCGCGGCGATGGCTGGGCAGCTTGCTGCGGTGCGTGCGCAGGAATTTTCCGCGCGGCACGCGCGGCGTTTTCGTCGTTTGGGGCCGGTTTTCGCCGGCGATCGCGCGTGTTCGCCGGATTTATCTTGATTTCATGGTTTCCCCCTTTTCGCTCACAGGTTGTCCTCATGTGGATGCGCGAATTTCGGCGAGGCGCGTGTGGAGCTCGAACCGGCTGATGATGTTGAGGATGGTGATGATGATCGATGATGATGAGGAATCCTTTTGTGTATTTTGTGAGCCACATGTAATTTTGGGCTTGTATGTGTGCATAGGAGTATGAGGTGTGCTGTGGGATCCTTGTGAAGGATATAGATGTATGCAAAAATGGATTTGTTTATAGTTGGGTTATGAGAGCCTGTATTTTGTTGGGGTTGTGAGATGTTCTTGTGTGTGCATGTGGAGCTTGTGGAGGGTAGTTTGGATTTTTTTTGGTAAATTATGTTTTGTGAGTTGTTGGAATGCTGATGGATTTTTGGGAGCACTATAAAAGTGTTAGTGTGTGGTGGGTGTTGAAACTACCTGTAGAGTGTGGGTGTTTTAAGTAAATGTGAATAAGTGAACATGGAATTTCTAATGTGAGCTGTTGGTGTGAGGGACTTCAAGTGAACTGTGGGCACTTGTTTAGTGCAGTTTTTGGTGTGTGGTTTGGCCAGTTATGGTTGCTTCCGTCGCACGGAGCCGAGGATTTTACTTTTGCTCGCGTGTTGTTTGTTGGCCGTGGTGTGAGCCGGAGTGTGTGCAGATTTTCGTAGAGGGTTCAAGAATTTTATTCGAACCTCCGAGGGATTTTTCTGGGTACGCGACGGTGTGCGCGCGCGCGGCGCGTTTTTCGAAGTTTCATCAGTTCGAGGTATCAGCACTACACCAACTTCAGCGTTGCCTGCGAAAAGCGTTCCAGGTGGGTTGGAATTTCTCCAAAATTTATGGAATGCCCTTTAATGCTCCTGAATGCATTTTGATCATGTTTATCATGTTACTTTCACAGTTTTTGCATCTGATAGTTGCATGGAAATTTTTAGAAAATTATTTAGAACCCCAGATTATTTTTAGTATACTCATGTTATCATATGACACTAGGCTGCATGTTCTGTGGACGTTATTTTTGCACCCTGATCGATTTAAAAATCGAGAAAACCCATTTTAAGGAGAAACATCATTTTCAAGGTAGTTTTTAAATTATGAGTTCGCCAGAGGTATGGCATTGATTCAGGGTGCATTAGACCTCGTGCCTGGGGGCCGAGGGGTCTCTTTTTTGAGTTTTGAGATGAATTATAGTGTCATTTGATATTTGAGCTTCCTTATGGGATAGTGAAATTACTCTAGATCATGGGCCGTATTCTGATTTAGTGGTGGAGGTGGTTCTCCCACTTAGCTTCGAGGATTTTGGGGTTCCGGCAGATCGAGTCGTGGAAGTTTCCCGACTCAGCCATGGTCGTGCATTATCAGATTGAGTCGTTGAGGGTTCTCCGACATAGATGTGAGAGTGTTCGGGCTATTCGTGTTTTAGTCGAGGTTCTTTTCCGACTGAGTTGTGTTTTCGAGCTTTGGGATACCGATCTGTTTGATCGTGGATTATAGCCGGCATGTGCCGCATATTGAGACAGTGAGACAGATGTGATACTTGAGTTCGGTGGGGTCGCTCCCCTCGAGCTACGCCCCGGGTGCGATGATGATACCGAGCCTGACGAGGCTACGATGTGGATATGCGCCTAGTTCATATACTAGTGGTCGCTTGATACCCCTGGCCGAGTTACCATGGGGTCACTTTGTGTGAGATTGAGATAGTCGGTTTAGGACGCCCCACGTAAATCCCATCCTCTTGTGGGTGCGTGGTAGTGGGCAGGTGAATTCCTAGACGTCAGGCGCAGGCTGGACTGAGCCAGTTTGGCAGTCTTTGAGATTGGGTGTTATGAGCGGGTGGTTACATATTATGTTCTTAGATGGTTTTCCTTTGAGCATTGATACTGAGGCATTTTAGCAGTAGCGAGAGTATGCATAGCATGTTTTTGATAGAGTTTCCTTTTGAGCTTTATGTTTGAGACATATTAGCTGTAGTTTTCCTTCCGCTTATTTATCTATCTACCTATCTATCTGCATACCTATCTGTTTTGCCTCCAGTAGACTTAGTGGGCATACCGTGGATATTGGGACGGTACCCACTGAGATCTGCCTTCTGCAGTAGATCTCACACCCGCTGCGGTGACAAGTTGAGGCAGCAGTTCTGGCTTGGTTCGCGCGGTGACAGCAGATCGAGGTGAGGACGCGGCCGATTAGTTCCTTACCAGCATTGAGAGTCTGAGGTAGATGTACCCGGTGTATTTTATGTTTCCACTTTTGTACTGGACATTATGTGAGACTTTGTACCTTGAGGATTTGTGTACTAGTGGAGATTTTACTATTCCAGATGTTCAGTTTTATTCCATAGCTTTTGGTTTTAGTTTTAGTTCTGATACATGTTTTTAGCTATAGATCTGACTTGCAGGGTAGACGCTTCGTCTGTGCGGTAGTTTCCGTACAGATGGCGGATCTGTTGGCGAGCTCGGGGCGCAGTTTCGATCCCGCGGCGTGACACTAACACAGCCACCAGACCCCACTCGGCCCCCAGGCCCGAGTGCAACACCCGTACCACAATACCCTGACCACTCGGCCCACTACCCGGGCGAGGAACTCTATGTCCAAAAGAAATGCAATGTGTGGGATGTCTAAAGCATAAAAAGAACCTAGCCCAGATTAAGGTTCTCTATTGGTCTGGTTAAACACATGCAACATATGACGGGGGTGCTAGTCAAAGTTCTAATGAAACAATTAAACTAGCATGCAAATCCTATCATAATAGAATTAGAAGGAAGTCCGCAGACTTGGAGAGAAAACCAACCCACCTCTGCTCGCCACCAATTGCTTGTCGACACTTGCAATTGGGCTCAGCGGAATTACCTTGCCTCCACATGGTCCGCACGCAAAGCGAAGCTGTCACGCCCCGGGGTCGAAACTGCGACCCGGCTCGCCAACAGATCCGCCACCTATGCCAAACCCGCATAGGTGAAGCGTCCTACCTGCAAGAAAAGTACTACAGCTAAACAGATATCAGAGCTATAAATAAAAATCTGCTGTATAACTAAATCAATCACTGTACAACTGGGAATAACACAACAATGTCCGTCTCCCAAAAATGATAATCATGCAGAATCCTCATATACAAACTCAGAACTCAACCGGGAGGTATCTCCAATAAATACATCAGTGTACAGGCTCTCAATACATAACAATCCTCACTACAACAGTCTCTCAAAGGAGGAAAAATAAAATAACTAATCTACTGAAGCTCTCCTCTGAAGGGGTACCGCTACACTCCAACGACGGGTAGGGAACTAGCTCGCGACTCCCTCGCCTCGGTCAGAAGGATCAGCAACAGGAACAACAGGAACTGGAGTAGAAGTTCCTGTGGGAAAAGACACCACGACGGGTGTGAGAACTACGTCCCAAGTAGTTCTCAGTGGGTGCCGCCAACAAGCCCGACGGTCTGCCCACTAAGTCCACTAGAGGCATAAAGTAACAAAAGCAGTGCTGTAAGGAAAGCTGGGAAAAGTAAACTCTACAGCTATTATGCCTCTATCTAGATGCTCAAAGAGTGGGACAGAAAGAACATGATGCCACAATTAACTCTCATCTCTGATCACTCAATCTGAACTGACTGCCTCCTCGGGTCCAGTCAAGCCTGCGCCAACCTACTGCCGTTACGTCCCTGAGGAGCGGACTTACGTAGGATCTACTGTCGTTACGTCCCGGAGGAGCGGACTTACGTAGGATCTACTGCCGTTACGTCCCGGAGGAGCGGACTTACGTAGGATCTACTGCCGTTACGTCCCGGAGGAGCGGACTTACGTATGGCGTCCATGACTGCTAACACCAGCACAGCCAGATGGACAAATGCAACGACAAGTCGCGATAGAAAAGCTCAATCTCACGCCGGTATAACAACCCGGTCTCGCCTACTCCGGAGTGGCACTCGAGGGGAGCGACCCGCTCGAGTAAAAAGTAACCCATCTCAAGTATCTCTGTAAAGTATCTCTGTCAAGCTCAAATGTGGCTCATGCAGGCTATGATCCCCGATCAAACAGATCGGTAACTCCAAGCTCAAAGCACAACTCAGTCGGAAAAAGAACCTCGACTCGAACAGGAATAGCCCAACACACTCTCACAGCTATGTCGGAGAACCCTCAACGACTCAATCTGATAAATGCACGATCATGGCTGAGTCGGGAAACCTCCACGACTCGATCTGCCAGAACCCCAAGATCCTCAAGGCTAAGTGGGAGAACCACCTCCACCACTAAATCAGAGAAACAACCTCTAGATCACACTCTGCCAACTCATGGCACCACGTCGCATCCACTGCGAGAAACTGTCTCAACAGGCCAAACAGGCCAAACGTCGCATCTACTGCGAACAACTGCCTCAACAGGCCGACATCGCATCCACTGCGAACAGCTGACTCAACAGGCCAAACAGGCCGAACATCTCAACCACTGACCCAATGAAGGGTTCGGGAACACCGAAAGACTAGAACCTACAACCCAAATCAAACAAGAACAGGCTCTAGGCATAGCCTCTCGTTGTTCTCGTCCCAAGAAAAGGCAGACCTTAGAACCCAGACCACTCGAATCATCTCGGTGGTTAATTTATAGGAAAAACTGTGACATTTCTTACTGAAGCCATCTGATCTGTAAGAAATCCATATTTAATGATTTTTAGTTCTGCTTAGGAAAACAGTTGAAACCAAGTTTTATATCTAAGCCTCGAAGGGCTAATGCCTTCGTCCAATCAAACAGGAACAGACTCAGGCGACCCTACGATGCTTGGAAGAAAATATTTGGTTGACAAAAATCATATGTGTGTCCAAAAAGGTTCTGGGTTTAAGGTTCTGCTAACACTGATCTACCGCTGCCACTAGCACAGCGACGACAGATAAAACAAGAAAAATAAAACATCTCGGGACCGCCGTCTACCCAAACGGCTCCCGCTACAGATGAACAACCAACTACATCTACCAGACGCCACTCTGCTCCCAAGCACGAGTGTAACATGCATCCCACACTAAAAGATAACTCCTGACCACTCGGCCCACTACCCGGGCGAGGAAGAACACTATGTCCAGGAAAGATAGAAGTGTGGATGTCTAAAGCAGAAATAACCCTAGCCCAAGTGAGGGTTTTCTACCAGTCTGGTTACACATGCAATCATATGACAGGGGTGCTAGGTCAAATTCCAAGATAACAATAATCAACAGCTTGTAGGGAAGGACAATAAATACATGATGATCTATCAACATCAGGAACATCAATTCCTATAATCTAGCATGCTATATAAAACACATCTATAACATGCAAGTCCCTACACAGATAGAATTAATGCACAGTCCATAGGTCGTGAAGACAAGGCCACCCACCTGAAAATGCTGACTGCCCGGAGTTCCACAGCTGAAAATACCCAGAATCCCAAATCTCCAACTCCAACGGGTCCAGCAATACCCGCAAACTCTCCTGGGTACAACATACAGTCCAAAGTTACACTTAAACCCCATAAATTACCCAAATAATCACACTCTGAAATTCAGCCTCAAAGATGTCCATTTTTCACCTGCAGATAAGGCTCCAAAAATTCTGAAATAAATATCACAGCGATCGTCTCGTCGAGACCTTCGAAACGGGTACCTGCACGTTCAATTCCGAGCCCCGTAGGCCGAGTTACAAATTCCACAGTACAGGTGCGCAAACACTCACAACCACACAACTGTAAAACTCTGCACAGAAAAAAGGGGAAACAGTATACCTTCGGGCAAGCCTCAGAAAAATCCCAAAAAAATACGATGATAATCCTCGCGACGAGTAGATCCAAAAAGTGTATAGGCTCGTCTCGATCTGATGCTCGAGTGCGGAGATAAAATTCCGGCAAGCCTCCGCTGTCCAGAATTCCACCAGCAAAACAGTGGCTCAGAAATGCCTCGTAAACCGTGCCAAGAACTCAGAATCAATCAAGGTGATCAACACGGAAATCGAAGGCGTACCTCTCGTGATTCCAACGCCGCAGAAATCGTCCAAAAATACTGACGGAGTAGCTCTGTGGACCTCTCAGATCGAACTGCGACGATAACGGGCCTCCGATGAACGATCGCCACACTGCGCTCCGATGCCGAAGTCGTCGACGCCGCGGCTTCCAAAAAATCCGGGCCTCTGCCAGAAGATGCGCAGCACAAAGTTCTACAACTTTCCTAAAGGGGCCATGGGCAGGGGAGCTCGGGAAAGGGGGCAAAAAGCCTCAGCCAACTGCCTATATATAGGCCCAGCCCGAAAAATCCAGATTTTGGACTTTTGGCCCAAAGTTCGGGCGCCCGGGGTATTCGGGCTGCTACAGTAACGGGCCCGGCCCTTTACTGTGCGCGCTCGAATCCCTCACGGGCCGCCACGTGGCCCAGACGCGCTCCCCGCGCCCGACGCACGTGCGCCCGCGAACCGCGCGACGCCACGTGTCCCGACACGTGGACGTGCGCGGCTACGCCCGACCAACCACGGGGCGCCACGTGGCGCCCCCACGTCGCCCCCGACCGCGCCCACGCCGCGCCCACGTGCGCGACCGCGCCTCCCGCTGCCGCACGTCGGGCACGCGCCCCGAGGCACCAGCCTCCCGCCGCGTGGACCGCGCGCACCAGAACCCGCCAACCAAAGTCCGCCACGCGTCCGCACCCGGTCCACCGTGCACCCGCGCCACTGCGTGGACCGCGCGTGCAGCGCCGGCCAACCGGAGCTCGCCACGTGGCCCGCGCCCGGTGCACGACTCCCGCGGTGGACCGACCGGCCTCTCCTCGGCCCGCCGCCGCGCTCCGCCGTCCGCCGCCGCCGCCGGCGCAACTCCGGCCGCCGGAACAGTACCCAAGACCTCGAAATCCGTGCCGGGTCATCCGAGCTCCGAAAAATACAAGTAAATAGTCCATTTTGAGCGTTTTCGCGCGCTGAATCCAAATCCGCTGTCCGATTTGCCAAATTCTACTTCTAAAATTTCTCAAAAATTCCCGGGAAAGCAAACTTGATCCGTTTTTCATGCCGAGTCCAAATCTTGGGTCCAATATGCGCGCAAACACCTCTAACACCCAACATGGGTCTCCGGAAGCCGCAGATCCAACAGTAATCCAAACGTGGGAATTCCGGGTCCTCACAGAAGCACAAGATCGCGCCCCCAACGGATGACCCGAAGCAAGTCCGCGGCTCCACGCGGTGGAGAACACTCAACCTCCCTCGACAAAAGCTAAAATCTACTGCACTGCAAGCTCAGTAACTAAAGTCCCAATGCTAAGAATTTCAGCGACCAAGGTAAAAATTCGATGCTCCTCTAACAACTCGAAATATGTCTTGAGTTTCCTGTTGGAAAGAAAAACTACAATTACATTATTACATGTCCCGAGTGCCAAAAACTTATGCCAAAAAGGAAACTCGAAATCTGCTATAGCTTTAGTATACTCAATCACCACAGCCCTCCATTTGCATCTTAAGTCCCCAAATGATATCCACTTACCAAAAGTCCAAAAAGACTAGCTTACTACTTCCGCATAAGTTCAAGGAATAGAACCCACAACGATCCCGATTCCGGTATACAATTTTGAGTTGAGATTCAACTTGCTTAACTTCCAATTTTACATATCTTTACAAGTTGAACCCAAAAATAACTTGTCCATCCTGCATCTGGGATTATGAAAAATCAATACAATTAATCCCCATAAGCACTACTAACCACGAAATCAAAGTCAACTCACAAACAATCAAATACTCTATTCCAACATACATGCAGTATTTCAGTAGTAAAAGGACCGGAAAGAACCTAGGGTAGATACATCAAATCTTATCCAAATTTCGTGGTTAAGGTACCAATTTGTTCCTCTTGAAGTCAAAAAAAATTTTCACTTTAAAATTTACCATTCCATAAAGAGGAGAAAAAAATATCCCAAGATTACTACAGGTTTCTCAAAATCCAACTCTGTACTTAAGGTCTCAAAGATGTAAACATTTACCTTATTAGCAGCAGGACTTAAACCTTCTCTTCAATATAAAACTTGTAGATTATTAAGTTCTGGTGAAATCACCATAAGGCCGAGCTCAAGAGTCCATCCCTACAACCCTAGAGGGTACAAACACTGCACATAACTCAAAGCTGAAACAAAAACCTCAACTGTGTACAAACATCCCAGAGATGGCCTCAATTACCTATCTTGGAGCCAAATTTAGAAACTTCAGTAAACATGAAAGTTGGAGATATTTGAATCCTGAAAATTTCCCAAAAAAAATCACCTCAAAATTCCATTTTTACAACCCAGGGTAGCGAAAACACAGAAATCCGCGGAGAAAAACAACGCTGTAAAGATCACTAATTTTACCTTTCTTCCAGCTTCAACTAGGCTTCCTCTTCACTATCAAAGTTGGAGTTCTCGAGGTTATGAAGAGAATGCCGCAAAAATGGCCCAGAAATACCACTCCTACAACTCGGGAGCCCTCCTGGAAGAAAACGCGACGTAGAGGGATGCTCAACCAGCCATGACCAAATTCACCTCCGCACCCTCTTCTTCTTCTTCTTCTCCTTCACCTTCTTCTTCTCCTTTTAATTATTTTTTTCTCTAATGCCTCTCTCTCTCTCCTTCACCATCCAAGTCAAAGGGAAAATGGGATGGAGGAGGTGACGTGGCAGAAGGAGATGAAGACACCACTTAATTACTTAAACTAATTAACAATGCTAAAAAGAAACTCAATTGAAGCTTAATTAAGGGGATTAGAGAACTAATTAAGAGTAAATCCACTTACCTCAAGTGCATACCCCACAATCCACCTCCACTACCAATACCCAAAGAGAGCAATTAATTAGCAACACTAATAAATTAAATTATTAAAATAATCCAAAAGCCCAACTCCAACTCACTTTTTGCCTTCGGACCCTCCGTCGCCGTCCGGAACCTCCCGAACTCCGCTGTAATTTGAAAATACACGTGTCCACAGCTTTTTCTCCTCAAAAAGCTCATCCGTTGAGTCGGGGTACTCAATCCAAAAACCGGCTCCTAAATTGTCAGTTCCGACTCACTTTTTGCCATCGGGTCTCCCGTGTCAGTCCGGAACCTCCCGGACTCCGCTGTAATCTGAAAATATAACTGTTCCAAGTGTTCCCAAATTTCCTGCACTCCACTGTGAAGTCAGTAATGTCCAAATCTGGTCCTCAATCGGCGTACAAAGCCCGGAAAATCTCCGAATCGAGCTGGAGCTTCTGCGTTGATCCGAATCAACCCGACATCAGCAGTAATCACAAACACAACATGTCCGAGGCAAACTCTCCACTCCACGCCATCATATGCGGTCGGCGCGCCATCCGAAAACCCGGTACTCTACACTCTCCCCTCCTTCAAAAGGTTTCATCCCCGAAACCAAAACGCACCACCTACCACAAAGAAACCCTACATCAGGAATATCATCAACCCCAACTCTCTATTTGGAAAGCAGCCGAAATAGCGGAAAGTCTTCGTGATAGGCTCGACCAATCAAATCCGGCTTTGGATCATTACTATGTCGTGCGTGCATATCCACTAAACACCCGTCTCCCCAAGACGCGCGCCG
Organism: Tillandsia leiboldiana; assembly: GCA_029204045.2. Classification (NCBI taxonomy): domain Eukaryota; kingdom Viridiplantae; phylum Streptophyta; class Magnoliopsida; order Poales; family Bromeliaceae; genus Tillandsia; species Tillandsia leiboldiana. The sequence continues at coordinate 50,141,333 of CM055060.1, read as the reverse complement.
AACGACATAGCGGCGATTTTTTTTGTCGACTTGATTGTGCGGCCATCTTCATGATAGACTCGACCGATTAAATCCGGCATCGGATCGTTACTATGTCGTGCGTGCATATTCACTAGACACCCGTCTCCTCAAGACGTGCGCCGAACGACATGACGACGGTTCTCCGACCGATTTGATTGTGCGGCCATCTTCGTGATAGGCTCGACACACAAATTTATATTCCAAACCAAACCATCCTTTTTGGTGCGATCGAGCGGCCATCTTCGTGATAGGGCCGACACGATCAAACCCGCAAAAAATAATAATAATAAAATAAAAAATAAAAAATTATAAAAATAAATTAACTCGATCAAACCGCCATCTTCGTGATAGGCACCGATCGAGCCAATCGCCATCTTCGTGATAGGCACGGCTCGACTCGATCAAACCGCCATCTTCGTGATAGGCACCGATCGAGCCAATCGCCATCTTCGTGATAGGCACGGCTCGACTCGATCAAATCACCATTTTCGTAATAGGCACGGCTTGACTTGATCAAACCGCCATCTTCATGATAGGCATGGCTCGACTTGATCAAACCGCTATCTTCGTGATAGGCACGGCTTGACCCGATCAAGTCGCCCGGTTCGACTCAATTCGATTTAAACCGGATTGCCAACTGAACCCTATGGACATAATTCAGAACGAATATGATCAACATAAATAGTGAATCAAATCATAAAAGATTCAATTTGAACTGAAGACGGTTCAACCCAAACAAAGCCATAGAAGGTTCGAACCAAGTAGAGCCACACCAAATTACAAGTCGGTTCAACCTGAACGGAATCACAGGAGAACCGAGCCAAACCAAACCAAACTACAAACCGGCTTGACCTAAACCGAGCCATGAAGGATACACCTTGAACCTAAGCGGGTTCAACCTAAACTGAACTGCATGAGGTTCAAACCAAACTGAAGCACAAGTCAGTTCGGTTTAAACCAAACCATAAAGGATTCAACTTGTCGGTTCAACCCAAATAGAACCACAGGAGGCCCAAGCCGAGCCAAACCAAATTATAAGTCGGTTCAACTTGAACGGAATCACAAGAGGATGAGCCAAGTCGAACCGAATTACAAGCTAGCTCGACCTACATCGAGCCATGAAGGATACACCTTGAACCAAAACGGATTCAACTTAAACTGAACTGCATGTTCGAACCAAACCAAACTATAAAGCATTCAATTTGTTGGTTCAACCCAAACGGAGCCACAGGAGGTCCGAGTCAATCCGAACCATAACCCAGTTGAACCCATACCGAACCATATGAGGTTCGAGTCAATCCGAATGACAAGGTGGTTCTATTTAAATCAAATCATAAAGGATTCAACTTGAACTGAAGTCGGTTCAACCCAAACAGAACCACATGAGGTCCAAGCCGAGCCGAATCAAATTACAAGCCAGTTTAACTTGAACGTTGATTACAAGAGAACCGAGCCAACCCAAACCGAATCACAAGCCGGTTCAGCTTAAACCAAACCATAAAGAATTCAACTTGTCGGTTCAACCCAAACAGAACTACATGAGGCCCAAGCCGAACCGAAACCAAATCACAAGTCGGTTCAACTTGAACGTAATCACAAGAGGTGTCACGCCCCGGGGTCGGAACTGCGACCCGGGCTCACTAACAGATCCGCCATCTGTACGGAAACTGCCGTACAGACGAAGCGTCTAACCTGCAGAAAGAATCAACTACAGAGATACAGATATCAGAGCTGAAAGTAAACGACTAAAACTGAAGTCCAACCACTGTACAACTGAAAATAATACAATATCCATCTCCCCAAATACTATCATATACAAAGTCCTCTGATACAAAAACTCAAAAGGGAGGTATCTCCAATGAATACATCAGTGTACAGACTCTCGATACAAGAATATCCTCACTACAACAGTCTCTCAAACTGTAAAATAAAGTACAACTCTATACCTCACAACAAAGGTCTCTCAACAGAGGAAAAAGAAGAAAACTAATCTACTGAAGCTCTCCTCTGAAGGGGTACCGCTACACTCCAATGACGGGTAGGGAACTAGCTCGCGACTCCCTCGCCTCGGTCAGAAGGATCAGCAACTGGAGCAACAGGAACAGGAGGAGAAGTTCCTGGGGAAAAAGACACCACGACGGGTGTGAGAACTACTTCCCACAGTAGTTCTCAGTGGGTGCCGTCAACAAGCCCAACGGTCTGCCCACCAAGTCTACTAGAGGCCAAAGATAACAACGCAATGCAAACTGAAACAAGAAAAGCTGGAGCTACTCTACAGCTACCATGCCTCTATCTAGATACTCCAAAAAGTGGAACAGATGAAAGTAAATGAGACCACTCGCACCCAAGGTGCTCAAACGACCCAAACGAACTGACTACCTCAAAGGTCCAGTCAAGCCTGCGCCCGTCGACTAGGAACGCTCCTGCCCACTACCACACATCCACATGAGGACGGGATTTACGTGGGGCGTCCTGTCCTACTAACTCATCCCTCGCGCAAAAACTGCCTCAACAGGCCAACCATCGTATCCACAGCGGCATCTCAGGACGCGACTCCAACTGAGTAGAACGGCGCGGCATAGAGTATCAAACATTGGCATATGCAGGCTAGTCAAAAACCACGCTCACTCTCAGAACGGTAGGACTCAAGATCCCCAAATACCTCGCACAACAGTCGGAGCACTCTCGACGACTCAGCTGCTCGGCTAACTCGAAACACGTGACACTAGCCTCTCCAACGGCTCGCAGCACAAGGCTCACTGGCTGGAGATACTCCACAGCCAGGAACGACCCATAACTCAGGGTAACAAAACAGGTCGGACAACACTCAACGACCTGGGACCACCGCCAACCCCAACGGTTCCCAACAAGACGGTCCGGAAGATACTCGACGGCCCGGGACTGCCGTCTGCGCGTCGGCTCCCTCCACGACGGCACAACAGGGAAACAAGACCTCCCGGGACTACCGTTTACCCAAACGGCTCCCGGCACAGATAAGCAACCCAGTACAACTACCAGACTCCACTCTGCTCCCAGGCAAGAGTGTAAAAGCATCCCACACTAAAAGCAAGTCCCGACCTCTCGGCCCACTACCCGGGCGAGAAAACACTATGTCCAGGGATGAAGGTACAGTGTGGATGTCTAAGCATAAATAACCCTAGCCCAAGTGAGGGTTTTCTACTAGTCTGGTTACACATACAACATATGACGGGGGTGCTAGGTCAAGTTCCAAAATAACTATATTAACAGATAATAAAAGGAATAACAATTCCTACAATCTGGCATACTACACAATGAAATAAACTATCATGCATAGTCCTACATCAGTAGAAATACTGTACAGTCCATAAAACTTGGAGATAAGGCCACCCACCTCGATTTGCCACCAATTGCTCGTAGACACTTGCAATTGGCCTCCACGCGATCCGCACGCAAAATGGGGCACGCCGTCGGAGTCCGCACGCAAAACGGAGCACGCCGCCGGAGTCCGCACGCAAAACGGAGCACGCTGCCGGAGTCCGCACCAAAAACGGAGTCTGCACGTGAAACGGTGCAGGGCGCCGGAGTCCGCACGCAAAACGGTGCACGGTGCCGGAATCCGCACGCAAAACGGAGTCCGCACGCAAAACGGTGCACGGTGCCGGAGTCCGCACGCAAAATGGTGCACGGTGCCAGGATCCGCACGCAAAACGGAGTCCGCACGCAAAACGGTGCACGGTGCCGGAGTCCGCACGCAAAACGGTGCACGGTGCCAGGATCCGCACGCAAAACGGAGTCCGCACGCAAAACGGTGCACGGTGCCCAACACAGAAAAGAGCAAGAGGGTTAATTACAGTCCAAAAGATCGCCCCAAAAACTGTACAAAAATACAGTAAAACCAACACACGGGACCTACCCGACTGCGCCGCCGTCGCCGCAACGCCCCCATCGGAAGCCTCGCGCGCTCCACGAGGCCCGCGACGCGAAACGCCAACTCCCACAACCTCCTCCCTCACTCCCTCTCGCTCTCGGGTGCAGAAGAAAGAAAGAAAGGGAAGAAGGTGGCTTGCGGGGAGGAAGAAGAAGAGGAAAAAGAGGGAGAGGGGAGAAGGCGGGTCCACGGTGCACCGGTCCACGGTGCACCGGCCGGTCCACCGCACCCGCCCGGGTGCACCAGGCCCAGGCAAGGAGGCGCGCGCCCACGTGGCCGTATCCCCGCACGCCACGCGGGCGCGCAGCTCACGCGCCACACGGGCGCGTGACACGCTGCCGCCCGCAGGCGCGGGACACGGCCGCGTGACACGGGCGCGCCCACGTGCTCCCGCGCGGGCGCCAACGGGGGGCCGCCACGTGGCGGCCCCTACGCGATTCCCGCCGAAGCGCCAGTGCGCCCCCCCTGCCGCGCCGCACGCTCCTCGAGCCGCGCGCCCGCCTCGATCCGCGAGCCGCACTCCTCGGGATTTGCCTCGCCTCGCCTCGAGATTCGTGCCGTGATGCCTCGAAAAACGCGCACTTCATCCGGGCTCCAAAACCAACAAGTAAATAGTCCATTCTTAGCGATTTCGCGCGCTGAATCCAAAAACGATGTCCATTTCTCCAAATTCTCACCCGAAAATTTGCCGAATGCCCACTCGATCCGATTTTCGCGCCGGGTCCATTTTTAAAGTCCGATTTGCCCAATTCCAACTCTAAAAATTCCCGAAGGCGACCGGAGAGGTAAACTTTTATCCGGACTTCACCCGGAGTCTAATTTTGACATCTGAATCGCGCGAAAACACTTCTAAACACCCGACGGGTCCTCCAACTTCCCACGGGGTCTCAATTTAAGCCCGAAGTCCACCACTTGTGTCCAAATTGCGCGCAACCCACGCAGGCCTCCAGTGATGCAAGCAAATCCCAAATTGCATCACAAATCCATTTCTGGGCCCCCAACACACGCACCAACACCCCCAACGGCGACCGAAAGCTGCCCAACAACCAGCAACCCTACGCGGGGGATTCCAGGACCTCACAAGAGGATCAAGCCAAGTCGGATAGAACTACAAGCCAGTTTGACCTAAACCGAGCCACAATGGATTTAAACTTGAATCGAAGTTGGTACAACCTAAACAAAACCACAGAAGGTCCAAGCTGCGCCGAACTGAACTACAAACCAGTTTGACTCGAACTGACTACGTGAGGTCCAAATTGCAAGCCTGTTCGACTCGAACTGAACCACAAGCTGGTTCGACTTAGACCGAATCATAAAGAGTTCAACTTGAACTACAAACTGGTTCAACCTGAACTGAACCGCAAGAGGATCAAGCCAAGCCGGATCAAACCATAAGCCGATTCAACCTAAATCGAATCTGGACGGAACTATATGTCGGTTCAGCAACTTGAATCGGACCATGAATCAGCTTGACCCCAAATCGAAATCAAAGAGTTCTAAACCAAGCCGCAAAGAGGGCGATTCAAATCAAACTCAAACGGATTTCGAACCAAATCACAAGAGTTTGATCCAAACCAAATGCAAAGGGATTCTAAGTTGAACCGAACCCCAAGGTGGTTCAACCTGAATCAAACTCAAACGGATCTCGAACCAAACCATAAGATTATGATCCGAACCATACCGAATTATGAAAGGGTCCAAGTTGAGCCGAACTATAAGGGCCCGACCCAAATCGAATTCAAAGGGTCTAGAACTAAGTCATAAAGGTTCGACCTAAACCATGTCTCAAAGGGTTCTGAACCAAATTATAACGGTTAGACCCAAATCAAGCTCAAAAGGGACAAATCAAGCGAAAGCCTAAACCGGCTTAGCTCAAATCAAATACAAAAGGTTCTAGCCAATCCAATTTGAACCCAACCTGAACAAAGGTTCAAACCGAACTTCAAGGATGATCCAAAGCAAGCAAATCAGCTCCGCCTGAACTGAAACAAATCAAGTGTTCAAACCGAGCTGACTTCAAATGAATCGGCTGAGTCAACTTAATCGACTCACAAGCCTAATCTAAACGACCGAAAAGTCATTAAACTAAACCCAAATCCAAACGATCGAAAAGTCATAAAACTCAACCCAAATCCAAACGACCGAAAAGTCATTAAACTAAGCCCAAATCCAAACGACCGAAAGGTCATAAAACTCAACCCAAATCCAAACGACCGAAAAGTCATTAAACTACACCCAAATCCAAACGACCGAAAAGTCATTAAACTAAACCCAAATCCGAACGACCAAAAAGTCATTAAACTAAACAACCCAAACAATCCAAATCATATCAAACTCAACCCCGTTCGACTGCCACCCACTTTTGAAGGGCCACCAAGTTTATAAATCGGGCATTTCACTCATGTACAGTGGGGGTATGCCCCCGCTTAAGCCATGTACTTGAAAGTCATATCAATAAAAGTTCACTTTATATTATGGTCTCTTTCATCATCAGCATTCATTTTGGTCTCTTAATCGAGGGTCCTTTAACACTGCAAGTGTGGGGTAATTAACAACAGATTCTTGAGTTTGCTGGAAGCCATGAACCTATAAACCTAATTTCAAATATAAAAAAACCCCAAACAAACTCGATCTGTATCATGAATGACCACTTATAGCGGGTCGGTTCGTTCGTGGCGGCAGACAAAATGGCACGCCCGGTGGGACCTGGCTTCACCTTCCATCTTTGAGACCAAATCTAATAATGCTGATAAGAGACCTATATATAAATGTTTGGCTGATAGCTCTTGCTTTATCCAAGAGGAGCAATGGCATCCAACAATACCACCTCCTCTACTTTGGTGGAGATCGAGATGAAGTATGCCGGTTCTTCTCCAATTTGGCACCACCACAAAAAACATTCGAGCGTCTATCATGGCTTGACCTATTGCTCAAGCTGTTAGGGGACAGGACAATTCATGTTGACAATTCTGGTCTTCCCGTTTTGAAGGTCACTTTTCGGCTATTCTTCGAGGGCAATCAATCCTTCGTCATTCCGGAGACATTAGCTCATTCTCTTCCCTATTCGGTACCAGTATGAAGAATATTACCAACTTGCCACTTAAGCCGTCAGGGGGCAGAACGACTTCCATAAGTAATTCTGGTCCTTTATCTTTTGCATCCCATGATTGCTTCTTAGCTATTTGTCATGTGTGGAACAAATAGAATGGGCCAATCAACCCACCTTTATTTTGGATGCATCAATTCTCTCCTCGAGGACATACATTTACTCTCATATGGGTTGAAGTTGATCCCTTGAAAAAAAAAAAAAAAGCAAAAAAAGAAAGCAAAAAAAAACAGAAAAAAACAAAAAAAAAAAGGGGGTCCCCGTTGTGAGAAAACCTATTTTAGGCTCGATATCATGAACCTATAAACCTGATTTCAAATATGATCATTTTGGCTGGTTTAGTTTAATGACTTTTTGGTCGTTTGGATTTGGGTTTAGTTTAATGACTTTTCGGTCGTTTAACTTTGGGTTTAGTTTAATGACTTTTCGGTCGTTTGAACTTGGGTTTAGTTTAATGACTTTTCGGTCGTTTGACTTTGGGTTTAGTTTAATGACTTTTCGGTCATTTGAACTTGGGTTTAGTTTAATGACTTTTCGGTCGTTTGGATTTGGTTTGTGAGTCGATTAAGTTGACTCAGCAGATTCATTTGGAGTTAGCTCGGTTTGAATTCTTTATTTGTTTCAGTTCGGGTGGAGCTGGTGTCACGCCCCGGGGTCGAAACTGCGACCCGGCTCGCCAACAGATCCGCCACCTATGCCAAACCCGCATAGGTGAAGCGTCCTACCTGCAAGAAAAGTACTACAGCTAAACAGATATCAGAGCTATAAATGAAAATCTGCTGTATAACTAAATCAATCACTGTACAACTGGAAATAACACAACAATGTCCGTCTCCCAAAATGATAATCTTGCAGAATCCTCATATACAAACTCAGAACTCAACCGGGAGGTATCTCCAATAAATACATCAGTGTACAGGCTCTCAATACATAACAATCCTCACTACAACAGTCTCTCAAAGGAGGAAAATAAAATAACTAATCTACTGAAGCTCTCCTCTGAAGGGGTACCGCTACACTCCAACGACGGGTAGGGAACTAGCTCGCGACTCCCTCGCCTCGGTCAGAAGGATCAGCAACAGGAACAACAGGAACCGGAGTAGAAGTTCCTGTGGGAAAAGACACCACGACGGGTGTGAGAACTACGTCCCAAGTAGTTCTCAGTGGGTGCCGCCAACAAGCCCGACGGTCTGCCCACTAAGTCCACTAGAGGCATAAAGTACAAAAGCAGTGCTGTAAGGAAAGCTGGGAAAAGTAAACTCTACAGCTACTATGCCTCTATCTAGATGCTCAAGGAGTGGGACAGAAAGAACATGATGCCACAACTAACTCTCATCTCTGATCACTCAATCTGAACTGACTGCCTCCTCGGGTCCAGTCAAGCCTGCGCCAACCTACTGCCGTTACGTCCCTGAGGAGCGGACTTACGTAGGATCTACTGCCGTTACGTCCCGGAGGAGCGGACTTACGTAGGATCTACTGCCGTTACGTCCCGGAGGAGCGGACTTACGTAGGGCGTCCATGACTGCCAACACCAGCACAGCCAGAGGGACAAATGCAACGACAAGTCGCGATAGAAAAGCTCAATCTCACGCCGGTATAACAACCCGGTCTCGCCTACTCCGGAGTGGCACTCGAGGGGAGCGACCCGCTCGAGTAAAAAGTAACCCATCTCAAGTATCTCTGTCAAGCTCAAATGTGGCTCATGCAGGCTATGATCCACGATCAAACAGATCGGTAACTCCAAGCTCAAAGCACAACTCAGTCGGAAAAAGAACCTCGACTCGAACAGGAATAGCCCAACACACTCTCACAGCTATGTCGGAGAACCCTCAACGACTCAATCTGATAAATGCACGACCATGGCTGAGTCGGGAAACCTCCACGACTCGATCTGCCAGAACCCCAAGATCCTCAAGGCTAAGTGGGAGAACCACCTCCACCACTAAATCAGAGAAACAACCTCTAGATCACACTCTGCCAACTCATGGCACCAAGTCGCATCCACTGCGAGAAACTGTCTCAACAGGCCAAACAGGCCAAACGTCGCATCTACTGCGAACAATTGCCTCAACAGGCCGACATCGCATCCACTGCGAACAGCTGACTCAACAGGCCAAACAGGCCGAACATCTCAACCACTGACCCAATGAAGGGTCCGGGAACACCGAAAGACTAGAACCTACAACCCAAATCAAACAAGAACAGGCTCTAGGCATAGCCTCTCGTTGTTCTCGTCCCAAGAAAAGGCAGACCTTAGAACCCAGACCACTCGAATCATCTCGGTGGTTAATTTATAGGAAAAACTGTGACATTTCTTACTGAAGCCATCCGATCTGTAAGAAATCCATATTTAATGATTTTTAGTTCTGCTTAGGAAAACAGTTGAAACCAAGTTTTATATCTAAGCCTCGAAGGGCTAATGCCTTCGTCCAATCAAACAGGAACAGACTCAGGCGACCCTACGATGCTTGGAAGAAAATATTTGGTTGACAAAAATCATATGTGTGTCCAAAAAGGTTCTGGGTTTAAGGTTCTGCTAACACTGATCTACCGCTGCCACTAGCACAGCGGCGACAGATAAAACAAGAAAAATAAAACATCTCGGGACCGCCGTCTACCCAAACGGCTCCCGCTACAGATGAACAACCAACTACATCTACCAGACGCCACTCTGCTCCCAAGCACGAGTGTAACATGCACCCCACACTAAAAGATAACTCCTGACCACTCGGCCCACTACCCGGGCGAGGAAGAACACTATGTCCAGGAAAGATAGAAGTGTGGATGTCTAAAGCAGAAATAACCCTAGCCCAAGTGAGGGTTTTCTACCAGTCTGGTTACACATGCAATCATATGACAGGGGTGCTAGGTCAAATTCCAAGATAACAATAATCAACAGCTTGTAGGGAAGGACAATAAATACATGATGATCTATCAACATCAGGAACATCAATTCCTATAATCTAGCATGCTATATAAAACACATCTATAACATGCAAGTCCCTACACAGATAGAATTAATGCACAGTCCATAGGTCGTGAAGACAAGGCCACCCACCTGAAAATGCTAACTGTCCGGAGTCGCACAGCTGAGAAAGTCCAGAAACAGATATCTCTACACACCCACCAATCCAACAATACAGGAACAGTGATCAATACCTCCTGGGTACAAAAACACAACCCAAAGTTACACTTAATTCCATAAAATCCAAGCATCACAAATCTGCTGGGAACAGTCCCCTTAATGCAAAATTTTCACCTGTAAAACGAACTCCAAAAATTCCAATAAAAATATCACAGCGAGCGTCTCGTCGAGACCTTCGAAATGGGTACCTGCACGCCCAAATCCGAGCCCCGTAGGCCGAGTTACAAATTCCACAGTACAGGTGCGCAAACACTCACAACCACACAACTGTAAACTCAAACACAGATAAAAAGGGGAATAGTATACCTTCGGGCAAGCCTCAAAAAAATCCCAGAAAAATACAATGATAATCCTTGCGACGAGTAGATCCAAAAAGTGTATAGGCTCATCTCGATCCGACACTCGGGTGCGGAGATAAAATTCCGGCAAGGGGCCGCTGTCCAAAAACTCCACCAGAAAACAGCGGCTTAGAAATGCTTCGAAAACCGTGTCAAAAACTCTGAATCCAGCAAGATGATCAACACGAAAATCGAAGACGTACCTCTCATGATTCCAACGCCGCAGAAATCGTCCAAAAATACTGACGGAGTAGCTCGGTAGACCTCTCAGATCAAACTGCGACGATAACGGGCCTCCGATGAAAAATCGCCACACTGCGCTCCGATGCCGAAGTCGTCGATGCCGCGGCTTCCAAAAAATCCGGGCCTCCGCCAGAAGATGCGCAAGATGAAGATCTCCAACTTTGCTAAAGGGCCCATGGGCAGGGGAGCTCGGGAAAGGGGGCAAAACTCCCCCACAAGACAGCTATTTATAGGCCCAGCCCGAAAATCCGAATTTTGGACTTTTGGCCCAAAGTTTCGGGCGCTGGCACTTCCGGGCTGCTACAGTAACGGGCCGGGCCCGTTACTGTTCACGCCCGAAATCCCGTAGGCCCGCCACGCGTCCCATTCCTGCTCCCCGCACCCGGCGCACGCACCGCGACGAACCACGGGACGCCACGTGTCGCGACCAGAGGTCGTGCACCGGTGCGCCCGACCAACCACGGGGCGCCACGTGGCGCCCCCACGACGCCTCCGACCGCGCCCACGCCGCGCCCACGTGCGCCCACGTGCGCGGCCGCGCCGCCCGCGGCCCCGTACCGGGCACGCATCCCGAGGCAGACCCTGCCGCTGCGTGGACCGCGCGCACCAAGACCCGCCAACAACCAGCCGCCACGTGTCCCGCTCCGGTCCACCGTGCACCCGCGCCATCCCGTGGACCGCGCCCACTGCACCCGCCAACCGGGAGGCGCCACGTGGCCAGCGCCCGGGTGCACGCCTCCGCGGTGGACCGCGCACCTCCGCCGCCGCCAGCCGCCGCGCTCCGCCGCCCGCCGCCGCCGCCGGCGCCCCTCCGGCGGCCGGAACAGTACCAAAATCCTCGAAATGCGTGTTTTCGCATCCGGACTCCGAAAAATACAAATAAATAGTCCATCTTGACCGTTTTCGCGCGCTGAATCCAAATCCGAAGTCCGATTTGCCAAATTCCTCTTCTAAAATTTGCCGAAAATTTCCGGAGAAGTGTTCTTTACTCAAATTTCGCGCTGAGTCCAATTTTAATAACCATTTCGCGCGAAACCACATCAAAACATCCGACGGGGTCCTCCGATCACTCACGTGATCCAGTATACACCCGGAGTCCATCACTTGAGTCCAAATTGGTGCAGAAACACCGTCGACATGCCACATAGGCCTCCAGAAGCTGCTAATCGCACTGTAGAAGCCCTGCGGAGATCTGGGTCACCACAGCTGGTTTGCTTGATTTGGATCGTCCCTGTAGTTCGGTTTGAACCTTTGTTTCGGGTTGGGTTCAAATTGAATTGGTTTGAACCTTTTGTACTTGATTTGAGCTGAGCCGGTTTAGGCTTTCGCTCGGTTTGTCCCATTTGAGTTTGATTTGGGTCGAACCGTTATATTTTGTTGAGATAAAAAAAATTTGAAATTCAAAATTGAAAAAGAAAAAGGAAAGAAAAGAAGTATAGAAATGGACGAATAAAATCAATTAAATGCTAATTGATTGATACTTGCCCTAGATGACGCATAGTCAAGAAAGGGAATGAGATATAGAAAAAAAAAAGGAAAAAGAAAAGAAAGAAAAAAGGGAAAAGAAATAAAAATATATCATTGTCTTATATTTTGAAATCTTTTGAATTATTTCCCAAAACGAAGAGGGTCTAAAATCACTATAAATTGGGCCATTAGATTCAGAAAAAAGAAAAAATAAGGAGGGGAGATGTTTAAAAAAAAAAAAAGAGAAAAAAAGTAAATGCACGACGGTAACGACGACGGTGACGACGACGACGGCCATGATGGTGACGATGACGACAACGATGGCCTCTTCTTCCTTCTTCGACGGCGACCATGACGGCGACAACAATGTGCGAGAAGGTCTCATGGCCTCTTCTTCCTTCTTCGACGGTGGCAACAATGGCGGCCACAAGACTATCCCACCACCAAGATGACGGCGGGCGGGTCGGTGTATGGGCACAAACGACATAGTGGTGATTTTTTTGTTGATTTGATTGTGCGGCCATCTTCGTGATAGGCTCGACCGATCAAATCCGGCATTGGATCGTTACTATGTCGTGCGTGCATATTCACTAAACACCCGTCTCCCCAAGACGCGCGTCGAACGACATGACGACGATTCTCCAACCGATTTGATTGTGCGGCCATCTTCGTGATAGGCTCATGATATCGAACCTATAAACCTAATTTTAGGCAAATATAGCCAAGTGGGAGATTGTTGTCTTGTGGTGTGTCCACATTGGCTGGTTCTATTTTGACTCAATCTATATAAGATGTGGATTAGGATTTATCCTTTTTCGTTAAAGATAAGATCGGGTTTATCCTTATAGGTTAAGGATAAGGATAGGATTTATCCTTATGGATTAAAGATAAGGATATGTTTCTTATTGGTTAAGAAATATATCTTAACCCATATCCTAACCGATATTCTCTTATCTCTACGTGATAAAGAGAATATCTTAAGGGGTTCTAATAATCTATAAATAGAACCCCTTCCTCTATACGGTGGCGACAACATACGACAAACAGAAGAAAAAGATATTTTCTTCTTCCTTATTCTCTCTCTACATTCTCTCTGAGTTTCCACCTACGTTCTCGGGATTTTGGAGTGTGGACATAGAAGAGAACTCTGGTAGCCCTCTTCACATCATCCGATCCGATTTGCGCATCCAATCCGCAACCAGGAGATTCGTGGAAGATCAAGAATCATCAAGACAAGGACGATCCAAGAAGGCCAGTAAAACAAGCTAACTTATTTGATTTCGGTTCCTGGATACGTTGGCTATTCAGTTTATAAGTTTTCGCTGCCCTCTAAATTCTAACAATTAGTATCAGAGCCATTTGCTTGTTTTCGCCTGAGATCATGCCTGTGTTTGCTTGATTTAAAAAATATTTCGTTGATCATATTTTTTCGTAGATTAGTTTTACAAATTTTACATTCATTTTTTCTATGTGAAATTGAATTAAAATAAATAAATAAAAGATGGAAGGAAAACTAAATTAGTTTTAGTTTTTTATTCTTTTATGTTGATCACGAAACTTAGTTTTATATACATATGTTGTAAATAAATTTTTTTTACATATGTTGTTAATATTTTTTATTTATTATAAAAAAAAAGGATTGAGAGACCGGCCTCTCGCTTCGAGTGCAGGGCTAGGCCCGCAGCACCCAAGAAGGCGCGGGCCCCCCGCGCTTCAGGCGCAGGGTCCGGCCAACATAGCTCGCAGGCAGGCTCGGGGCCCAGCCCGCAGCGCCCCTACGGGCGCAGGCCGGGCCCGGCCCGAAGCAGGCCAGTGGGCTCAGGGCCCCCGCGCTTTGGGCGCAGGGGCCCAGCCCGAAGCGCCCCAGCGGGATCGAGCCCCCGCGCGCTGCAAGCGCAGGGCCTGTCCCGGCTCGCAGTGCCCGAGCGAGCTCAGGCACCTGCTCTAGGTGCCGGCGCTGGGCCCCGCCCGCTGCAGTCGCTGGGCTTGGCCTGGCTTGATGCTCCCGGCCCGGCTCGGCCTACGCGATTACACGCGGCCCGTTTTTTATTTATTATTATTATTTTTTTCTCTGTGAAAAAAGAATTTAAATAATAATAAATAAATAAAAGTTTTTTTTTATGCTCCTATGTGGTGCAATTTATTTTTATGCTCCTATGTGGAGCAATTTTTTTTATACTCCTTTGTGGGGCGAATTTTTTTTTTTTTGCCTGTGAGATTTAAATGATAAATATGTTTTTGCTTATGTAGCATAATTTTTTTTATATATGCATATGTTGTATACCTTATATATCTTGTGTGGATATAACTATTAATACTTGTGTGGTAAACATTTATCTATGTGATGATGAATTCTTTAATATTTTAAGATAAGTTCTTAAAAATATTTTAAAGATATGTTTTTTTTTTAATGGATGAGTTCCGATTTTTTGAATAAGTTTCAAAATTAAATAAAAATAATAATAAGATTGTAAATTTTGAACCGACACTGGGTGATGATTATGAGCCTAGCGAAATTTTCGATCCCGTTGTGAAGGGGATATTTTTTCAATCTTGTTAATTTTTTGAAATATGTGCCTAATGTCCAAACCTGTTTTTGAACGTAGTGAAATGGCTTCCAAAAATGTTATAGCCGACCTCACGAGGGATGACAAGCTAAACGGAAAGAATTATGACATAAGACACAGAAAAATGTAATACCTGCTTAATGAACAATGAGTTCTTGAAACTCTCTCTATCAAAATGATCGTGCCTCTATATAACTCTACTGCAGAACACCAGCATGAGCAGAATGTCTATGACAAATGGTTCAAGGAGGATCGTACTTGTAGGACCCCCGAACCCCATGCAGCATTCTTCCGATGGATCCACTGTTAGAACACCTGGTGTTGGTGTATCTGGCCCATGGTGCATCAATGGGATGCCACAGATGGACCCTGTAAGGTTTTATTAGCTGTGTTGGCTTTCGGCTGGGTTTGCCAAAATTATGAGAAAGAATTAGGCCAAACAGACGGCGGAAATGGATTCAGCACGGAAAAACGCTTGGAAATGGCTTTTTGTTTGCCAAATTCTGAGTCCGGATGGCCAAAAACGGACTCCCGGAAGTTTTACAGCTTTTCTGGTGCATGGGGGAGCCGTGGACCGGCGGGGGTGCCACGTGGCAGGCCTGGATTGGCCGGCGCACGCGGCCGGGTCCACGGAGTGCAAGGGTTTGGACCGGGGTGCACCGCGGGGCGCGTGGACCGGGGGCGCGCCACGTGGCAGCGCCTGATTGGGCGGCTCAGGTGCGCTCGGTCCGCGGGTGCGTGCGGGGAGGCGTGGACCGGGGGCGCGCCACGTGGCAGCACCCGGTTGGCGGGCGCACGAGCGCGCGGTCCACGCAGCGCGCGGGGCAGGTGTCGGGGGCGGGCGCCGTACCGCGGGCAGGTGGCCGTACGCGGGGCAGGCGCGGGCGACGTGGGCGGTGCTACGTGGCGCCCGCTGATTCGCAGGCGCCACCTACCGCGTTGACGCGGGCAGGGACACGTGGCGCTCTCCGCGGTGGCTTGCACGGCTGCAGCGTGTTCCGGGGACACGTGGCGGGCGCTGGGGCGGGTCGGACGAAGCGCGGATCCTGTCCGACGGCGTGTAGCGGGCCGGGCCGCACTGTGCGCGCCCGAAAAACCGTGGGCCGGGCCGCACTGTGCGCGCCCGAAAGGTTCCGGGCGCCCGAAACTTGGGACAAAATGGGAATTTTCCCATTTGTTCCTCCTGCACTATAAATACCTGCCCGAGCCCTCTTCTTTGGCTTTTTTCTCTCAACCTGCGCATCATCTGCCCGAGCCACCTTTAGGAGATTTGTTCACCTCTTAATCCTTGATCTTCCTGCCAAGTTCTAGGATTTTAGGAGCACACATCCCGAGGTTCCCCATTTTACGGCGCGGCGCAACGTTGCATTCTTGTGTTCTTCTTCGGCGCAGCAGCAGTGTTTTAGCTCCCCTGGGCTGCCCCGAGGTCCTTTTTCAGCGATTCTTTCGCCGACAGACTCCTAAGAGGAAGGGTTTCATCTTTTGTATTGATCGCGCTCTCCCATTCCGAGTTTTTGGCACGGATCCCGAGATTCCTTGTGACCCCCTTTTTCTGTCTGGTTTTAGGGACAACATTGGAGTGTTTTAGCCATATCTTTGCGTACGAGCGTCGGATTGAGGCGTGCTTATACAAGTTTTTCATCTACAGATCACAATGAACAAGCTCGTATTTTTCTTGGATTTTTCCAGAGTTTCTTTTGGAGGTGAAAATCCCGTTTTTCCTGTATTCAGTGCTACAGTTTTTGTGCAGTAATCTTTTGAGTATACTGCCTTGCCGAATTTGTATCTTGACCTTCGGAACTCGGATTTGGGCGTGCAAGGTACCGTTTCGAAGATATCGACGCGAGGATCGCTGTGATATTTTTCTAGGAATTTTATAGGCATTATCAACAGATGAAATTTAAGCATCTTTGGGACTGAAATTGTATGTGGTTGGAAGAGCAGTTTTGGGAACTCATGTGTAACTGTAGCCTTTTATTGTACCCAGGAGGGATTGTGGACTGTGCTGAACCTGTTGGACTTAGAGCTGTTATTTTCCTGTTTTTCTCAGCTGTACGACTCCGGACAGTTAGCGTTTTCAGGTGGGTGGCTTGCTTTCAAGATCTATGGACTGTGCTCTAATTCTATTGATATAGAATCATGCATGATAGTGATTGGATTTGGGTAGCATGCTAGAGTGTAGGAATTGTTGTTCCTTGTTTTATCTGTCGATCTTGTGATCTCTTGCTTCCTACTATCATGTTAATATTTGTTATCTTGGAACCTGACCTAGCACCCCCGTCATATGTTGCATGTATAACCAGACCAGTAGAAAACCCTCACTTGGGCTAGGGTTATTTATGTTTAGACATCCTCACTTTATGTTTCATTCCTGGACTTAGTGTTATCCTCGCCCGGGTAGTGGGCCGAGCGGTCGGGACTTCTTTTAGTGTGGGATGCATTTGCACTCGTGCTTGGGAGCCGAGTGGGGTCTGGTAGATATTGTGTTTCGCTTGTCTGTACCGGGAACCGTTTGGGATAAACGGTGGACCCGGAAGATCTTGTTTTTCCCTGTTTGGGTTGTCGCCACTGTGTTAGTGGCAGTAGTTTACTAGTGTTAGCCGGACCTAGAACCCAGAACCCTTTTCGACATACACATGATTTTAGTCTACCAATATTTTCTTCCAAGCATCGAAGGGCCGCTGGAGTCTGTTCTTGTGTGATTGGACAAAGGCATCAGCCCTTCGGGGCTTGGGTAAAACACTTATTTTTCTAACTGTTTTTCCAAACTAAAATCATTAAATATGGATTTCTTCTAGATCAAATGATTTTCAATAACAAATGTCACTTTTTTCTTGTAAATCTCCCCACTCGAAAGTATTCGAGTGATCTGGGTTCTAGGGGCCGTTCCTTTGTCCGGACGAAAGCCACGGGGGGCCGAGCCTGGAACCTGTTCTTGTTTGATAGGGTTGTAGGTGTAGGTCTCCCGGGACTTTCGGGCCCTGTTGGTGCTTTCTGCGTGTCGTACCGAGGTTTTGCTTTCCCGAACTATAAGGGGATCGGGAACTTCGATAGGCGGAGCCTAGAGTCTGTTCTTGTTTGATAGGGTTCTTGGCACCTGTCTATCGGGTTTCCGAACCCTTATGGTGTCGGTCTTTCCTATGAGTTTAGTGTTCTGTTGTGGGAGCCGTCTGGTGGACGGTGGCCCCAGCTGTGTGGTTTTCCAGCCTGTGGTTGAGAGTTGGTGTTGTTGGTCGATCTTGTTGATCGTGGTTTGGACTATAGCCTGCATGAGCCATATTTGAGCTCGACAGAGATACGCGGATACTTTCCTCGGTGGGGTCGCTCCCCTCGAGAGCCACTCCGGAGTTGGGCCTGTTACTTGCTATCGCGACTTGTCGACGCCGTCCTTCTGACGGGGCCAGTTAGTGGAAGTCACGGACACCCTACGGACCCGTCCTGTTGAGGATGTGCGGCAGTAGGTGGGCGCAGGTTTGACTGGACCCTTTGAGGCAGTCAGTTTAGATTTGGTGAGTTTACTGTGTGTGTTAGTAGATGCATCATGTTTCATCTGTTCCTTTTCTTGAGCATCTAGATAGAGGCATAGTAGCTATAGAGTTACTTTTCCAGCCCTTTCATTTCAGTTTTATATTGTTACTTTATGCCTCTAGTAGACTTAGTGGGCAGACCGTCGGGCTTGTTGGCGGCACCCACTGAGAACTACTTGGGACGTAGTTCTCACACCCATCGTGGTGTCTTTTCCCACAGGGACTCCTACTCCTGTTCCTGCTGCCCCTGTTGCTGCTTCTTCTGATCGAGGTAAGGGAGTCGCGAGATAGTTCCCTACCAGTCATCGTCCAGGGAGTAGATGTACCCTTATTACTTTTGAGAGTTCATGTTGAGAGAACTTTGTAGTGAGGTATAGAGTTGTATTTATTTTACTGCTCGAGAGATTTATGTACTTTTGGTGAGGACTTATGTTGTATATAGTTTTTATTTCTAGCAGTTACTTTCAGCTCTGATATCTGTTTAGTATAGATGCTCTTTTGCAGGTTAGTCGCTTCGTCTATACGGGGCTTCTCGTATGGGCGGCGGATCTGTTGGCGAGCTCGGGTTGCAGTTTCGACGCCGGGGCGTGACAGATTAGGTGGTATCAGAGCCTAGGTTGTAGGTCATGTGGACTTAGAAACCCTAAGCTTGTGGTTGGACATTAGGATGACTACGTGAGAGTCGTGACTGTTAGCGAGAGTCTTGATTGAGTTTTATGCCTCTCCCAAGGGATGGGATGAGTGATTGGCATGTTTATTCTCCTAAGCGATTATGTTGGCTGCAGACAACATAATGCTAGGGAATGGATGACATGTCCTAGACTTTCGCTGGATTGGGTCGAGTGTTGTTTGGTACGGTCCTGATGATTGCTTGTGTGTTGCAGGTAGGCACGATGCCTCCCCGACGCAGGGTACAGACGCGTTCTCAGCCTTTCCCCTCCGATGTGCCCGAGCAGGAGGACTCGGGGCAGGGACAGCAGAGGGAGGTTCTGGAGCTCCGTGCCCAGGTGGCACAGTTGTCTGAGGCGGTGCGGCGCCAGGAGGAGACATCTCGGCGCCAGGAGGAGACATCTCGGCGCCAGGAGGAGACATCTCAGCGCCAGGAGGAGGCTTCTCGGCGCCAGGAGGAGGCCTTCGGTCGGATGATGCATCTTTTAGAGCAGAGGACGCAGCCAGTGGTAGCACCCCCTGAGTGTTCGCCTGTGCCTTCTTCGCCAGCTGTGGCGCCCCCTGTAGTTCCGTCAGCGCCGGCTATTCCTGTCAAGCCGGTTTCTAGCATACCACCTCCAAGGTCGACGGGACCTTTGTCTTCGGCTGAGCAGAGTGCGGTGGTGGATCTGCTGATGAGGTTCCGCCGATTTGATCCACCCCGTTTTTTTGGTATGAGTGCTGAGCCGTGGGAGGCAGAGTCTTGGATCACGGCCATGGAGCGTCATTTTGAGAGTTTGTTCGTTGAGGATCGATTTCGGGTCTTTTTGGCTACACACTACTTGGAGGGCAACGCCGAGGCTTGGTGGCGGCGTGTGCGGCCTGCTGGTCCGCCTGGGACGCAGATTCTTCCCTGGACGGAGTTCCGCAGACTTCTTTTAGGGGCCTTCTTTCCTGAGAGTGTTCGCCAGAGATTGGAGGAGCAGCTGAGAAATCTCCGCCAGGGAGATCGGCCCGTGAATGCATACATAGCCGAATTCAATCAGCTGTTGGCTAGTATGCCTCACGTGGCCAGGGACGAGTCTCACCGGATCTACATGTTCGAGCGGGGGCTGCGCCGGGATATTTATCAGCTTGTTCGCTCCTGCAGATTACAAACTTTGGAGGCATCGATGGAGCAGGCGTTATATGTTGAGTCTGGAGAGGCAGTGATGTCAGAGGTGGCTCTAGCCCCCGTAGTGATTCCTGGGGCGAAGCGCCCAGCACCGGATGATGAGGGTCAGACGAGCCGGCAGGGACCTCCGAGACCTCCACGATCTCATCATGAGGGTCGTGGGTTTCGTAGGCGCCGGAGATCTGGTGAGCCCCAGCAGCAGCATCATCGGTATCGGCATCAGCGACAGGAGCGGTGTGTCATCTGTGGCGGGCCTCATCTACCGTCGCAGTGTGATCAGAGACAGGGGCGGTGTTTCCTCTGTGGAGAGTTGGGACATTTCCGTGCAGCTTGCCCCCAGGCCATTTTGTCAGTGCGGCCGATTGCGACGGCACCCCCCTTGCCCATCCATGCAGCGGGAACCCCTCCGACACACCAGCAGACAGAGTGGGCCACGACGTCGGGACAGTCGGGACGACGATCTGCGGCACCCAGTGGACGGGTTTATGCAGCCCTGTTGGAGGTCACCCCGGCAGCGGATCATGCCGCGGCAGGTATGATTTTATTTCAGTTAGCTGAGTTGAGCATTTCATTACCGCTGCATTCTTCTGCATGATTAGTTGAGTATCTGCATCAGCATCTTTGCATGGGTATGGGTTAGGAATTTCTGCTACATGTTTTAGCGATTGGATTCTTCCCTGTATCCTATGAATAGAGGAGATTCGCGGTGTATGATCAGTGCAGTTGAGACTTGGGACTTCGCCGGCTGATGTGGCGATTCAAGGACAGCACCAGGACTTGGATTGAGCACACATGTTGGACTGTTGGTACGGTGCAGTGCTACGACTGATAATGGAATGAGAGCAGTTATCCTTCTGTGAGTTGGACTGGAGGAGTTCGTTTTCTCGGATTGTCGGCATATCCTTCCAGCAGCATCAGCCTCAGCGGCTTTGGACAGACGCCACCTCGGGAGCAGTTGTGATGTTAGGACTAGAGGTTGTGCCCTTAGGAGTCTCGGTTAGTGACAGCTTTCTTTTGTGGCCACAGCAGGAACGTCACCAACACTTCTCTCAGTTTTCTCGCCTTTGTACTGAAATTTATGAACAGGACGAAAACTTCGAAAGATTGCTTCAGAAATGGAGACAGTGCCCGAACCTGTTCTTATTTGATTGGGGCGAAGGCACTGATTTTTCAAAATTTTCAGACTTTTCGCTAATTTCAGCTATTTTCTAAATCGAGGGTTGGAGTTGATGACTTTCCTGCTGATGGAGCCGTATCTTTCTTGTTAGTTTGGTGTTGCGTTCTTGGTTGTTTTGATTGTTTTAGTTTTATTGTTGTGGCGTGTTTTTGTTTCGGGGACGAAACTTCCTTTTAGTGGGGGAGGATGTAGGACCCCCGAACCCCATGCAGCATTCTTCCGATAGATCCACTGTTAGAACACCTGGTGTTGGTGTATCTGGCCCATGGTGCATCAATGGGATGCCACAGATGGACCCTGTAAGGTTTTATTAGCTGTGTTGGCTTTCGGCTGGGTTTGCCGAAATTCTGAGAAAGAATTAGGCCAAACAGACGGCGGAAATGGATTCAGCACGGAAAAACGCTTGGAAATGGCTTTTTGTTTGCCAAATTCTGAGTCCGGATGGCCAAAAACGGACTCCCGGAAGTTTTACAGCTTTTCTGGTGCATGGGGGAGCCGTGGACCGGCGGGGGTGCCACGTGGCAGGCCTGGATTGGCTGGCGCACGCGGCCGGGTCCACGGAGTGCAAGGGTTTGGACCGGGGTGCACCGCGGGGCGCGTGGACCGGGGGCGCGCCACGTGGCAGCGCCTGATTGGGCGGCTCAGGTGCGCTCGGTCCGCGGGTGCGTGCGGGGAGGCGTGGACCGGGGGCGCGCCATGTGGCAGCACCCGGTTGGCGGGCGCACGAGCGCGCGGTCCACGCAGCGCGCGGGGCAGGTGTCGGGGGCGGGCGCCGTACCGCGGGCAGGTGGCCGTACGCGGGGCAGGCGCGGGCGACGTGGGCGGTGCCACGTGGCGCCCGCTGATTCGCGGGCGCCACCTACCGCGTTGACGCGGGCAGGGACACGTGGCGCTCTCCGCGGTGGCTTGCACGGCTGCAGCGTGTTCCGGGGACACGTGGCGGGCGCTGGGGCGGGTCGGACGAAGCGCGGATCCTGTCCGACGGCGTGTAGCGGGCCGGGCCGCACTGTGCGCGCCCGAAAAACCGTGGGCCGGGCCGCACTGTGCGCGCCCGAAAGGTTCCGGGCGCCCGAAACTTGGGACAAAATGGGAATTTTCCCATTTGTTCCTCCTGCACTATAAATACCTGCCCGAGCCCTCTTCTTTGGCTTTTTTCTCTCAACCTGCGCATCATCTGCCCGAGCCACCTTTAGGAGATTTGTTCACCTCTTAATCCTTGATCTTCCTGCCAAGTTCTAGGATTTTAGGAGCACGCATCCCGAGGTTTCCCATTTTACGGCACGGCGCAACGTTGCATTCCTGTGTTCTTCTTCGGCGCAGCAGCAGTGTTTTAGCTCCCCTGGGCTACCCCGAGGTCCCTTTTCAGCGATTCTTTCGCCGGCAGACTCCTAAGAGGTAGGGCTTCATCTTTCGTATTGATCGCGCTCTCCCATTCCGAGTTTTTGGCACGGATCCCGAGATGCCTTGTGACCCCCTTTTTCTGTCTGGTTTTAGGGACAGCATTGGAGTGTTTTAGCCATATCTTTGCGTACGAGCGTCGGATTGAGGCGTGCTTATACAAGTTTTTCATCTACAGATCACAAGGAACAAGCTCGTATTTTTCTTGGATTTTTCCAGAGTTTCTTTTGGAGGTGAAAATCCCGTTTTTCCTGTATTCAGTGCTACAGTTTTTGGGCAGTAATCTTTTGAGTATACTGCCTTGCCGAATTTGTATCTTGACCTTCGGAACTCAGATTTGGGCGTGAAAGGTACCGTTTCGAAGATATCGACGTGAGGATCGCTGTGATATTTTTCTGGGAATTTTATAGGCATTATCAGCAGGTGAAATTTAAGCATCTTTGGGACTGAAATTGTATGTGGTTGGAAGAGCAGTTTTGGGAACTCATGTGTAACTGTAGCCTTTTATTGTACCCAGGAGGGATTGTGGACTGTGCTGAACCTGTTGGACTTAGAGCTGTTATTTTCCTGGTTTTCTCAGCTGTACGACTCCGGACAGTTAGCGTTTTCAGGTGGGTGGCTTGCTTTCAAGATCTATGGACTGTGCTCTAATTCTATTGATATAGAATCATGCATGATAGTGATTGGATTTGGGTAGCATGCTAGAGTGTAGGAATTGTTGTTCCTTGTTTTATCTGTCGATCTTGTGATCTCTTGCTTCCTACTATCATGTTAATATTTGTTATCTTGGAACCTGACCTAGCACCCCCGTCATATGTTGCATGTATAACCAGACCAGTAGAAAACCCTCACTTGGGCTAGGGTTATTTATGTTTAGACATCCTCACTTTATGTTTCATTCCTGGACTTAGTGTTATCCTCGCCCGGGTAGTAGGCCGAGCGGTCGGGACTTCTTTTAGTGTGGGATGCATTTGCACTCGTGCTTGGGAGCCGAGTGGGGTCTGGTAGATATTGTGTTTCGCTTGTCTGTACCGGGAACCGTTTGGGATAAACGGTGGACCCGGAAGATCTTGTTTTTCCCTGTTTGGGTTGTCGCCACTGTGTTAGTGGCAGTAGTTTACTAGTGTTAGCCGGACCTAGAACCCAGAACCCTTTTCGACATACACATGATTTTAGTCTACCAATATTTTCTTCCAAGCATCGAAGGGCCGCTGGAGTCTGTTCTTGTGTGATTGGACAAAGGCATCAGCCCTTCGGGGCTTGGGTAAAACACTTATTTTTCTAACTATTTTTCCAAAGAGAACTAAAATCATTAAATATGGATTTCTTCTAGATCAAATGATTTTTAATAACAAATGTCAGCTTTTTCTTGTAAATCTCCCCACTCGAAAGGATTCGAGTGATCTGGGTTCTAGGGGCCGTTCCTTTGTCGGGACGAAAGCCACGGGGGGCCGAGCCTGGGACCTGTTCTTGTTTGATAGGGTTGTAGGTGTAGGTCTCCCGGGACTTTCGGGCCCTGTTGGTGCTTTCTGCGTGTCGTACCGAGGTTTTGCTTTCCCGAACTATAAGGGGATCGGGAACTTCGATAGGCGGAGCCTAGAGTCTGTTCTTGTTTGATAGGGTTCTTGGCACCGGTCTATCGGGTTTCCGAACCCTTGTGGTGTCGGTCTTTCCTATGAGTTTAGTGTTCTGTTGTGGGAGCCGTCTGGTGGACTGTGGCCCCAGCTGTGTGGTTTTCCAGCCTGTGGTTGAGAGTTGGTGTTGTTGGTCGATCTTGTTGATCGTGGTTTGGACTATAGCCTGCATGAGCCATATTTGAGCTCGACAGAGATACGCGGATACTTTCCTCGGTGGGGTCGCTCCCCTCGAGAGCCACTCCGGAGTTGGGCCTGTTACTTGCTATCGCGACTTGTCGACGCCGTCCCTCTGACGGGGCCAGTTAGTGGCAATCACGGACACCCTACGGTAGACCCGTCCTGTTGAGGATGTGCGGCAGTAGGTGGGCGTAGGTTTGACTGGACCCTTTGAGGCAGTCAGTTTAGATTTGGTGAGTTTACTGTGTGTGTTAGTAGATGCATCATGTTTCATCTGTTCCTTTTCTTGAGCATCTAGATAGAGGTATAGTAGCTGTAGAGTTACTTTTCCAGCGCTTTTATTTCAGTTTTATATTGTTACTTTATGCCTCTAGTAGACTTAGTGGGCAGACCGTCGGGCTTGTTGGCGGCACCCACTGAGAACTACTTGGGACGTAGTTCTCACACCTGTCGTGGTGTCTTTTCCCACAGGGACTCCTACTCCTGTTCCTGCTGCCCCTGTTGCTGCTTCTTCTGATCGAGGTAAGGGAGTCGCGAGATAGTTCCCTACCAGTCATCGTCCAGGGAGTAGATGTACCCTTATTACTTTTGAGAGTTCATGTCGAGAGAACTTTGTAGTGAGGTATAGAGTTGTATTTATTTTACTGCTCGAGAGATTTATGTACTTTTGGTGAGGACTTATGTTGTATATAGTTTTTATTTCTAGCAGTTACTTTCAGCTCTGATATCTGTTTAGTATAGATGCTCTTTTGCAGGTTAGTCGCTTCGTCTATACGGGGCTTCTCGTATGGGCGGCGGATCTGTTGGCGAGCCCGGGTCGCAGTTTCGACGCCGGGGCGTGACAGTACTGCTTGGTATACTATATTGTATGCCATGCAAGATGACCTCATTGGACAGTTTGAGACATATGAGACTGCCAAAGACATGTGGAAAAATCTGAAGATTGCTTTTGGACAAACTTCAGTTACGAGGCTGTGTGCCTTAAATCTAAAGTTTCAGTAGTACATCAAGGACCCGAAGCACTCAATGGTTGAGCACCTTCGTGTGATGAACACTATGATTCGGGACCGTAAGGCTGATGGAAATGAGCTCAACGATGAGCAACAGGTTCTCGCGGTGATTCGTTCACTGCTGGACCCTGAATGGTCCCAGATGAAGCTTCTGATGACGCACAGTGAGGGCATTAAAAAGTTTAATGACATATCACGTCATCTCGAGCTTGAGGCAGAACACTTGGATGCGAACCGTTCTGTCGCTCTTGTTGCACGCTCTGAGAAGCGCGGTGGGATCACACCCAAGCGCAAGAAGCGTTACAACAATGGAGCGCAGAAAAGCAAAAATCAAATTCCTCATGGTGGAGTTGGAAAGCGCGGTAGAGGCAAGCGCGCTGGCAGTAGAGAAGTTGCGAAATTAAATGCTATAACTGCAAATAGAAGGGCTATTTCGCTCGGGATTGTTCTGAGCTGAAAAAGGTTGCCCTACCACTCTCACACTGTTTTGTTTGCTCGTATGCTTTAGTAGCTAATTCTCTTCCCGATTGGATCGAGGATACAGGAGCAAACAAGCACGTAGTACGTGTCGAGTGGGATTTGTAGATTACCATCGAATACCGACTGGCACACAATTTGTCACCCTAGAGAATGGCTCAATGGAGGAAGTTATTGGAGTTGGTTCGTACCGACTCAAGTTGTGTGGTGGCCGCTCTTTACTTCTTCAGGATGTGCTATATGCACCCGGTATAAGATGTAATCTATGTTCAGTTTTAGCTTTGCTACGTTTAGGCTATTCTTTTCATTTTGACAGAGACCGCATTGACATTTTCTTTTATGGTACTATATTTGGATATAGTACATTAATAAATGGTTTCATTAAGTTAGATCTACAGGATGATTCGTTTGTTTTTGTTTCTTCTTCTTCTAATCTCTATGATGAATCCGTTAAATGGCATGCCAGATTAGACCATATAGGTCAAGAAAGAATGAATAGACTGGCTCGAGTAGGCCTTTTGGGTCTGTCACGCCCCGGGAGTTTTTCGGTTTAGCGAAAAACGTGCAGTATTAAAAATATTTTCTTTTCAGGGTTCCCCGGTGCGCGCTAGACCCTCCACACGTGTAAATTCCTCGACCCCGAGAGCGGAGCCTTCTTTGCACGCGCACGGCGTTTTCAATCTAGGGAAGCCCACTGACCCGTAGGCAATCCCATTCGCATTTTAACCACAATCGTCATACACAACCGTAAGAGAGGGTAAAAATAATTACCTAACACGGTCGTTGATATTTAGAAAGGATAAATCCATAGGTTTTCAAATCGGTGCCTACACGACACTCGTTGTTTTAAAAGTTATTTTCGCAGACTTTTTCCTGGTTTGAAAATCGGTCGAAAAACTACCGAGCATGAAAGCAAACAAGGTCACCACAGTAATTTGAACATCCACACTACGCCACAGTCACATCCACTCACACAAATCTGAAAATAAGATGATAACGCGAATAAAACCTAACAAATGTCACTCATTGCAAAGCTAAACGAACGACACATCCTCGTGAACCGTCCTCACAGCCGTCCCATGCCCGCGCCCGACCAACCTGTCACAGAGTGGGGAGTTAGTGACACTACCAAGATGGAACATAAACATGGGGTAACAAAATATATGCGATAACAAGAGAAACTGAAAATAATGCAAACCGAGCCACCAGCGTGTCCGTGTTTACCCCATCCCAAGAGAGCCACGGTACCCTGTACCAAGTCAGACAAGTGTACCTGCCCCTGTAACAATCAAATATGTGCACCTGCCCCTGTAACAATCAAATATGTGCACCTGCCCCTCTTTGTTGCTTATAACCCCTCCACGGAAACTCGTGCGGCCCCTGAGTAACCGCGAGGAGTCCCCATCATCACTAGTCGTGGGGTACACGTGCCAACGTGCCATCTTTCCGAAAAAATACACCAGTGCGGTGGCCAAATCGCCGGTGTGCGTACAAGCAACCCTGGGCTCAAATTCCAAGATTGGAGTGTGTGTCATTACTTCCTGCGACCCTCGGTTGTCTCAGATGATAGTATTAGCGATGTATATGCGAAGTAGAGATTAGGTGAGATCACAATGTCATTATTATTATATTCATGCATAAACGTAAATTTACCATATATCATAAATGTTAGGATTTGAAGGGGCACCCACCTGAACAGCGTTTGGTCGGAACACCTGAAGTTGACTCACAGCCCCCGAATGACACCCCGACCTACGGAGTCCCCAGAAAAACAACCGTTAAGACCGAAGGTTATAACGAAGACACTACACACGGACGGCTCAACGATAAATAAGTGACAGTCGGGACACGAACGCACACGGCGGGAACACGAAAGGAGCCGAGCGGCGGCGGCACAGCGGGGCCGCGACAGCAAAAGCAGCAGCGGCGGCGGTGACAGCGAGCCCCGCGCGGGCGCAAGCCCATGCGGGCGGCGCGGCGGCAGAGCCCCGCGCGGGCGCAAGCCCACGCGGGCGGCGCGGCTGCAACAGCGGCAGCGACGGCAACGGCGGCACGACGGCGGCGGCGGCGAAGGCCGAGGGTAGGGCGACACGACTCAAAAACTACAAAGAGAAAACCCCCGAGAAACAGGCAACGCTCACCTCGAGGTTTCAGCAAGGATGATTCGGTCCCGTCTCTCGCGGTACCAGGTTCCGGATCCGCTCCCCATCTCGTCCTCGGCCTCCGGTATGCTAGGTTGCGAGATGACGAGGTTCCCTCTTCCTTTCTCCAGACGGCTATGTTACTAGGGGTTCTTATCTTGGGATAAAAATAGGTCGCTATTTATATACCTCGAAAATATACCCCCCCCCCCCCCAAACCCTAACCTCGAGCGTAAAACAAAGGATATCTTATAAGAGGTTAATTAGGTAAAGGTAGGAAAAATTCCGTTCTTTCTCTCGTCGAACAAAAATTGCTAAATCCGATCCAACACGAGTCTACCCCCAATTGCCTCGGAAAGCGTGCAAATCATGCGGCACGGATTTCGACGCAAGCTACAGACACCGCGGATTTCAAAATTCTATTCCGGAAGATCCGGGAGTCGGATTTCAGATCCGATCGCACCACCATTCATCGTTTCTCGAGCCCTATCCCCGAAAAATTAAGAACGAACGCCAACACACTACTCACTATGGACCATAACGAGGGACGCTACTATAGCTAAACCTATCCTAACAAGGTTCAAGGACGATGTCCGAAAAGTACGGATACTACAGGGTCTCTCGCTAAAGTTGACCTATCTGTGTATGAGTCTTATCTGGCTGGGATGGCATGTAGAAAGCCTTTTGGTAAGGCTACTCGTGCCTCTCATCCTTTGGAGCTGATCCACTCAGACATTTGTGGGCCAATGAATGTGAGGGCCTGGCATAGTGCGTGCTATTTTCTCACATTCATTGATGATTATTCCCGTTATTGCTATGTGTATTTACTTTCTCGCCGTTCTGAAGCTTTAGATTGCTTCAAGCGCTTCGTAGCGGAGGCTGAGAATCAAATAGAAAGAAGTGTAAAAGTGCTTCGCACTGATCGAGGACATGAGTACTTGTCTGATCAGTTCAAGACTTACTGTGAGCAAAAGGATATTATGAGACATCTCACTATTCCAGGTACTACGCAACAAAATGGTGTTGCAGAGCGAAAGAATCATACTCTACTGGACATGGTTAGGTCTATGATGGCGCATGCTCATCTTTCTATAAATTTTTTGGGGAGACGCTCTTTTGATTGCTACCTATATTCTTATTCGAGTCCCTAGTAAATCAGTGTCTCCTACCCCATATGAGTTGTGGAGAGGTAGAAAGCCAAGTTTACACTACTTACACCCTTGGGGTCAGCTGGATATGTTCATAGCCCCTCACAAAGATTCGGAAAACTCGGTCCTAAAGCAAGCAAGTATGTGTTTATCAGATACCCTAAAAATTCGAAGGACTATGTGATGTATGGTGAACATCCAGATGGTGGGATGAGTGAGATTGAGTCTCATAATGTGGAATTTCTAGAGAAGGAATTTTCAAGCATTGGTGAAATGCGAAAAGGCGTCTGATTGTATGAGTTACAGGACGATACTATCCCATCTTCTGGTGAGGGTGATCGATCACTTCCCGAAGTCGCTGAAGGAAGTGGTAGCGATCCTCCGGCTAGTGGGAGTGCTTCCATGAGTGGGAGCATACCTTTGGAAGCCGACAGTTTAGTCCCTCAACTGCGTAGAAGTGAACGTGGAAACATTCCCCGTCGACATTTTGAGATTGAAGGGAATATTTTCATGTGCACTCTGCTCGATGATGATGAGCCTGCTTCTTATGTAGAAGCGCTACAATTAC
This sequence comes from Tillandsia leiboldiana, assembly GCA_029204045.2. Taxonomy (NCBI): domain Eukaryota; kingdom Viridiplantae; phylum Streptophyta; class Magnoliopsida; order Poales; family Bromeliaceae; genus Tillandsia; species Tillandsia leiboldiana. The sequence continues at coordinate 50,111,451 of CM055060.1, read as the reverse complement.
TAGTTTGTAATGAGTGGATGGCAACTATAAGAGATGAGATGGTATCCATGAGCAAGAACCAAGTATGGGAGTTGGTTGACCTTCCACCTGAGCGCAAATCTATTGGAAATAAATGGTTTTAAGAGTTAAGCGCAAGGCGGATGGATCAATCGACAAATGTAAGGCTCGGCTCGTGGCTAAGGGCTACAATCAAAGGCAGGTGGTAGATTACAACGAGACATATATTGCTCCCGTTGTGAAATTTGCCTCTATACGTGTGATTTTAGCCTTAGTGGCTCATCTAGATTTGGAATTGTTCCAAATGGATGTCAAGACAGCTTTCCTCAATGGAGGATTAGCGGAGGAGATCTACATGGATCAACCTGAGGGTTTTGTACTCGAAGGTCAAGAAGACAAAGTATGCCGTCTTAAAATGTCCATTTATGGTCTCAAACAGTCATCGAGAAAAATGGTATTTCAGGTTTTATAAAGCCATCATCTCTATCGGTATGTCCATGATAGAGGAAGACCACGGTGTATATGTCAAGAAGTTAGAGAAGGAAATTTTGTTTCTCTCTCTATACGTCGACGACATACTATTGGCTAGGAATGACATCGAGTTGATCAATACCACTAAGGAGTGGTTGTCTTTCAATTTTGAGATGAAAGATATGGGTGAGGCGAGCTATGTGCTCGGTGTGAAGGTCATCAGAGATCGCTCTAGGAGACTTCTTGGTCTGTCCCAAGAATCTTATATTAAAAGGGTTCTGGAGCAGTTTAGGATGCATCATAGTAAACCCATTGATACTCCAGTGAAAAAGAATCACACTCTGAGTCTTTATCAGTGCCCTAAAACGGATAAAAAAAAGAGCAAATGAGTAGGGTCCCTTATGCGAGTGCGATTGGCAGCTTGATGTACGCTATGATGTGTACTCGACCTAACATATGCTTCGCTGTTGGCTTGGTAAGTCGTTACCAGAGCAACCTAGGACCTGCTCATTGGCAAGCGGCCAAGAGGATCCTTCGATACTTAAAGGGAACTAGTGATCTCGTTCTATGCTTTCAAGCTGGGAATTTGAGATTGAAAGGATATAGTGATGCTGATTGGGACGGTGATAGAGATGAGCGCAGGTCCACTTCAGGCTATCTGTTTATGCTTGGAGGTGGAGCAATTTTCTGGTGCAGTAAAAAGCAGAGTTGCATTGCCTTGTCTACCATGAAGGCGGAGTACGTTGCTTGTTCAGCAGCCGTTCAAGAGGCTGTTTGGCAGAGGAGATTTCTCCAGCACCTCGACATTGTGACTCGAGCTGATGAGCCTGTTGAGATTGTCTCTTACAGCCGTTCAAGAGCTGTCTCTGACAGCCGTTCAAGAGCTGTTCAGCAGCCGTTCAAGGGGCTGTTTGGTTGAGGAGATTTCTCCAGCACCTCACTCAGGTCAGCCCACTCACACGGGTGATCGACATGGCACCTAAGCGGTGAGCAGGATGAGACTAAATAATCATATTAAACTTTAGTAATTGTAATATGATTGTTTTGTTCGTATACGTTATCAATAAAGTGTTGATACGATTTGAAAATCGTCTTAATTAGTTTAAGATGAGACTCTTAGGAGTTGGATATGAGAATTCTTTTGTGAAATTCTATATCGAGCCTGTATAACAGTCGAACCTAAATGCTTGGGTTAGAGAGATGACCAGAGTTGTATAGTGGTTAGATGCCTTAGTGCTGCCTAGACCAAGATTCTCATGGCGTTTTAGAGCGTGGCACGACCCATTGGGTGGGTGCTCCGCCATGGCATACATATCATACTGTATGTGATTGTCGACCAGTTAGTAGAGTGACATATATTCTTCCCTCTATGTCGCTGTGTGAGCACTAACCCTCTTTTTTTTAGAACTACATTATGAAGTAGAGGTCCAAAGTAACTAACTTAGCATGTATCTGAGGGTCATGAGAAAATACGATCTGGCGGAGCATGTCTAGTTAAGTGCTTAGACCGATACAGATTAATATGAGGGACTGAGGAAGATGTTTCGATAGCACACCATGAAAATCTTGTGACTCATTGCCCGGGCGGTTATCTCGGTTGTGTTACTTGAGATAATCATGAGTACAAGAGATGTTGTAGGGTCAAGTCCTGTGATTATAGGAGGGGAATTTGTGATACTTGATTCGGTGTGTGTTGAAACGTCTGGGGCATATACGTTTTTAGTCAGTGATGTGCTATGTTAGTTGGGTAGTGACTTAATATAGCACTCCTGCATTGTGATTTTTTCGTCAGGTCGCACGCTCCATTACCTGTATGAAAAGTAGAATGTATATGAGAGAAAATTAGCAAATATGACCAAGTGGGAGATTGTTGCCATGTGGTGTGTCCACATTGGCTGGTTCTATTTTGACTCAATCTATATGAGATGTGGATTAGGATTTATCCTTTTTCGTTAAGAATAAGATCGGATTTATCCTTATATGTTAAGTATAAGGATAGGATTTATCCTTATGGATTAAAGATAAGGATATGTTTCTTATTGGTTAAGAAACATATCTTAACCCATATCCTAACCGATATTCTCTTATCTTTACGTGAGAAAGAGAATATCTAATAATCTATAAATAGAACCCCTTCCTCTATATGGTGGCGACAAAAAAAAAGAGATTTTCTTCTTCCTTATTCTCTCTCTACGTTCTCTCTGGGTTTCCACCAACTTTCCCGAGGTTTTGGAGTGTGGACATAGAAGAGGACTCTGGTAGTCTTCTTCATATCCTCCGATCCGATTTGCGCATCCGATCCACAACCAGGAAATTCATGGAAGATCAAGAATCATCAAGACAAAGGCGATCCAAGAAGGCTAGTAAAATAAGCTAGCTGATTCGATTTCGGTTCCTGAATACGTTCGCTATCCAGTTTGTAAGTTTCCGCCGCCCTCTAAATTCCAACAATAATTTTAGTGTCCTACCTTTGATTTTATCTTTCTTTATATACTTTTTATTTTATTATAATTGGTATCTAGAAAGTGACAATAAGTTGGCAATTTTTCGAGATCTTTCGGATGTTGAGCCAACATTCTTATCTCCGGTTTGAGCCCTTGGATGAAGCGATGTCCGGTTAGAATAATAGTGGTCCTTCTAAATTTTAGTAGGTTGTTAGTGAAATAGTATAAATCTTAGGGGATCACTATAATTTTAATCGCACATTCGTTCATCTAAGCGCTGAAAATTTATGAGTACGAAAGAATTCTATTCATAAAAGTATAGTAGCCAGACTCCATATATAGCGTAGGGCTACTATATTCTTATGAGTATAAATCTATTTGTACTCATAATTTTTTCGCCCTTGGATGAAACGATGTCCGGTTAGAATGATCGTGGTTCCTCTAGGGTTTAGTGGGTTGTTGGTAAAATAGTATAATTTCTAGGGGACCATTATAAGCTGAAAACTTATGAGTAGAAAAGAATTTTATTTATAAAAATATAGTAACCGGACCATATATATATATATATATATATATATATATATATATATATATATATATATATATATATATATATATATATATATATATATATATATATATATATATGGTCCGACTACTATACTCTTATGAGTAAAATTTAAAATTTTTTTGTACTCATAAGTTTTCATCCCTTGGATGAAGGAATTTGCGGTTAGGATTATAGTAGTTCCTAAGATTTTTACTATTTTCCCAACAACCTGATAAACCCTAGGGGGACCATTATCATCGTAACCGCACATTCCTTCATCCAAGGGTGAAAAAGTTATAAGTATAAAGAGGTTTATACTCATAAGAGTATAGTAACCATACGCTATATATATATATATATATATATATATATATATATATATATATATATATATATATATATATATATATATATATATATATATATATATGATGAGATGACCACTTATTTTTATTGTCATTATAGTTTCAAATATTTATATTTTATTATCAATTATATTATTTTATAATCAATAGTTAAATTTTTTTATGTTTAAGTCATTATGTAGAAATCAAAATTATTTAAATAACAAATCTAATTCATATTTACAACAATCATAAAATAAATTTATATCATTTACAACTGAATTCTAATATATAATAATTTCTATAATCATCTCTAATTTATCACCGATTCAAAAGTATATATTTTAAATATTTCAATAGTTATTATTATAAACCTAATAATATAGATATATTCATTTTAAAAGCTAAAATTATCTTTAATAATATAAATTATTAAAAATAAATTATATTAATTCTGTGTGTGTCACGGGTGATCACTCGCTAGTTTGTTAACATTTCTCTATCTAGATTCTAGAAGCTTGCTTCATGCATGTACATATTCATGTTCATTGAATTTTTTTTTTACCTTTATTAATGAGATTTATTTATTATTATTATTATTATTTTTGTCTACTCAAGTGGTCAAATTGTTACTTAAATTGACTGCAGAATAAAGTAGCCATGTATACATATTCCACGCGTACGTGCAGGCTTTCTTGCTTTTGTCTCCACGTTAATTACTGCTAAATACAAAATATTAAAATATTATTATATAAAAATTTAATTTAGATATTATAATATAAATTGTAGAAAAATCTTCGTGCTACCAACTAAATTATCTTTTGAGGTAGACATATTTTTTATTATTTAAAATATTCAAAAATTAAATTTTATATATTTTTTTTAATATTATTTATCTAAAGGTAATAGTCTTATTATAAATGTATCATATAGTTCATTAAAATTATTAATTTTATAAATTTTTACTTGATTGGTAATCGAATGACTTTCAAAAATATAAAGTAGATTATGTTTAATAAAACCGATCAACAGTACGAATATCTCATCATTAAAAGTAATTTGAAAGTTCAAAATTTGCTGTGCTATTAATATTATACAAATTGAATTTATTATCTAATAACTTAAATTATAAAAAATAGAAATGATTTTATGTTTTCTAACGTTATATTTGAATAGAAGATTTTGAATTGAAGATTTTGAATTGAAAAATATCACAAGAATGTCAAATAATATCACAGTATATAGATTACAATTTATTATAAAAAATGTATATTTAATCAATAAAAAAATAAAGCAACTGTACCAAACTTGACCGTATTAATTGTTTTTTTTTCAACTTAGACTATTTTGGATTGTATTTTGGATTGTGTATTGATATTTAAGAATACTATATGTTCGATAAGGATGTGCAATAGAGAATAAGAATAACTTCGATAAAGATGTGCAATAGAGAATAGAAATAATTTTATATAATTTTATAAATATATCAAATAATAAACACATTTAATTTTTTATATTTATTCTTTCAAAAATCTTAACATTTCAAATATAACATATACATTCAAATTTTCATATTTATTTTTTCAAAAATCTTAATGTTATTTATTAATCATTGCTAAAATATTTAACTTTTATTAATGAGTAAGCTAAATTAACGTACAGTCAAACTCTTCCACAATCAAAATTTTTTATCTTTTTCTCTTAATCAAAAAAAAAAAAAAAAAAAAAAAAAAAAAAAGTGAGAATAGAGGTCTGGATTAGATTTTTTTTTTTATAGAGGAATAAGATAAACATTATTCAAAAAGATTTTGGAAGAATATTTTTACACGATTGTAATTAACAGTTTGAGTGAAAGATATATTTGCGATGACAAAATTAACGCCACTGAAGTTTAAAGGAATAAATATAAAATTTTGAACTTTATAGAAATATATCTGCTAAATATAAACTGTGAGAATAATTTTGTATTTAGGGAATAACATGTCAGTTACTAGTTTGATTAAGATATAGTTTTATCGTCTAGCTAAAAAATAAAAATATTTATCTTTATATAATTATTGGTATAAAAAAAATAGCGTCAGGTGCTAGTCGGTTTGGACCATACATTTAGCCTGAATGAAAAGAAAATAAACACTATGAAACACGTGGTGCATCAGAAGGCGAGAAAAAGATGACTGAAGGTGGATGAGTTTTAGGCGGGAATGGTTTAAATATAGTCATAATTTTTAAAATAAGTTAAGACACAACTGTAATTAAGACGTATTATAAATAATACGAAGAAGCCTGCAACAAAGGACGTCTTTCACACGAAACAAAAACCACATTTTCTAATTCCTCACAATTTACAATTTTTTGGGGAGTAGAATAATTTGCAAACTTTCATTTTTCAGCATTTACAGTTTTTTCTATGAGTAGTTTAGCTTGTAAATACTCTTTTTTTTTAATACAATTTGATTCGACTCATTCAACTAGCTTAGTTTTTTTTATCAGCTGAGTTCTCTTTCTGAGCTTTCGGCTCCTGTTTATGAGTTTGAGTTAGAAACCGATTGAGCCGATCTCTTCTCAATCGAATTATTTAATTTGAACTTAGCATACTCAAGAGTGGAAACCGATCCACACACGTACATGCATAAGACGTGCTTGATTTAGTCGACGACGACGCGGCCTTATCAAGATCCCCTCAAGTTCGATTCGCAATCCAACAATAATGAAATCCAAATTTTTGTTTTGCTTTTGATCCAAACTTATAGTGTTTGATTTTAATTTGTGTTTCAATAAAATTGACTCTTTGTGCGAAGAGGTCTGCGTACGCGGACTTGAACCTAACCCCAACACAAACACCAACCACGCACCCCCACCCCCACCAAATAACTTTTCCCCAACTGCGTTGCGCTTAAACACGATCACATTATAGGTGACATGTCACGGTCAAATTTGACCAACCTGCTCTCATGCATGTTTCAAAACCGCTTTCAATTTAGGGCGGCTTATTAATCAAAACTAGATCCGTTAAATATAATCCAATGGATCAAATCCATCAAATATTTTAGTCAATTTAAAAACTGGGTTGGACTAGTATTATTGTACAATTAATCTAGGATCAAATCGGATAATATCTAATCTAAAAGTTTATATATATATATATATATATATATATATATATATATATATATATAGTTCGGCTACTATACTTGTACAAGCACCAAGCAATTGGTGCTTGTAAGTTTTCTATCGTTAGATCTAATCCTTTGATTAATTCTATCTCTTAGATTATACTATTCTACCAACCATCTACAAACTCGCAAACACAAATAACTTGATCATTTTAAAGCATAGAAGCTCAATTATATATATATATATATATATATATATATATATATATATATATATATATATATATATATATATATATATATATATATATATATATATATATATATATATAAAGAGAGATAGAGAGAGTAAAGCTTATATATTTTTAAAAATATAAATTTATCTATACTTATGAATTTTTTATTATTGGATTTGTATTGATATTTGTATTTTTGTAAAGTAAACTAAAGAAAGAAAAAGATAAAGTAAAAAGCACAAATTTCAATAAAATTTAATGATAAAAAATTTATAAATATAAATATGTTTGTACTTTTAAAAATATATAAACTCTACTATATATATATATATATATATATATATATATATATATATATATATATATATATATATAAAATTTTTTGGTGGAAAACTTTTTACCTAATTTTTTTGTTTGTTTGGTTTGAAAGAAGGTAAATATTTTTGAAAATACTTGTTTTCATACTTCAAAAAAAAATACTAGCATTTTTATTTTTTGAATTTTTTTTTAGAATAATAGAAACACTTGTTTTTTATAAATTATGAAAAAAAAAAATTTAGAGAAACCTGTTTTTCTTAGAATGGATTTTTTTTTTTTCATATTTTTTCCATAAATAGCTCCTAATGGGACTGGACTTTAGAAAAGTATTTTGAATACTGAAGAATAAATTTAAAATATATAAATAATAAATAACAAAAAACCAACAACTTTGTCAAAATCAACTCAATATATGCTTTGTCCTTTCAACACTTTTAACGGAACAAATGGCTTATGTTTGAAGTTAGCTATGATTGTTTTAGGTGAAGTATGCTATTTTATTAAATCATGAATACAAAATATTTTTAAAAAATAAAAATAAATTAAACTTTTATTTTCAATCACTAAGGTTTTTTTATAAATATATTTTTTCCGATTTTCTCAAGAAGCAAATATTATGAACTAATTGCCTAACCTAATTTTTTTTAAAAAGAATATTCCCAATTTAATATTTTTTTTAAAAAAATTCTCAACCTAATCTTATTTCAATAAATTAGAAAGAAAAAGATAATTTAATATTATTAATGTGAGTTTATATGTTTACTAGGAAAGAGAAATTTTTTTTTCTTCCAACCCACTTTCTAAATAATTTAATAAATTTATTAATTTAAATTATTATTTATCATTATTATTTTATTTAATTATACTATTGATACTATTAAATATTTGATAAAATTTTATGCTCAAAAATAAAATTTGATAGAAAATAAATATAATACAAAATAATATAATTGTATACTAGATATAAATAAATTTAATAATAATATTATTATTATTATACACTTGATATAATTAATTAAATATTTAACATGACTACATATTGAATATAATATAGATATAAATAAAAATAATACGACTATACATATTTACGTAATTAATTATTTGATATGACTATACATTTAACGTAGCAGTTGATATAAAAAAAAAAAAAATTTAATATGATAGTAAAATAATATGACTATACATTATATAAAAATAAAAGTGATATAACTATACAGTAAATATAGAGTGTCTTAAAAAATAGAAAAGAAAAGAAAGAAAAAAATAATTTCTCTCTCCTAATTAATATATAAACTCATATTAATAACATTAAAATATATTTTTTTTTCTAATTTATTCAAATAAGACTAGATTGGAATTTTTTTTAAAAAAAAGGTTAGATTAAAATATATATATATATATATATATATATATATATATATATATATATTATAAATAAGGTTAGATTAGACATTAGTTCACTATATTCGACTTTCAAATTATTATTTTATTTCAATTTACTAGGACTTTAACAAATAAAAATCAACTCCTAACTTTCAATTACCAAAAAAATAAATTGTACCGAATTAGTTATATTTGAATATCTTATTCCACAAGTAAATAAAAACAAAAAAACTTTTATACCAAATAAATTATTACTAAATACATATAGACGTGACAAACGGGTGAATTGAATAACCCGCGGACTATATGGGCATGGATGAAATTTATCTGTAAATTTTTGAATAGCCAATATTTTTATCCATACCCACCGGCAAGCGGGAGGGCGGGTATGCGGGTTACCCGCAAATTTTTTTTTTTTTTACTTCTATACTTTTTCAATATAAAATATAAAATACATAATTTTAAAAAATATAGCATAATTTATTTGAAATATCAAACAAACAATAAACAATATAAAAATTTTAAGCACATAAATTATGTAATGTAAAAATATTTTATCATTCTAAAATTTTGTGATATAAAATTAATAAATTTTTCATAATTATTGAGTCAAATAGCATAGAAATAAATTATAAAAACTCAATCCACAACTATAACTTTAATAGTTGATTTTCTTAATTCCGAACTTTCATCCATTTTCTTCAATAGCACCACAAGGTTCTTGCCATCATGTTCATCTACATTTTAAATTTTGGATAATTAATTCTTATAGAATAAAAGGATATGGGGAGGCTGCGCAGTACGAGAGGTGGCAACAATGTTAAACAAAAATATATATGGGGAGAAATTAGGATTATGATTTTTAAGAATACGTAAATAAAAATAATGTATATTTTTAATTAAAAAATTTATGCAGGTACTAGTGGTTACCCGTGGATTGCCCAAAATGCTCACGACTAAATGAGTGCCCATCCGTTTTACCTATAATTTTGGATAAGAAAAACTAATACCTATATTCGTAAATTTAGTTTATTTTTGAATAAACTTAGCTAAAAATGTGAAGCAACTATAGACTTCAAACGCGAATCACGGGTATCAACCACCAAGCCCTTTACTGCTTGCACTAGGGATAGTTGATACTCATGATTTGAGTTCGAAACCTAGTTGCTTCACATTTCTAACTAAATTTATTTCAAAAATAAACAAAACGGATAGCATGCTACATTCCTCTCAAAATATTTGAATCTGTATTTTAAAAATTTAAATTTTAATATAATATATTTTAAAATATGGCCAAATGTACGAAATGATTGTTTAAGATTCAGATCTTGAATTTTTGATCGGATTCAAATTTTAATTTATTTTTCAGGCGGGAATTTTGATTAATTTTTTTTTGCAAACAAGCCCCTAATCTGTGAGGACCTGGATCCCCACGTCGAGATTACTGGATCATCTACAGCTCCCGGAGGCCTATGTGGCGTGTTGGTGGTATTTGTGCCCCAATTGGACATTAGTGTTGGGCTCAGTGTGTTTAATGGATCACGTGGGTGATCATTGGGCTCCGTCGGATCGTTAGAAGTGGTTTCGCGCGCCAAGGATATTTAAATTGGACTCAGTGCGAAGTTTGGACCAAGGATTACCTTTCCGGATGCCTTCGGCAAATTTTGGAGTTGGAATTTGGCAAATCGGACTTCGGATTTGGATTCAGCGCGCGAAAACGGTTAAAACGGACTACCCACTTGTCATTTTTGAGCTTCGGGTACTGTTCATGCCGGAACAGTGTTCCCGGCGGCGGCGGCAGCGGCGGAGCAGCCGCAGGCGGCGCGGCGGACGGAGGCGCGGGCCGCCCGGTCCACACGGCAGGCGTGCACCGGGGGGCGGGACGCGTGGCGGCTCAGGAGTGGGCCGGTCCGCGGGGCGCGGTCCACGGGGGAGTGCGGGGCGCACGGTGGACCGGGGTGGACACGTGGCATCATCCTAGAGGTGGGTTCGCGGCGGTTGGTCTACGCAGTTTCGGGATAGCTCATGGTTTACGGTGCACCGGGCTTGGACACGTGGCAGGTTCGCATTGGTTCGGTCCACAGGATTTCGTGCACCGGGTTCACTAGAAAGTGGCCTGACACGTGGCGTTCCCCGATTGGTGGGGCTACTGTGCGCGGCAGGGTGGCAGGCGGCGGCGTCAGGCGCACGTGGGCGCGGTCGGGCGGATTCCCGCGCTTGGGGAGGACACGTGTCGTCGTCCGCGGGTGGCCACGCGGTGCGACGGGTACGGCTGGAGCGGCTGTCGCCTGTTTGGCGGGCGACGTGGAGGCCTGGATGGGATTCGGGCGGCTACAGTGTTCGGGCGCGGGGGGTTTCGGGCTGCTACAGTGCGCGCCCGAAAACTCCCAGCGCCCGGAAACGGGGACTTATTCGGTATTTTCCCAATTGTTTCTGCTGCCTATAAAAGGCGATCCGAGCTCCCTTTCTTCCCTTTTTCCGCCATTTCCGAGCCTCATCTCGCCTGGGTGTCTTCAACAAAGATGATCCCCGAGTTTGGATGCATCTTTCTGCAAAGTTTTGGGATTTTTGGTGGCACGCTTATCGAGGTTTCTATTTTTACGGCGCGGCGCGACGCTCGTTCGTTTGTGGTCTTCTTCGTCGCGTTTTGGTGCGAGGACTCCCCCGGCTTACCCCGAGCACCTTTTTCAGTGATTCTTGCGCCGTTGGCTTCACGACAGGTAGGGCTATGTTTCCCATGTTTACTGGTTTTTCCCATTCCGAGTTTTTCATGGGTCTTTCGGAGCATCTTGTAACCCCTTTTTCTGGGCGGAGTTTTGGGACAGCGGTGCGGTATTTTGGCGATATCTTCGCGCACAGGCATCGGATTGGGGCGATTCAAGAGGCGATTTGCATCTACACATCACGAGGAATATGCCCAAATTTTCTTGGAATTTTCCGAATATTTCTCGAAGGTGAAGATTATCTGTGAACAGTAATTGTTGCTACAGTTTTTGGGTGTAGTTTGATTCGGGGTGGTTCCCTTGTCGGAATTGTTTCTCAGTGTAGGAAGCTCGGAATTGGACGTGCAGGTACTCGTTTCGAAGGTATCGACGCGAGGATTACTGTGGTATTTTTGTTGGATTTTTCTGGGCACTTGCAGCAGGTGAAATATGCGCGGCTTTGGGACTGATTTTCAGATTGTGTATGTTTGGTTAATTTTGGAACAAAAGTGTAATGTTGAGCGTTATTGTTGTGCCCAGGGGTGTTTTTAGCTGTTTGAAGCCGAGGCTTGCGCGACTTGTACCGTGGGTGATATGTTGGCAGATTTTGGACCGCGGGCGTCTACCCACTTCACCGACTTCAGGTTTGCCTTGGGTTAAGCGCTTCAGGTGGGTGAGCTTATTATCAGTAATTGTTTAAGGCAATGTTTATGTTGTGGCAAGTATAAGCCCACTTGTGGGGATGTCACCCCTCTATGACTGATGCATGCATGTGTAGGGTACATAGTCTATATTGGCAAGTAGGTAAGCTTGTTATTGATATTGGTATAAATGTTTGCAAGAATAGTATGTATGAGGTATACTGAGGACTTGCATGAGTTGGACATCTATGTGATGATTAGTGTAAGCTTACCTAGGATAATGTTACCCTATGAGATTATGTAACATGCCATGTTAGCACATAGCCTTTCTTGTGATGGATTATGCTTGGGACAGGGTTTCGTAGCTATGTGCGGATTTGTACTCTGAGGAGTTATTATGATCATTCTATTGTTGAACCCTGAGTTGTGGACAGGTCTAGTTTTGAGATTCCGGCATGTTGTTTATTCCTAAAGGAACTATTATTATGCTTTACCCCCTTTATTTCCTTGAGGACATTTGCATGCTTGTATGGTCATGTAGTTAGGCCATCTTTTACTGCTGCACTATTTATGGGAACTTGACTTAGGAGAAACCATGCTTTTCCTTTCTTCGCTTTTGCTAGTCAAGTGGTCAGTGCTGCTCGGGTTCGAGCAGGGGTCTGGATGGGGTAGTCAGGACTTCGCGTCTGGGACAGGTTGGTTTAGTTGTGGGGCTTTGCGGCAACCGCGGATATTGGGCGGTTGACCGGATGTTTCTCTGTGCACCAGATTTGGGTGTCAGTTTTACTTAGTGGATGGAGTTTCCCACTTATCGTTTAGTTGCATCCGACTGAGGTCGGGTCTTTCTTTAGTGGTTGAGTTTTCCACTTTGATCTGATTGATGATCAAGTCCTGCTGTTTCGAGATACTGTTGATGTTGATGACAGAGATGCTTTACTCGTGTGGGTAGCTCCCCTCGAGTGCCGCTCCGGAGTAGGCTTCAGACCGTGTTGGGTTCCGGTCAGACCGTGTTGGGTTCCGGTGAGACCGTGTCGGGTGCCGGTCAGACCGTGTTGGGTTCCGGTCATTTGGACAGAGCAGGCAGTGCCGGGTTTTATACCGGTTCATTCGATTGAGTTTATTTCGGTCAAATACTTTTATGGTTACACTCGTGCCTGGGGGCCGAGTGCAGACTGGTAGTTGAGTTTAGATCAATGTTGGTATTGTTGAGAGCCGTCTGGTTGACGGTGGTCCCGAGTTGTTGCGAGTACTTTGACCGCTGTGTGAGAGGTTGAGCATCTTGATTCTACCGTTCTGAGAGAGAGAGCGTGGACTTTGACCATAGCCTGCATGATCCTCTACTCGATAGTGAGCTAGTCCGTTTGGACGCCCTACGTAATTCCTGCCCGTCTTTGGGAGGTGGTTGTAGGCGGATGCAGGTTGACTGGACCAGATGTGGCAGTCAGCTCGATTGGGTCGTTGGTGCACTTTATGTGCTAGTGGTTGCATACCACTGTTTGGTTCTCCCCTTTTAGCCTTTAGTGAGGGGCAGGGTAGCTGTGAGAGTTTTCAGCTTACTCATTTCAGTCTTATGACTTGGGTTAATTTTTGTCTCTTGAGGACTTGGTGGGCAGACCGTCGGGTCTGGCGGTGGTACCCACTGAGAACTCCCGTTTTGGAGTAGTTCTCACACCCTTTGGGGGTTTCCCCCTCTTTTTCTCTCCTCTCCTTTGTTTTGCAGAGTCTTAGCAGGTGTTGCCGACTCTGTGGTCGTTGATCGTGGCGAGGGAGTCGCGAGCTAGATCCCTACCCGGCGTTGGAGAGTAGCGGTACCCTTCTGAGGAGATCATCAGTAGATTAGCTGTTTCTTTTTCCCCTTTTGAGAGACACTTGTAGTGAGGATATTTTGTATTGAGAGACTGTACACTGTTGTTTATATATTGGAGTTACCTCCCGGTTGGGTTTAGAGCTTGTACTCGAGGATTTGTATTATTATTATTTTGGGAGGCAGACAGTGTTGTTTATTTCCAGTTGTACAGTGATTGATTTTAGTTACAGCAGATTTTTATTTATAGCTCTGATATCTGTTTAGTTATAGAACTTTTCTTGCAGGTAGGACGCTTCGCCTATGCAGGTTGGCATAGGTGGCGGGTCTGTTTGGCGGGCCCGGGTCGCAGTTTCGACCCCGGGGCGTGACAGATTAGAGTGGTATCAGAGCCTAGGTTGTAGGTCATGGTGGACTTAGAAACCCTAGGCTTTTGGTTTGACCCTTGGTTGACTTTGTGAGAGTCGTGATTTTTGCGAGAGTCCTGATTGAGTTTTATACCTCTCCCGAGGGACGGGAGGAGTGATTGGCATGTTTATTCTCCTAAGTGATTATGTTGGCTGCAGACAACATAATGCTGTGGAACGGGTGACATGCTTTAGACTCTCGCTGGATTGGGTCGAGTGTTGTTGTGTGCTGTTTTGTTGTTTCGTCGTGGCGAGCGGTGTCTCCCCGACGTTGGGTTTTGACCCGTGTGCATCCTGTCATGGCAGTTGAGCTTGAGCAGTTGGTTTTGGGCCGGATACCTGGATTGAGGTCAGAGAACCCCGGACCCAGATGACAGGATTGTCAGAGGCTTATCAGCGGCTGTGGGAGCAGCTGGTCTTGGTGACACAGTTGTCGGAGCACTGAGTAGCCCCCTCTGTGCCAAGGTTTAGTGTCGAGGCACCGAGGCAGGGTGGATGGTTGACAGCTGGTGAGCTGTGGGACATGATCGACCAATTGAGCCATATTTGGCAGACAAACCACCCCGACTCGTAAGATTGAGTTTGGAGCCTTTGGAGGCAGAGTCGTGGCTGGTGGTGATGGAGTGATTAATTGAGAGCCTCCCAGTGCTTGAGAGTGTATGCAGTTGTTGAACCGCGCGCTCCAGATTCGAGGGACGAGGCGCATAGGATATATGAGATTGGGAGTGGATTGCGCCAGGACACCTTTCTGCTATTCAGTCCCTCCATTGTGGATTTAGACGCCTCGTTGGAGCAGGCACAGTGTATGGAGCGCGGCATTGCAGTTCCTTTGGATAGGGATCTGCCGCCAGAGGTGAGTTCTGGACTTTGGCGCTTGGCGCCGGATGTTGGAGGACAGATCGGCCGGCAGGGGCATGACTAATTTTCTTTTCTTGGATGACGAATTCCCGAGATGTCAGAGGTCGAGCGGACCCCGAAGGCGACATCAGTATTTTATCTGAGTGGCGCAGCGATAGCGTGGATTTGTTATCTGCGGAGGATCTTATTCGTCGCCTCATTGTGGTCAGAGACAGAGGTCGTGCTTCCTAGTGATAGCCCTGATTTTCAGGCAGATTGAGCGACAACCACTTGCTTTGAGCGGATGAATCTGTGCCGCCCGGTTGGAGGGCGCCACGGTAGTGGATTGAGTGTCGCAGGTGGGATTTCACCACGGTAGTCGGAGTTAGAGCATGTTCCACTCTTACCTGGGTTAGAGGCAGATTTGTTACCACGTGCACTAGAGGTACAGGTTCCTGTTGTTGTTGTGCACGTGGAGGAGGCTTTTGGATCATGTCCAGTGCGGCCGAGACCGCGAGATGCCGGCAGAATTATTGGAAATTATAGCAATTAGGTGTTTTGACCTTATGCTTGAGATTGTTGGGCACTATGCCACAGGATGTTCGACTGCGGCAAAGAGGACTTGATCTTCGGCAAGACAGGCAATTGGAGGCTTGCTCGTGGAGGTTGTTAGAGCACTCTGGTTTTAGCGACCGGATGAGAGGTGCTTACGGCGGCACCGGGACTCAGGGATATCTCTGTTGCCCGCGAGATCCCGTGTGTGGATTCACCTTAGTTGTTGGTAATGCCGCCGGTTAGGGAGATAGAGATTGTGTTTGATGTGGTTCGAGGGACCGCACCACCCTGGACAGCACCTCATTGGATATCGCCGGTAGGGCTGAGAGAGACCCGATGGCACTGCTGCAGGGGCCGATGGATCGGGGGGTCTGTTTGACCTAGTGCCACGCCGTTGGTATACGGTGGGGATGCCACATCGTTGATACACGACTGTGAGGATCCTTTTATGGTTCGAGTGTAGACAGGTCCGGGTGGTATCTATGACCTTTCGATGGAACTATACTCCGGCAGTTGGTGGATGATGCGAGCACCCACTTGGTGTTAGACAGCTGAGGACTTCGCCTAGGTGGCGTTTTGGACGCGGTGAGGGCATTATGAGTTGTTAGTGAGGCCAATGGAATGACGATTGCCCCGTGGATTTCAAGATCTGAGGAATAGTAGGTCCCGGTTGTACTTGGACGGACTGGGAGTGGTATTTTCCCGGTGATATTTTGATTTACTCCCAGAGTGATTTGGAGCACGAGGAACACTTTGTGAATGTGCTACCATGCCGTGTGGATGAAGTTGTATGCCAAGTTATCGAGGTACAAGCTGTAGCTGCAGAAGCATACCTTCTTGGGTCGCTTTGTTCGAGCCGTAGGGGCGGCGGTGGAACCCGACCTAATGGATGTTATTCGAGTTGACTGAGACCGACTTTCATTCTTGAGGTGAGAAGCTTCTAGACTTGGCGGTGCCGAGAGAGCATGGCCAATGGATAATGTGTCTGATATTAGCGCCAATGCTAGTGTTTCCTGTGTTGGGAGATGGAATTGTGGGATTTAGTGATGCCTCCCATTGTGGCGGTGGAGTTACCGTGGGTGGATTTTCGGTCCACACTTTATTAGTCCAACCCTATGAGTGTTGTGGCAGGATGAACCGCTGTTTTGCAGGCAGCTTAGATTCCACGGTTGAGCCTTCAGTACGCCCTTTATTCCCAGCTTGGATTGTTATACCTGGGCGTAGGCCATGCCTGCTTGGCTATCAGTTTTGATTACTCAGCATCTTGAGTGGGATTTTCGCGGATTGTTGTTGCTGATTTGGGATTTTGACCGCGAGTTTGAGCCTCCGCTTTTTGATCGCCTTTCGAGCCAGTTTTCCCTCCCGTTCACTGACGGTTTGGTCCCCGTCAGGGCATCTTTTCGACCCGGGGGTCTGTTGGAGTTATGTTGGCTTGTTGAGTGTCCAACCGTGGCTTGAGATTGTGTCTCTTGAGGATCCCTTTTGAGGGTAGCTCGTGGTCGAGTAGGCCACTCGGGTGATTTTGGATCGGAAGTAACCGAGTGAAGACCCCAGCTTATTGGATCTTTTTCCTCATAGGATGAATTTGTGGGTATACTTCGGGTGATCCTGGTTGAGTAGACACCAGGAGGTGGTCTGGGGCGTGTTGCGCTGTTGATTATTCTGTTTCCCCCGGCTCTTGATGGGGCCTCTGTGTTGTTGCACGTCTCAGCTCTGGAGTGTGTTTTACTTTTGGATCCCTCGCCGTGATTGACTTGTCTATTGAGATCTGTGATTGTCGGAGTACGAGGAACGCCCGTTGCGGATTCTGGCTCGAGAGATGAGGGGATCGCGCAATCGGGCCATGCCGTACTGGGTATTGTTGTTTGGGGAGTGATCACGGGGAGTGTGTGGTGTGTGGGGAGCTGGAGGCGTGATTGATGGATACCTACCCGTGGTATTTGTGACTCCTGGGGGATCTGATCTAGTTTCGAGGACGAAACTTTTCTTAGTGGAGGAGGATGTGAGGACCTGGATCCCCACGTCGAGATTACTGGATCATCTACAGCTCCCGGAGGCCTATGTGGCGTGTTGGTGGTATTGTGCCCCAATTGGACATTAGTGTTGGGCTCAGTGTGTTTAATGGATCACGTGGGTGATCATTGGGCTCCGTCGGATCGTTAGAAGTGGTTTCGCGCGCCAAGGATATTTAAATTGGACTCAGTGCGAAGTTTGGACCAAGGATTACCTTTCCGGATGCCTTCGGCAAATTTTGGAGTGGGAATTTGGCAAATCGGACTTCGGATTTGGATTCAGCGCGCGGGAAAACGGTTAAAACGGACTACCCACTTGTCATTTTTGAGCTTCGGGTACTGTTCATGCCGGAACAGTGTTCCCGGCGGCGGCGGCAGCGGCGGAGCAGCCGCAGGCGGCGCGGCGGACGGAGGCGCGGGCCGCCCGGTCCACACGGCAGGCGTGCACTGGGGGGCGGGACGCGTGGCGGCTCAGGAGTGGGCCGGTCCGCGGGGCGCGGTCCACGGGGGAGTGCGGGCGCACGGTGGACCGGGGTGGACACGTGGCATCATCCTAGAGGTGGGTTCGCGGCGGTTGGTCTACGCAGTTTCGGGATAGCTCATGGTTTACGGTGCACCGGGCTTGGACACGTGGCAGGTTCGCATTGGTTCGGTCCACAGGATTTCGTGCACCGGGTTCACTAGAAAGTGGCCTGACACGTGGCGTTCCCCGATTGGTGGGGCTACTGTGCGCGGCAGTGGTGGCAGGCGGCGGCGTCAGGCGCACGTGGGCGCGGTCGGGCGGATTCCCGCGCTTGGGGAGGACACGTGTCGTCGTCCGGGGTGGCCACGCGGTGCGACGGGTACGGCTGGAGCGGCTGTCGCCTGTTTGGCGGGCGACGTGGAGGCCTGGATGGGATTCGGGCGGCTACAGTGTTCGGGCGCGGGGGGTTTCGGGCTGCTACAGTGCGCGCCCGAAAACTCCCAGCGCCCGGAAACGGGGACTATTCGGTATTTTCCCAATTGTTTTTCTGCTGCCTATAAAAGGCGATCGAGCTCCCTTTCTTCCCTTTTTCCGCCATTTCCGAGCCTCATCTCGCCTGGGTGTCTTCAACAAAGATGATCCCCGAGTTTGGATGCATCTTTTCTGCAAAGTTTGGGAGTTTTGGTGGCACGCTTATCGAGGTTTCTATTTTTACGGCGCGGCGCGACGCTCGTTCGTTTGTGGTCTTCTTCGTCGCGTTTGGTGCGAGGACTCCCCGGCTTACCCGAGCACCTTTTTCAGTGATTCTTGCGCCGTTGGCTTCACGACAGGTAGGGCTATGTTTCCCATGTTTACTGGTTTTTCCCATTCCGAGTTTTTCATGGGTCTTTCGGAGCATCTGTAACCCCTTTTTCTGGGCGGAGTTTTGGGACAGCGGTGCGGTATTTTGGCGATATCTTCGCGCACAGGCATCGGATTGGGGCGATTCAAGAGGCGATTTGCATCTACACATCACGAGGAATATGCCCAAATTTTCGTGGAATTTTCTGAATATTTCTCGAAGGTGAAGATTATCTGTGAACAGTAATTGTTGCTACAGTTTTGGGTGTAGTTTGATTCGGGGTGGTTCCCTTGTCGGAATTGTTTCTCAGTGTAGGAAGCTCGGAATTGGACGTGCAGGTACTCGTTTCGAAGGTATCGACGCGAGGATTACTGTGGTATTTTTGTTGGATTTTCTGGGCACTTGCAGCAAGGTGAAATATGCGCCGGCTTTGGGACTGATTTTCAGATTGTGTATGTTTGGTTAATTTTGGAACAAAAGTGTAATGTTGAGCGTTATTGTTGTGCCAGGGGTGTTTTTAGCTGTTTGAAGCCGAGGCTTGCGCGACTTGTACCGTGGGTGATATGTTGGCAGATTTTGGACCGCGGGCGTCTACCCACTTCACCGACTCAGGTTTGCCTTGGGTTAAGCGCTTCAGGTGGGTGAGCTTATTATCAGTAATTGTTTAAGGCAATGTTTATGTTGTGGCAAGTATAAGCCCACTTGTGGGGATGTCACCCCTCTATGACTGATGCATGCTGTGTGGGTACATAGTCTATTGGCAAGTAGGTAAGCTTGATTGATATTGGTAAATGTTTGCAAGAATAGTATGTATGAGGTAGCCTGAGGATGCATGAGTTGGACATCTATGTGATGATAGTGTAAGCTTACCTAGGATAATGTTACCCTATGAGATTATGTAACATGCCATGTTAGCACATAGCCTTTCTTGTGATGGATTATGCTTGGGACAGGGTTTCGTAGCTATGTGCGGATTTGTACTCTGAGGAGTTATTATGATCATTCTATTGTTGAACCCTGAGTTGTGGACAGGTCTAGTTTTGAGATTCCGGCATGTTGTTTATTCCTAAAGGAACTATTATTATGCTTTACCCCCTTTATTTCTTGAGGACATTGCATGCTTGTATGGTCATGTAGTTAGGCCATCTTTTACTGCTGCACTATTTATGGGAACTTGACTTAGGAGAAACCATGCTTTCCTTTCTTCGCTTGTGCTAGTCAAGTGGTCAGTGCTGCTCGGGTTCGAGCAGGGGTCTGGATGGGGGTCAGGACTTCGCGTCTGGGACAGGTTGGTTTAGTTGTGGGGCTTTGCGGCAACCGCGGATATTGGGCGGTTGACCGGATGTTTCTCTGTGCACCAGATTTGGGTGTCAGTTGTCTTAGTGGATGGAGTTTCCCACTTATCGTTTAGTTGCATCCGACTGAGGTCGGGTCTTTCTTTAGTGGTGAGTTTTCCACTTTGATTGATGATGATCCAAGTCCTGCTGTTTCGAGATACTGGTGATGTTGATGACAGAGATGCTTACTCGTGTGGGTAGCTACCCTCGAGTGCCGCTCCGGAGTAGGCTTCAGACCGTGTTGGGTTCCGGTCAGAACGGTTGGGTTCCGGTGAGACCTGTCGGGGGTCAGACCGTGTTGGGTTCGGTCATTTGGACAGAGCAGGCAAGTGCCGGGTTGTATACCGGTTCATTCGATTGAGTTTATTTCGGTCAATATTTATGGTTACACTCGTGCCTGGGGGTGCCGAGTGCAGACTGGTAGTTGAGTTTAGATCAGTGTGTGGTATTGTTGAGAGCCGTCTGGTGACGGTGGCCCGAGTTGTTGCGAGTACTTTGACCGCTGTGTGAGAGGTTGAGCATCTTGATTCTACCGTTCTGAGAGAGAGAGTGGAACTTTGACCATAGCCTGCATGATCCTCTACTCCGATAGTGAGCTAGTCCGTTTGGACGCCCTACGTAATTCCTGCCCGTCTTTGGGAGGTGGTTGTAGGCGGATGCAGGTTGACTGGACCAGATGTGGCAGTCAGCTCGATGGGGTCGTGGGCACTTTATGTGCTAGTGGTTGCATACCACTGTTTGGTTCTCCCTTTTAGCCTTTAGTGAGGGGCAGGGTAGTGTGAGAGTTTTCAGCGTACTCATTTCAGTCTTATGACTTGGGTTAATTTTTGTCTCTTGAGGACTTGGTGGGCAGACCGGCGGGTCTGGCGGTGGTACCCACTGAGAACTCCGTTTTGAGTAGTAGGTTCTCACACCTTTGGGGGTTTCCCCTCTTTTTCTCTCCTCTCCTTTGTTTTGCAGAGTCTTAGAAGGTGTTGCCGACTGTGGTCGTTGATCGTGGCGAGGGGAGCGCGAGCTAGATCCCTACCCGGCGTGGAGAGTAGCGGTACCCTTCTGAGGAGATCATCAGTAGATTAGATGTTCTTTTTCCCCTTTGGAGAGACTGGTAGTGAGGATATTTTGTATTTGAGAGACTGTACACTGTTGTTTATATATTGGAGTTACCTCCCGGTGGGTTTAGAGCTTGTACTCGAGGATTTGTATTATATTATTTGGGGGCAGACAGTGTTGTTATTTCCAGTTGTACAGTGATTGATTTTAGTTACAGCAGATTTTATTTATAGCTCTGATATTGTTAGTTATAGAACTTTTCTTGCAGGTCGGACGCTTCGCCTATGCAGGTTGGCATAGGTGGCGGGTCTGTTTGGCGGGCCGGGTCGCAGTTTCGACCCGGGGCGTGACATAACCGCTTGTTGCATTCCTAATCGCTCTCATTTGTTTATGTAAATATCCGGACTATAATGTATTTTTC